>JBAIAC010000374.1:0-283994 GCA_037349315.1 Chelydra serpentina
TTGGGTTTTTGGGTTAGGGTTTTTGGGTTAGGGTTAGGGTTTGGGTTAGGGTTTGGGTTAGGGTTAGGGTTTGGGGTAGGGGTAGGGGTAGGGGTAGGGGTAGGGTGTGGGTGTGGGTGTGGGTGAGGGTGAGGGTGAGGGTGAGGGTTTTGGGGTTAGGGTTAGGGTTTGGGTTTGGGTTTGGGTTTGGGTTTGGGTTTGGGTTAGGGTTAGGGTTAGGGTTAGGGTTAGGGTTTGGGTTAGGGTTTGGGTTAGGGTTTGGGTTAGGGTTAGGGTTAGGGTTTGGGTTTGGGTTTGGGTTTGGGTTTGGGTTAGGGGTTAGGGTTTTGGGGTTAGTGTTTTGGGGTTAGGGTTAGGGTTTTAGTGTTAGGGTTAGGGTTAGGGTTTTGGGGTTAGGGTTAGGGTTAGGGTTAGGGTTAGGGTTTGGGTTTGGGTTTGAGTTTTGGGGTTTGGGTTTTGGGGTTAGGGTTAGGGTTTTGGGGTTAGGGTTTGGGTTAGTGTTTGGGTTTGGGTTTGGGTTAGGGTTTGGGTTAGGGTTAGGGTTAGGGTTAGGGTTAGGGTTTGGGTTAGGGTTAGGGTTGGGGTTGGGGTTGGGGTTGGGGTTGGGGTTGGGGTTGGGGTTGGGGTTGGGGTTTTGGGGTTAGGGTTAGGGTTAGGGTTTGGGTTTGGGTTAGGGTTTTGGGGTTTGGGTTTGGGTTTTGGGGTTTGGGTTTGGGTTTGGGTTTTGGGGTTGGGGTTGTGTTTGGGGTTGGGGTTGTGGTTAGGGTTAGGGTTTGGGTTGGGTTTGGGTTAGGGTTTTGGGGTTAGGGTTAGGGTTAGGGTTTGGGTTAGGGTTTTGGGATTAGGGTTTTGGGGTTAGGGTTAGGGTTTTGGGGTTTGGGTTTGGGTTTTGGGGTTTGGGTTAGGGTTTTGGGGTTAGGGTTAGGGTTTTAGGGTTAGGGTTAGGGTTAGGGTTTGGGTTTGGGTTTGGGTTGGGGTTTGGGTTTTGGGGTTTGGGTTAGGCTTTTGGGGTTTGGGTTAGGGTTTGGGGTTTGGGTTTGGGTTTTGGGTTTGGGTTTGGGTTTTGGGGTTGGGTTGGGTTTGGGGTTGGGGTTGTGGTTAGGGTTTGGGTTTGGGTTTGGGTTTGGGTTTGGGTTTTGGGGTTAGGGTTAGGGTTAGGGTTAGGGTTTGGGTTTGGGTTAGGGTTTTGGGGTTAGGGTTTTGGGGGTTAGGGTTAGGGTTTTGGGGTTTGGGTTTGGGTTTTGGGGTTTGGGTTAGGGTTTTGGGGTTAGGGTTAGTTTAGGGTTTTAGGGTTAGGGTTAGGGTTAGTGTTTGGGTTTGGGTTTGGGTTTGGGTGGGGTTAGGGTTTGGGTTTGGGGGTTTGGGTTAGGGTTTTGGGGTTGGGTTAGGGTTTTGGGGGGTTAGGGTTTGGGTTAGGGTTTGGGTTAGGGTTAGGGTTAGGGTTGGGTTTGGGTTTGGGTTTGGGTTTGGGTTGGGTTGGGGTTGGGGTTGGGGTTGGGGTTGGGGTTCGGGTTTGGGTTAGGGTTAGGGTTCTTATTGGGATCCGGGAAGTGGGCGGGCAAAGCCCGCCCACTGCTAAAGGATCCCCCCTTTCAGCCTAAGGGGGGGGATCCACAGGACCTGGATACCAAGTAATTCCGGGGGACAAAAAATGAAAAAACAGGAACAGGAGTGCGGTCAAAGGGTCCAACGAAGTGAACCAGAAGGGGACACCGAGCAGAGAACCCCGGACAGTGCCCACTGCTCCTCAAAGGTGTCAAGGGAGCCAGTGGACGCTGCCCAGAGGAACTCTGCCCGGATGCGTGAACGAACAGAGGATCGAAAATAGGCCCCACAGTCACAGAAGCCTCCATCGGCCAACCTCCTCACCCTGGTTTTGTAGATGGCCAGTTTAGCTATGGCCAGGAGGAGGTTGACCAGGAGGTCCCGCAACTTCGTGGGGCCGCGGATTGGAAGTGCATAAATAAAAAGGTGAGGGGAAAAGTGCAACCAAAACCTCAACAAAATGTCCAAGAGGAGCCGGAACAGGGGCTGAAGCCTGGCGTACTCCAGATAAATGTGCGCCAGGGTCTCTCTCACACCGCAAAAGGGACATGTGTTGGGGATAGGGGTGAACTGCTCCAAGTACACGCCCGTGCTCACGGCTCCGTGAAGGAGCCGCCAACTGACGTCCCCGGCGGGCCTTGGGACTAAGGAGGAGTAAAGGCTGGCCCACCGGGGCTTCTCACCCTCTAGAGGTGGCAGGAGGTCCCGCCATTTCGTATCGGGGCGGGACGTGAGGGCGAGGAGATGAAGGGTGTGGAGCACGAGCGTGTATAGATGTTTCCTTGGCGCGGTCTGGAAGCGGATGGGCTGTAGTTCATGCAGCCGGCTCACCGTGAAGGGACAGGGGACCCGGTTGGGTCCATGGGGCAGGGGCCCAATAAAAAGGTCCAGAGGGCTTGGGGTGAAGGGAGGGCGGGGCGTACCCTCTCGCAGGACCTGGTTGAGGTAAACCCGAGCAGCGGGTGGCAAAGCAGCCTTCACCTCCTGAAGTACGCGCCGGGGAGTACGAGGTCTGGAGAGCCCCATGCGCTGAGCAAGCGTCAGGGGATCCAGCCAGTCTCCCCGGTCGTAGTCCAGGAGGTCTCCGACCCTAGTGACCTCTGCCAGGACCAACCTCTGGCGCACCGAGGGGGACTCCACCACCTGCACACGGAGCTGGGGGTTGTGTAGCAGGGGCTCCGCGAGGAGATCTGCCCCCTCGGTGGCCGCCACGGACCTGGTCGCTGAGAATAGCTTCCAGGTCCGGAGGAGGTCCTGGTAGAAGACCGGCAGCCCGTAGAGGTCTCGCGGAAGACCTCTCGGATGGAGATAAAGGAGCTGCCGGTCATATCGGAGCCCTCGGAAGCGACGTAGGAAGGCGTGTGCCAATACGCTCCACGCCGGACTACCTGCACCATAAAGGAGCCTCTGCAGGGCCTGGAGATGGAAGACATGGACCTGAGTGTGTGGACACTTCAGGCCCTGCCCACCCTCCTCCAGAGGAAGATGGAGAACCCCTGCAGAGACCCAGTGCAGTCCTGACCAAAAGAACTCCAGAATCGACGTCCGGAGGTTGGCCAGGAAACCCGGGGCCGGGACCAGGGTGTTGAGCCGGTACCAGAGCATGGACAGGACTAATTGATTGATTACCAGTGCTCTCCCTCGAAAGGAGAGGCACCGGAGTAGTCCTGTCCATTTCCAGATCCGCTCTATCACCCTGCCCTCTAAACCTTGCCAGTTCTCCGGTGGGGATGGATGCGTGGCAGAAAGGTAAATGCCGAGATAGAGCAGAGGACCCGTGCTCCACCTGATGGCCTGAAGCGCGGGTGGGAGGGAGCTCGCCTGCCACCCGTCCCTTACCACCAGGCCAGAGCTCTTGACCCAGTTGACCCGGGCAGAGGAGGCCGCCGAGTAGATCGCCTGGCAAGCCTCCACCCGCACCAAGTCGCCCGGGTCCTGGACCACGAGGAGCACATCGTCGGCGTACGCCGACAGGACCAGCCGCAGCTCCGGCTCTCGGAGCACCAACCCCGTCAACCTCCTGCGGAGGAGACAGAGGAAGGGCTCGATCGCCAGAGCGTACACCTTGCCCGAGAGGGGGCACCCCTGCCGTACTCCTTGCCCGAAGCTGACCGGCTCGGTCAGGGTCCAGTTGAGCCTGACCAGACACTCTGCGGAGGCGTACAGCACCTGGAGAAAACCCACAAACTGGGGCCCAAAGCCAAACGCTCGCAGAGTGCTCAGGAGGTACCCGTGATCCACCCTGTCGAACGCCTTCTCCTGATCCAGAGACAGGAGGGCGAACGACAGACCATCCCTACACCCAAGCTCCAAGAGATCCCGGACCAGATACAGGTTGTCGAGAATGGTGCGGCCCGGGACGGTGTAGGTCTGGTCTGGGTGGACCACGTCCGCCAGCACGGACCCAAGCCGCAGCGAGATGGCCTTTGCTACGACTTTATAGTCCGTGCTGAGGAGCGAGATGGGACGCCAATTCCGTAAATCGCGGAGGTCCCCCTTCTTTGGCAATAAGGCGAGCACAGCTCGCCTGCACGAAAGAGGGAGGACCCCGCCCTGCAAGGACTCGGCCCAGACGGTGACAAGGTCTGGGCCGAGGACGTCCCAGAACACGCGGTAGAACTCCACGGTCAGCCCGTCCAGTCCCAGAGATTTATTAGTCGGCATGCGACAGAGGGCTTCCGAGAACTCGGCCAGAGTGAGAGGCAGCTCTAGCCAGTCTCGGTCGCCCGTGCTGACCGTAGGGAGTTCGCCCCGGGGCACTTTGCAAGCATTAGGATCGGTCAGATCCGGGGAGAAAAGGCTCGCGTAGAAGGCCTTGGCCCTCCTGCACATCTCCACTGGATCCGTGAGGGGGGTGCCATCTTCTGCGAGGAGGCAGGTGACGTGTTTCTTAGCCCCCCTCTTTTTCTCCAGGGCGTAGAAGAAGCGGGAGCCGCGATCCATCTCCCGAAGGAGACGGATGCGGGATCGAACGAAGGCGCCCCGGGCCCGATGATCTTCCAGTTTCCGGAGCTCCTCCTGCTTCTCCCGGCACGCCCCACAGAGGGATGGATCCTCAGGGCTGGCGGCCAGACGCCTCTCCAGCTCTAAGACCTCCCGTTCCAACTGCTCTATCGTCGCATCCCTCCGTCGGCTGGCGCCCCGGGTGTAATCACGGCAGAAGAGCCGGGCGCGTACCTTCCCTAGATCCCACCATCGCCACGCCGAGGGAAAAGCGTGCCGCTGCCCTCGCCAGGCCAGCCAGAACTCCCGGAAGGACGCCACGAAACCCACATCCTCCAGCAAACTGTTATTAAAATGCCAATAGGCCGGCCCCGGCCTCTCCGCGCAGAGAGAGGCCGTCACGGTAGCGAGATGATGATCAGAGAACGGGGCCAGCCGGACGCTGGAGGAGTGGGCCCGCGAAAGGTGAAAACGTGATAAATAGATGCGGTCCAACCGGGAGTGGTGCGACCGATGGGCCTCCACCCGGACAAAGGTGAAGGTTGAGCTGTCGCCCGGATGGTGGTCGCGCCAGACGTCCACCAGGGAGTGATGTTCGACAATCTCCCTGAGGACGTCCGCGGCGGCCGGGCACTGCTCGATCCCCGAGCGGTCCCGTTTTTCAAGGGTGTTGTTAAAGTCCCCGCCCAGAACCAGGCACTCGCGAGGATCCAAGGTGCCGAGGAAGGTGGACGCCTGCTGATAAAAACGAAGTTGTTCCGGGCCCGGTGTCGGGGCATAGATGTTGACAAGATTGACCACGAGCCCCTCCATACGGACCCGTAGGTGCAGCAGGCGGCCCGGCACAGCCTCGGCAACCCCCAGCACCTCAGGCCGTAGGTCGGGGGAGAACAAGGTCGCCACTCCAGCCTGGCGAACAGAGAGATGGCTGAAGTAGACTGTCCCCCCATTCCAGCCGCCAGCTGTCTTCAGCGGCTGGATCCGTATGGGTCTCCTGCAGGAACACTACAGAGTACCCCCCCTCCCGAAGGAAGGAGAGCACCTGGCTCCTGCGGAGACCCATCCTACAGCCCCGGGTGTTTAATGTTGCGAAGAGGAGAGATGCCATGAGGAGGGCTGGGGGGGATCCTTGCTGGCAGACTCACTCACGGCCCCCATCGGGCCGCGTAACAATCCGTGACCCACCCCGTAGCTGAGTAGTGAGTCACGGAAAAGGCGGACCCATTGGTAGGCCGTGGCGGCCTGCTTCCCAGTCCCTTTACCCTCCCCCATGAGGGCCCTCGCGGCCTGGAGGATTTGGTGGAAATCCCCCCATCGCTGGAGAGCGAGCTGTACTTTGTTGCGGGAGCCCCGGACGTCCTCCAGGAACTCCCGCAACTCCTCTTGCAGCGTATGGGGGGCCGGGGTTACTGGCTCCTGGCTATCGAAAGAAGGGGCCCCTGACACAGCCCTATGGCCCACGGAAACAGACAGGCAAGGGGCGGACCCTCGACGCAGCTCCCGCTGGGCCGGCACCTTAGGGCTTAGTTCAGCTTAGTTGGGGGAGGCGGTGGAGGGAGAAGAGCAGCCTCTGGTGGGTCGGGACGAGGAAAGACTGGAGCCGCTCCCTGGGGGTCATCCTCAGTTAAGGGGAGGGAGACAGCCCCAGGGGCGGCAGTGTCACCATGGGAGGTGTAGGAGAGTGGGACGGCATCAGGGGCAGGGCAGGGATCAGAAGTAGGGGCAGGGAAAGGGACATGAGCAGGGCCGGGCTGAGGAACGGGTAGAGGATCCTGAGCCGCAGGAGCTGGGCCACTGGGAGGTGGCCTCTCTTGGTGTGGCTGAGGGATCTGGGAATTGGGAAGGGGACCCCCCACGATGCCGGGTTCTAGTATAATGGCTTGTGTTGCAGTCACGGCATCGGGAGGTGGACAGATATTTGCGGGGTCCCCGCCTGGGAAGGAGAACTGTCGTCCCATCCCAATGAGGGGTACCCCCTGGGATTCGGGTCCCGGCCGCTGGGCACCGGCCGTCGCTTCAGGAGGCTTGGCGGCCGTCAGCGAGGTGTCACTTGTGACCGGGCAGGTGGAAGAGCCCAGGGGATCCTCGGAGGTGGGAGCGGAACCGGCGGTCAAGGGGAGGGAGCATGGGGAGAGGGGGGAAAGGGGCACCGGGGTGAGGTCATTGAGATCGAGGCCTGCTGCTAAAGGGTCGTCCTCCCCCTGGGTGATTGGGGTCAGACCCAGGGCCTCGATCTCCTCGTAGATGGAGGGCAGGTCACCTTCTGCCACCCCGGGGTTCTCTCCGCCAGCACCTGAAGCGATGCTCGGGTCAGGGCGCGCAGGGTCGACAAAGGGGGCAGAAGGGGCTCCTTCGGGGGCTTCCGAGGGAGGGGCGGTAATACCTTCCGGTGCTGCCACGTCTTTCCCAGCCGGTTCTGGCGGACAAAAGCCGCTCGGGGGCAAAGCGGAAGGCTCGGCATCAGTGCCCCCCTTCCTGGTCTTCCGGGGGGCTTCCGCATCAGTGGAAAGGAGCGGGGCTCGAGCCTTCCGCTTGCCCCGCTTCCCCTGTACTAAGGCCCAGTCCTCCATGGCTTCAGCTGGGGGCTGGCTAGTAAGGGTCGGGTCAAGGGGGAGGGGTGATTTCTTAGGGACTCGGGGAGGTAGTGGTGGGGCAGCATAAGGGAGAGAAAAATCTCTCTGGGGCGGGCCCTCTCCCACGCCCGGCGGTATCCCTGCCTCACCCTCCTCCACAGGCCTCAGCAGACTGTTCGCAGCGGGCCTCTCCCACTCGTCTGGGCACACTGGGGGAGGTACTCCCAGGGCCCGAGTGGGAGCAGCGGTGGACTGGGAAGGAGGAGGGGCGGCTCTGGGCACCGGGCATTCAGGGGCGCCGGCGATGACAGGGCCGACGCCCTGCCGGGGCTCGGGGGTATCGGATGCTCCTCCTTGCCAGGCCAAGGGACAGTCCCTCCGGACGTGTCCCATCGCCCGGCAGAGGTAGCACCGAGCCTCCCCCGTGGAATAATATATCCGGTAACGGGCCCCGTGATAGGGGACCATAAAGGACCCCTCGAGCGCCTCCCCGTCACGTGCAGCCGGCGGCATTTGGAGCTGCACCTGCCGGCGGAACGAGAGGATGTGACGGAGGGCGGGGTCTTTGCAGCCCAGTGGGAGAGGGCTGACTACAGAGATGGGTCTCCCCAGGGCAGAGAGGGCAGGTAACAGGGCGGCATTGGGGAGGAAGGGAGGGACAGAAGTGAGGACTAGGCGGACGCCCAAGTCCTCCAGCGGCTCTAATGGGACGAACACGCCCCCCACCGCCAGGCCCTTCTCCACCGCCTCTTGGGCTGCGGCCTCCGATGCGAGGAAGAAGACTACCTTTCCGTACATTTTGGAGGCCGCTACGATGGCTGTGGGCCCCACCACCCTCGCCAATGCCCGCACATAGGTTTCTACATGGGGCGAGGCGGGTACCAGGAGGCAACGGACGCCATGCCTCCTGGTCAAGGTGGGAAAGGGGCCCCGGCCACTATAGATGGTAGCTGAGGCGGTGGGCGGGTTAGATGATGTTGCGGCATGTGGGGGGGTTGCCGCCACCTGGGCGTATGCTCTGGGGGGTGGGACACCCGCAGAGCTGGTAGAGGGAACAGCGGGGAAGGATGCCGTGGCAGTAGTGGCTGCCTCTGCCATGGAGGGCCTGGCCTTTGTCGCGGGGCCCTTACCCTTCTTTTTACCCTGGCCCTTCCTGCCGGCTGGGGGGGCTCCCCCAGGATCATGGGGGGCGAGGGACGTGGCAGCAGCGGAGGTCTCTTCAGTGTCCGCCGCTGCCGGTGCCCCAGCGGGGGCTAGAGCAGGTAGTTCGGCAGCGGCGGTTAAGGTAGAGGCTTGGGAGGGTGATGGGGGAACAGACGGAGGAGGGGAGGCCGTGCCGTCTGGAGGGGCTTCTCCCTCCATATCGCCTACCATGATGAGCAGGGGAGGAAGGGAAAACTCTTGAGAAAGGGGGTGGGGAGAGGAATTGGGGTGACCACTCCTCCCTGCTCGGCTGCAGGCAGGTGAGGAGGGCACAAAAAGTGGGGACAGGGTTCAGGGTTGTCTCGGACTAGTGCGGGGATAGGGTTCAGTCACCAACTCAAGATGGGAAATCCGGCTCCGCTTGTTGCACTAGGGGAGGGGATGATATAACAGCATGGGGGTGCAGTGAGATAGGGTCAAAATTAAACAGGGGAGGGGCACAAGCGCATGGGAGGGGGCGTGGGTTCACAAAAGCGGGGGGCTAATCAGGGCAAATGGAGCTTCAGGGGGAGGGAGACAACCAACTGGGAATGGGGCAGAAAACCAATGGACTAGTTTCAGGGCTAGGGCAGGGCAAACAAACAAGGCTGCAGAGGGAGAGGGGCGGGGCAGGCAAAACTGAAACTAGCAAGGGGCTGGGACCAAAAAAGGAGAGGGGCCCAGATAGCTGCAAGGGGAAATGGGGCAGGTGGCAAGCGACAAAGCAAGGGGCGTGCTGATGGAGGGGGAGGGTCAGTCCAAGGGGAATGGGGAGGGGCACGTGCACCCACGTGCGCTTGTGCAAAGTCAATTGTTGGGCTGGCTGCTGCTTCAGGCCCAAAAGGTGGAAACGGGCTCGGCTAGCCAGGCAAGCGGCTGAGTCCAGAGGCAGGAACCGGGGCAAACGGTGAGCAGGCAGCAGAGGTGGTGGTGGTGGAGGAGGGGGCAGCGGTGGTGGTGGGGGTTGGAGGGGGCACAGATGAAGCAGGGGGCAGGCTCTATGCCACACCCCCTGTGCCCCTACAAACACAGTCTATACCCCCACCACTAGAGCACAGTTCGAAAAATTACTCAGTTCTTGGAGGCCCCCTCCACGGTGGTCTGCAGAGTCTCCGCCGACTGTCTTCCGGGTCTTCCTCCTCTGGGTACCAGCAGCTTCCTAGCAGCAAACAGGGCAGCAGCAGCAGCTCCAGCAACTCCAGGCGGTGGTCTGGTGGTCAGGCAGGACCCCTCACAGATGGTGGTGGTGGTGGTCACAGCAGCGGCTGGAGCAGGGGTCCCTCACACCCCTCCTCTGGGGAGAGGGCCAGCAGGCCCCCTCCCCCCCCAAGGGGTTGCTGCAGCAGCAGGAGTAGCAGCAACCAAGGTGTTAGGGGGGGAGGGGGTTCTGCTGCCAGGCAGCCAGCAACCAGAGAGTAGAGTAGTGGGAGGGGTGTCTGGCCCAGCCAGGGGAGAAGCTGGAGCAGCAGCAAACAGCAGCTGGGAGGGCCCAGGGCCTTGCAGCAGCCCCACAAAGATGAGCAGGAGCAGTAGTCCTCTACCTCCTTCCAGGCCAGAGGGCTATAGGGAACTGGTAAGGAACCAGTATGTTAGCCCCAGGGTAAACAAATCCCTGATACCTTATGGCAGTTGCTCCAGGTTAATCAAGACACCTGGGGCCAATTAAGAACTTTCCAGAAGGCAGGACGGTTAATTGAGACACCTGCAGCCAATCAGGGGCTGGCTGAAACTAGGTAAAAGCCTCCCAGTGAGTCAGTGAGGGGCGCATGTCAGGAGCTGTGGAAGGAGGTTGCGTGTGAGGAGCTGGGAGCAAGAGGCACTAGGAGCTGAGAGTAAGAGGGCGTACTGCTGGAAGATCCTGTGGTGAGGATAAAGAAGGTGTTGGGAGGAGTCTATGGGGAAGTAGCCTAGGGAGTAGTAGCTGTCGTGCAGTTGTTCCAGGAGGCACTCTAAACAGCTGCAATCCACAGGGCCCTGGGCTGGAACCTGGAGTAGAGGGCGGGCCCAGGTTCCCCCCAAAACTCCCAACTCCTGATCAGACACAGGAGGAGTTAACCTGGACTGTGGATTCTACTAGAGGGGAAGATCTCTGGGGCAAGCAGAATCTGCCAATAAGCGCAGGACCCACCGAGGTAGAGGAGAAACTTTGTCACAGATGATATCATCAATGTAGACAGTTGCATATGACCCATATGGCTGTACCACTCTATTAATCAACTGCTGACAGTTGGCAGAAGCTCCATGGAGCCCAAAGGACATGGTTTTCAGACTGGTATAACCTGAATGGAATGGAGAAGACAGTCTTCTGTTTAGACTTGGGCATCAAGGAGACCCCTTTGTTGAGAGTGGCTACCCCCAGTCTTTCTAGTAGTTCATTGGCCTTGGCATGCATTAAATTACAAAATTGCATTCACCCTGTGGAAATTGATGCAGAACCAGCTTGATCCATCCTGTTTGGGCATGAGCATAATTGGGCTTCTCCACTTGTCGTGCAACTCTTCCACCTCTCCTACATCTAACATAGTCTAGAGCTCCTGGTTCACTGTCTCCCACATCTTATTTGGAAGAGGCTGCAGGCCCTTGCACACCTCCATCCGGGTGCAGTGTCAATATGCTGGAACACCAGATGTATTTCCTCAGGCATTGCCAAGAATACCTCTGGGAATGAGGCAACCAGCTGACAAATTTGCTGATCTCGCTCAGGCCACAGATGTTTCCTTACCAGTGCAAGGTACATCCCTACATCTTGCAGCACAGACGTCTGAGGGCTGAGTTTGGGGCTGGAGGGGTAGTGGAGTGATGAGGAGACCCTCCTGGCCCTTCCATGCATTCAGTAAGTTGATGCGATATACCTCAGTCTGTGTCAGGATTGGGATGTGGTCGGTCTGACCTAGTGGTCAAATGAGGAGTCAAGCCAAGTCTGATACCAGGAGGTCAGAGTCTGAGACAGGTCAGAGGGCAAACTGAGAGTTGAGTGTTGGAAGGCGGGCAAGGTCAGGTTACCAGGAGACCAGAAGCAGGAGACAACCTTGAGAGCAGAGTCAGGCCACCAGAAAGCCAGGGGGAGCAGGAACAGAGCCCCAAGGCACACAGTCCAAAGTCAGGTGGATCCCAGTTGCATGGACAAATTCCTGATCCTGTGCTAGGTTTATATAGAAGCTGTGGATCAATCAGGACTGCCCCAGCCTTCTGCCAACCAGGTTCCAGGACTGGAGTCCTCTCTAGGGGTTCAGCTTCTGCCCTAGCAACTGTTAGTGGGTGGGAGGTTGGCGCTTACTAGCTCTTATGAGACCTGTGGTCCTGAGTTTGAGACCCATAGTCCCTAATATTTTGCTTCTCCCTCCCAGGTTGCCAGATTTCATAGCATGGTGTGATGCATTATCTAGCTCAGAAAGAAGTTGAAGATCCTGGGGAGAGTTGCAAGGGAAAACCTGCACAACCAAAAGCAGGCTTATTGTAAGGAGGCCCATCTACATGAGTTCCAGCGAGGAGACTGAGCATTGCTTCTGCTGCCAATGTCAGAATCCAAGCTATTGGCCTGATGAGAGTGTCATTTTGAGGTATTGAGACATGTTAGGGAGGATGATTTGAGGACAGAGTACCAGTTCATTTTGTGCCAGTTTCTTCTGACTGTTTTTTCAAACAGTTTATCCCACTTCCTATCAGCTCAGAGCCATATTACCATTGATTGATGTGTTCTAAGTATTGTGGAACAGGGATACACCTTACAGTTAATTTCTATCACTCCATCCCACTACCCTTAGTCAAGGACCACTCTTGCAAGGTTGATCTCTTCCAGGAGGCCAATTTCTCCTCCGTTTGAAAGCTATAGAGAGGGAACCCCCCCCCCTCTCCACTGAGGGAAGAGGTTTTATTCACTTCCAGATTCCTGAGGCAAAAGAAGGTCTCAGGCCCATTTTAGACCTGAGATATCTGAACAAATATATAAAGACAGTAAGATTTCACATGGTCACCCTGGCCTCGGTTATCCCCATCCTGGAGATTAGTATGCTGCCCTTGACTTGAAGATGCATATTTCCATGTGCCTATGCTTCAAAATCATAGGAGATTCCTAAAATTTCTGGTTAACAATAGCCATTATCAGTTTACAGTCCTGCCCTTTGGCTTCTCTGCAGCCTCAAGAGTATTTACAACATGCATGGCAATGGTGTCTGCATTCCTAAGAAAAGCAGTTGTGCAAATATTTCCATACCTGGACAATCAGTCTTCTCCCTAGTTCAGAGGATAAAATTTATAGGAGCAGACTTGGATTCTACAGTAGCCAGCACATTCCTACCTTAAGCCAGATTTCAATGTTAACCATTTCCAGAGACCTAAAAACCCATCTAACCATAACAGTAAGAAACTGCCTCAGACCTCTGGGACATATGTGTGGTTCAGAATGCCAGACTTCATATTAGAAAGTTACAGAGCTGATTAAAGTCAGTATACTCCATAGCCTGTCAAAACAGACTGCTTGGAATTTCCCAGGTGTCTGGAAGAACCTGTTGCAGAAGAAAACTGAGGAAGAGGAGGTCTCCTGTTATTTTTCCCCTTTTTGTGGAATGGTCAGGCTTTCTAAGCTGGAAAAGCAGGTAACATTGGTAAAACTGAAGGCAGAATTGTTTCCTTTCTTCTTAGGGAAAGGAATGTAAATCCCCAGTGATTTCAACATAGTCCTTGAGTCTTTGAGACTGTGAAGTTTCTCGTCAGCCTGATGTGAGAAGAGGGTAGGATTCTCAAAGGGAAGATGGTCTGCTGGACTTCATGCAGGAGACCCAACAATTGAAGTCATCAACACCTGCTCATTGTTAGTCATTTTTAGTAAAAGTCATGGACAGGTCATGGGCAATAAAACAAAAATTCACAGCCTGTGACCTGTCCATGACCTTTTCTATAAATACTCCTGACTAAATCTTAGCTGGGGGGCACGGGGCTGTGGCTGCTCTCGGGGGGGGGGGGCTTCTGGGGCACCACTGCTCTGTGGAAGCTCCCAGGGCCAGCCTCACCAGCCACTGCTCAGGCCATCCATGGGGCCAGCAGCACCAGTCGCTACTCAGGCAGTCCCCAGAACCAGCAGCTGGGGGCCGCTGAGCAGTGGCTCGTGCAGCTGTCTCTGGGGCTGCTGCTTTGGCCATCCCCGGACCACTGCTCAGGCGGCCCCTGGGCCAGCCACACAGGGCCACTCCAGCAGCGACCAGCGTGGCTGGCTGCAGGGCTGCTCCAGCAGTGGCTGGTGTGGCAGTCCCCGGGGCCACCTGAGCATCCTCGTGAGAACTAGCCTACTGTCTGCTTGAGGATCTACACAGAGAAGGAACCAGGAAGATCTGGTGGTGGTGATGAAACCCCATGGATTCCAGTATGACCATTGGACCCCACCCTCTACCAGTCCATGGATCTGGGTTCCTGGACGACTGTGGGACATCTGCTGGATACCAGGAGTGAAATCTTTGTGATGAAGGTGAAGGTAGTGTTCTATCCCAAGAGCAAGAGGCTCTTATGCCTACCTCCAATTCCAGGGAGGATTCTGAGTTGCCAGACCATTAAGGTGCAGTGCCAAGATCTGGTACTGTGTCTCCAGGGACACCAGCATGTGAGGAAGTGCTGGATGGTCTGAAGAAGTCAGCCACAGTACAGAGGGTTGGACCCATCTTGCAGGTAAGTCCAAAGACGAAGCCTGAGGATCAAGCAGTTCTAGACAGTTGTCTCCTGCACTGCTGGAGAATCTGGGACAGACAGAGCAGGTCCTGTGCTGCAGCATATGCTTCTGGTATCATTGGTACCGAGAGTTTTCCCTGATGCTGCTATTGTTGTTGCATCAAAGGGTCCAGTACCGCAGTGGGCTGGCCTCAACAACGCAGACACCACTGCCAGAGTCAACAACCATGGATGAGATGAAGTCAGTACTGAAGAGTGTCTTTTCCCAGACACTCTGCCTGTCCTCCAGCTCATGCATGGTATTGGGATTTCAATCTTTTGGAGGCTCCTTTGAGGAATGTTGTCTGTGCTTCTGCCTTGGCACTGAAGAAGGGGATTGGTGCTGCGTCTTTGCAATGCACTTTAACCAAGACAGAAGTACTTGGTGCCTGAGCAGAACAATTCAAAATGTGGATGCAGGGCAGCCTTCATAAGAAGTTGTTGCAGTCTCACCGCCGTATCATTTTTTTTCTGGGGCTTAAGTTGTGGTCTCCGCAGATCTGACGAGTCATAAATCTGACCCTCACTAAAGTACTTTAGGCACATGGAATGAGGGTCACTTACTGGCAAAATCCAGAGACCACATCATACCCCAGTACCGAGTGTCAGTACCTAGAACAAGCAGGAACAGACACTCTAAGAAAACATAACAAATGAAACTTACACCAAAGTACTAAATATGAAAATGAGTACCACTAACAATATACAAGAGAAATACAAATTTCCTGGAAAGGGAGAACACTTTCAGAAGCAAGCTACCATGCTCCAAGCACCAATCACAGTTGGTCAGCAGCACAAGGCAGTGGAGAGTGAATGTTCCACCCTGACAGGTACTGTTAAGTGAAAAAAGTCTGACTCTGGAGCCCTGGACATGCACATGTCTGAAGTGGAATGGACATGCGCAATCACTTGAAGAACTGACAGAGGGTCTGGCAGCTCTGCCCCTTTATACCATGAGCTGGCAGCAAAAGAGTGCAGAGGGCATGTATGCCACCCTACAGGTACTGCTATCGGAAAAATCTCTCCAGCTTCAGTGCACTGCATGCACACACCCCTGAAGTGGAATGGACTTGTGTAATCACTTGATGAAGAACAAAGTTTACAGGTTATTTTTTTTCATCCCGAATAGAGTGTGAATTTTCCAGACTTAGAAATATGGAGCTGTGGTAATATTTTACGTACACACACACACAACCTTGAAAGATCCCTAAGTGCTTTGAAAACTATACATTCAAATTGGAGATTTGCCATAATCCTTTAGTAAGTGGCAACGTTTAGTTGTGCTGCCCCAGAAGCAGACCATACAGCAGACTAGAACTCAGAGCCACATGTCCCCAATTTCTCCCTTGCTCTGACAGAGAAGTAATCTTTACCAGTCTTTTACATTGTGAAGAATGCTTCTCCTTCTGCACAGACGCAGCTGTGCTGGCTGGTTAGCTCTATGCACCATCTGCATAGAAAGGGCAGTAGTGGCTCCTTCTCCCCTCTGTAGTGCTACTTATAACATGGGTAGCTAGCGCAGAGGAATAAAAGAGGAGCCTTGTGTCCCCTGACTCTCCTGCAGGGAAACATAAAGGAAGTAACAATCTTGCCCTAAATACAGACAACTCCAATGAAATTCAGGTGGAAGGTTAAAAACCAACTGGAACAACAATGGAATCATGGGAAGTCTAATGATATATTAAAACTGTAAATATTAACACTTGAGGAATACTAACAAGCGTTTTTAGTCAACTAACCTATCCATACATGGCTTTGCATATGAAATTTCTGCTGGGTCTTCCACTCTTCTCCACTTTACTGTTGCTTCTGTTTCAACATTTTCTATCATTTCAATTCTATCCTTGACCTTTAAAATATATCAAACTTTAAATGTTTCTGTTCCTTTTATTTTTAATATAAAAACTCATTTTCCAAGAAAAATATAAATAAAAGCTAATCATTTTACTTGTACTGATTCAGCTTTGTATTTTTTATAAATGCCTGGCTCTTTATTTTTAAATAAATAGAAATATTAACTTAAATTTAAACATCAATGGAGTGATTGTATACTTATATTATTTCACAGAAGTTTCAAAATATAATACATGATGGAAACCCAGAAACCATTAATGTACAAAATACTAAGCTCTCTAGCCAAACAAAAGTCAAGACACTCCAGACAACCATGTTCAAATCTGCTTAACACAGAGAGTTGCTGTGATATGGGATTTTAGAGATGGTGGGGACGGAGAGTAAGGGCCTGACTTTTAAAGTCTTTCAGTTGCCTAAAGATGCAGATAGGCACCTAGTGGGATTTTCAAAAGCACATGTGCATTGATTTCAACATGAGTTAGGTGCCTAAATACTTCTGAAAATCCCACTAGGCATGTTTCTGCATCTTTAGGCACCTAAGTAACTTTAAAATCCTGGCCCTAAGGCCCCATTCCTACAAAGCACTTCAGAATTGGCTTAATTTTTTCCTCTAATGTACAACATACTTAGTATTTAGAAAATAACTTCATTACTTTATTTTAAAAATATTTACTGAAAGGCAGATTTAACTCATGGAGGAAACCCATTTAACAGATCAATTTAGAGTCAATGTTGGACTTGTGTATTCATCTTTGTACAAAATATGCCTTGTAAGATATCATTTAAAATTAATAACTCACTGGTCAATATTGTCATCATGAAATGAATGTGGCAACATTATATGTAAAGTTATAAACATCAACTGAAATTAGGTCTGACATGTTTACCAGACAAGTCTGAATAAACTAGTTTCTCTAACACAAAGGACAAGCACACCTCTAGCCAGGTGTCAAAGTTGATGCGCAATCACCTGGCAAGAGGCTATTCTTTGGCAAGAAAGGGGGGGGGCAGGAACAAACGAATCTGCATTTTAGCAAAAACAACAGCATGGAACCTCTTTCACCACTAGACTCCTTGTCTCTTTTCTCACAGCAGGAATTGCAGACCATAAGAAAGGCCGTACTGGGTCAGACCAAAGGTCCATCCAGCCTAGTATCCTGTCCACCGACAGTGGCCAATGCCAGGTGCCCCGGAGTTAGTGGACCTAACAGGTAATGATCAAGTGATTTCTCTCCTGCCATCCATCACCCCCCTCTGATAAACAGAAGCTAAGGACACCATTCCTTAAGTTTACCTCGTGGTAACCCTCAAGAAAATGCATTTCAAAAGGGGACTGGACTAGAACAGGGAAGAGCAAAAACACCCCAATGTAACTCTCCCTATCCACCTCTCTCTCTCTTTCACATAAGACAACAAAAGAAACAGCTGTTGGACTTTGGGAGCAGATCCTGGCCTGAGAATTTGGTCAGCAAAGTTACTGGGAGCATATGGTAAGGGGCTGCACCTTGAATCAAGTCTAGTTTGTTAAGTTTTAGAACTAAAAAGCATTTTATCTTCATTTCTCTTGCAAACATTTCTTGCTTTAGTGCCTTATACCTGTACTCATATCTTTGTAGTTAAATAAACTTGTTTCATTCTTTAATCAAAAATAATCCAATGGTGTGTCTTCACTGAATTCCATGGGTAACTACATTTAAAGTAGCAAACTGTTAGATACTGAGGGGCAACAGACCTAAAATACCTAAACTGTCCAAGAGAGGGCTGGAGAGTGCAGAAAATATATTTGGGAGCGAGGGGAAATTTGGTTCTAGGAGTATGTTGCCGTCAACCTGCAAGTAGTAACCAAAGCTTCTGGAAGCCAGAGTGTGGATGGTGTGCTGCTGACAAGCTGCTGGAGTCAGAGTTGCTGGACCAGGGCTGTGGCTATACACAGACACTGAGGGTGGGATTTGCTGGCAGGCTGACTGTGAGCAACCCAAGCTGGAAGCTACAAGAGCAAAGCATTATGAGGCACCCGAGGATGCAGAGCAGGGGTAACATGGCCCCTCACTGGTCTGGATTACAACCCGGAATATCAGACCAATGAAGACAATGAGTTTTGGATTAGGCCTCCTTTGCGTGAAGGTAAACACATGCTGAAATGTCTTGTTGGACTGGGACCTAAAAGGGGAGAGATATGGAGTTGTTGGGGTTGGGGAGGTTGCAATGTAATAATTCCAAGCAGTATGTTTTTCTACATTCCCTTCTCTGACCCACGTACCATAAAACTCAAAGAAAACATTACTTACAAAGTTACAAGCATCCATATTTACTTCTTTTCCTGTAATATATAATAGAGTAAATATTTAGGAAAGAACTCCATTACTTAATTTTAAAATATATTTATTGCAGCAGAGCTTAATTTCATGGAATTAAACAAGCAATTTAGAGTCAATGTGGGATTTATGTACTACATGCTGAAACTGAGAAATTGGCATATAGTCTGTTTGGGTGAAAGCAGTCTTTTGGAATTAGAACTCTAGCCTATAAAGCAGGGGTGGTCAAATTTCTTGGCCCGAGGGCCACATCAGGATATGGAAATTGTATGGCGCGCCACAAATGCTCACAAAATTGGGGGTAGGAGTGTGGGAGGGGGTTAGGGCTCCAGCTGGGGGTGTGGGCTCTGGGATGGAGCTAGAAATGAGTTCAGGCTGCGGGAGGGGCTCCGGGTTGGAATATAGGGAGGGGGGTGAGGGCTCCGGAGTGAGGCTGGGAATGAAGGGTTTGGGGTGCAGAAAGGGGTTCTAGGCTGGGATTGAGGGGTTCGGAGGGCAGGAGGAAGATCAGGGCTGTGGCATGGGATTGGGTTGCAGTGGGGAGCGGGGACGGCTCAAGGGTGCAGGCTCCGGGTGGCGCTTACCACAAGCAACTCCCGGAAGCATGTTCCCCCTCCGGCTCCGAGGCGCAGCCAAGCGTCTCTGCACACTGCCCCGTTGCTCACAAACAGGGAAGACAACCACAGTCTTCTATTATTTTTTTCTGAGCATGAGAGTAAATATTCAGTCGTGGGAAGACATGCTATAATATTGTTAGTTTTAGTTTATACAAGGGGCTATGTAGAGGTGGTGGTCCTTGGAGAGGAAGCTGTGTGAGCACTAGGAGAGTTGGCTCTCTGTCTTGATCTCTGATTAGAGTCAATTCTTGAGGCAGAATTGCTCTCTGGAAACAGGCATCGGAGTTTGGCTAGGATTGCTGAAGGAAAGAATTGCCAGTCAGGACACCAAAACAACCTTAAAGCTGTCCTCTAGCAATAATGGGGGGAACGGGATGGGAAGGATGTAATGTGCCTTTAAAATATACTTATTTTACCTTAACTCACCTAATTTGTGATCACAAATTATGTGTTAATTATAGTTGTATGGTTATTACATGGGATCACTACAAGGCAAAATTAAATTTGTTTAGGTGCCTTAAATATATATATTTTTTAATTTAACTTTTCAAATCAGATTCACCAGTACTTTCTAGCTGCTTTACACTGGTCTGGACTAGAACAAAGCAGCTAGAGCATATTGGCCAGTTAAATTGGGTTAGCAGCTGCTTTGCATTCTAGAGAAGCATAGAGCAGGCCGAGTGTACACCCAAGTTCCCCTTCCTCCTGTCCGCACATTCCTCTGCACCACCAACCCCATCCAAGTAGCTCTCTTCTCTTCGCCTGATGAGTAGATCTCATGCAATGGTAGTTTTTAAAATAAACTATTTAGGATTCATGATCATTTTTGCCATTAGTTGTCATAAGTGAAAGCTCTCATCAAAGACTGGTATATAAAAATGTAAGAGATAATTCACAGAGATGTCCAGTTTCAAAATGGTTTCTATCTCGTATTATTCTGAATAGGAATCAGACCATAAGCTGCCCTCCGTTAAGATGCATTCTTTTGAAATGACCAACATTTCTCAGAGAAGGGGGAGGGATAGCTCAGTGGTTTGAGCATTGGCCTACTAAACCCAGGGTTGTGAGTTCAATTCTTGAGGGGGCCATTTAGGGATCTGGGGCAAAAATTGGGGATTGGTCCTGCTTTGAGCAGGGGGTTAGACTAGATGACCTCCTAAGGTCCATTCCAACCCTGATATTCTATGATCCCAACAGCAGTGAAACCAAGCTGATAACAGGGAAGACAGTGTCCCTCTGTGTTGTCAGGAGAAGCAGCTGAATGGATGAAGTGGCAATCTCCGCTAAGGTGAGCCAGTGACCTTAGTCAATAAGCGATAACAGCCTTTTTAAAAGGGGCCAGTTCTCCATGGAATACACTTTGAAGGGACTAGAAGGCTGGGGTACATCTACTATTGTCAAATTGCAGGGCAAAGGAAGGGATGGAATAGCCCAGAGGAATGAGCTCCAATGTCCGACAGACGGATTGTATTAGAGAGCTAACACCCATCTGGCACAGGCAAGACTCCCTCACATTGGAGGCAGGTTGTAACAAGGTGACTTACAGCCCTGGGTGCCCCAAGGAGCATCACAGGGACATTCACAAGGCAGGCTGCAGAGGCTTAGGTCTTTGGGGGCTAGAGTATAGCAGCTTTTAACACAGTCTGAGCCCCTTTACACAGTCTTTGATTGACCCTTAATCTTCTCAGTAAACACCACAAAAAGTCTAGACATATATCTGAGTGGTTTGGTTCTGTCCAAATAAAAGGACAATGGCCTAGCAATATCTAGCATATAAAGTTTCTTTTCGCTCAAAGAAGAGTGACGTTCCAGAAAGAAACCCAGAAGGTAAATGGATTGGTTGATGTGAAAGTTGGGCATTAACTTAGGCTGTAATTTCAGGTGAGGCCTGAGGCTGTCTGTCCTTGTGGAAAATCATATATGCAGGTACCACCATGAGAACTTGAATTTCCCTATCCTTCTAGCTGACGTGATGGCTACCAAGAAAGCAGTCTTCATTGATAGGTAGTAGAGACAACGTGTACCCAAAGACTCACATGGGGGACCCTTAGAAGTACCAAGGTTAGGTCCCATGATAGGGGTGGTACCCTGACCTGTGGAAAGACATGCGTGAGCCCCTTAAGAATTCGCTATACCATAAGGTGTAAGAAAATGGAGGGACCTTGGTGTGACGGGTTGGGGCCACAGAGACCTGCTTGGTGCTGCCACCTGGTGTGCCAAGGCTGCTTCTGCCCCTGCTTCCAGGCCTTTTCCAGCTTGGGACTCCCGAATCCTGTCTGTTTTGAGTCAGATTCCACTGATCTGCTGCAAACACAGACCCAGGTCCGAACCAAGTCCACTCACCACTGTAAGGCCCCTGGAAGCGCTCTTGCCTTTGACACCCAGCTGCTCAACTCCAAGGAGGTTCAAACCCTTAATAAATCCGTTTTACCCTGTATAAAGCTTATACAGGGTAAACTCATAAATAGTTTGCCTTCTATTTCAAAGATAGAAAGATATGCACAACTGTTCGCTTTCCCCTCGGCACCAACTCGTACTCAAGGAAACTTAATAAGTAAAAAGTGATTTTAATAAGTACAGAAAATAGGATTTAAGTGAGTTCAATTAGTGACAGACAGAACAAAGCAAGTTACTTAGTAAAATAAAATAAAATACGCACGTCTATGTCTATTCAAAGTTAACACAGATAAAAGCCTCACCAGATTCGGATATTTTCCTTTTTACAGGCTGTAGAATTAGCCTGGGTCCAGCGGCCGCTCACACCCCCTAGTGTCTTTGTCCTTTGGTCAGTTCCCCTCAGGAATGTCCTTGGGGGGTGGCGAGCCTCTCCCTTTAGCCAGCTGAAGACAAAATGGAAGGGTCTTGCAAGGGCTTTTATAGCCTTTCTTCCTCTCCCTGTGTAGGATCCAGTTGCCCTGGAGTTTTGGGATCACATGGGCAAGTCACCTGCCCATGCGCCCTAACCAGTCTAACCAGTTGCATTCCAGACCCGGCCCCAATGTGGATTGGGGTCTGCAACGTCTTTTGTCTGTCAAGTGCTCGCATTTAACAGGCATTCTTTGCTCCAAAGATGATCCCATGCACTTACAAAGGCTATGTACAAAACCAGCAAATATAAAACCAATCTTCATAACTCCAACTACAACAATGATACATGCATACAAACAGGAGGAGTACATTCAGTAGGTCATAACTTTCACAGAGATATGTTACATGGCACATGTAGCATAAAACATATTTTAGTTACATATATACATTTATAAGCATCTCCCCATAAAGTTTTATGGGGAACACCGTCACACTTGGACTGGAGGAAGGAGTGACTAGCAGATATTACTGCTACAAGTACCTGTATTGAGCACATGGAGAGTCCAAACTGTTTCAAGAGCAAATATCCAATACAGCAAGTATTGGGTCTGTTCTTGGTGAAAGCTGGTGTTGCATTGTCCATAGTCCCCCAGTTTGAGGGTTTCCAACTGCAAAAGAGAATGCCTTGTATTGCAGCAGAGCAGCTTCTTTCTATAGTGTTCATTATTATCTATTATTTGTATGATCATGGGGGAGGGATAGCTCAGTGGTTTGAGCATTGGCCTGCTAAACCCAGCGTTGTGAGTTCAATCCTTGAGGGGGCCATTTAGGGACCTGGAGCAAAAATTGGGGATTGGTCCTGCTTTGAGCAGGTGGTTGGACTAGATGACCTCCTAAGGTCCCTTCCAACCCTGATATTCTATGATAGCATCTAAGAGTCCCAGTTATGAGCCAGGACCTGTTGAGCTAGGCACTGTACAAAACCAAAGGACAGTACCAGCCCCACAGGATGAATACTATTGTCAGGATGAGTATGGAATGAATACTATTGTCAGGATTCTTTTTGTTCCTAGTATATTTTTCAAAAATCCTTATTGTCCTTAACTATGCTCGCCATAGATTTCTCCTTGTATCCTTTGGCTTCCCTTATCAATTTATGCAATTGATAACTTCTGATTTATATTCATCAGTATGAACCATGACCAATGCATCCTTGCCTGTAGATCTCAGAAACCCCAGTCTTATAGTGACTTCTCATATCCCAGCTAGAGGAAGGCAGTACATCGTTCTGTTGTCTGCCAGTCCCCTGCAAAATGTTCTTTCGATTCTTCTGAGTACTGAATCCTTGGAGAACACTCTGTGGGTAAGTCTGATTTTCATGGACCAACCTGCCATCCACATGTGCATACACCTGTCCATTCCCTTGGACCTGCTAGATCTTGAGAAGCGACAAAGGGTCCTGTGGCACCTTACAGACTAACAGAGGTACTGGAGCATAAGCATCTGACGAAGTGGCTATTCACCCATGAAAGCTTATGCTCCAATACCTCTGTTAGTCTGTAAGGTGCCACAGGACCCTTTCTCGCTTCTACAGATCCAGACTAACACGGCCACCCCTCTGATACTTTAGATCTCAAGAGCTATCTTCCATAGTTTCCATACTGAGGATCTCAATCAATTTGAAACTTCTTGCTGTGCGGAATTCCTCCTGCTTCTCTTCTCTTTGGTGGTCATAGTCTGCCTATCCTCATCTGTCTCCAACTGTGTAGACGGCTGCCATGAATTCTTGCCTCCGGTACTTACAAACTCGAACTGTCAGGCCTCCTCAAAGGCTTCCTCTCCCAATTATTCCTTTGTTGCCAGCTTCTGATTCTTAGTAGCATCTGACCTTGCTCCTCCAAACCAAGAATGTTTTCCTCCAGCACAGCCATCAACTTGCATGGCTTGTGGTTGAGGTCCTGCTATGAAGTGGTCTTCTCTGCTAAACTTCTCCTCTCCCTCCACTAGCCAGGGCTGGCCTGGGGCCAACTGGACTTATATTATCAGCGGGAGAGACCTGGGTCTGGATACCATGAACAAGGATGGTTGCTTTGTATATGGATCTATTCTTCAGAGGGATCAATATGGCCTGGGCCAGTATGGATAGTGTAGTCAGCACATCAGTGAGTATCAAGATGGGGGTTTTCTGTGCAACCTTGATGGTCTTCCACTTCCCTTAAGGGTTTCAAGTTCATGGTCCATGTCATACTCCCATTGGGCCATCAATAGAAATAAGGGAGGTTCCCAGAAGCAGAGGCTCTGCTGCAGGCCTCTGAAGGAGAAAAGGAGTAGTCCTCCAATGGCAGAAATGATCTTTCTGATGCACTCTGCCTTTAAGTCATTACCAAGGCAGTCTTATGACAACTTCCCAGAGTTGATCAAATAGCGGTGATCCAAGAACCATTGGTAGAGTCCTTCAGTGTTATATGGGGTACTATGATCCTAAGAGTCCCTTTATGCCAATTGGCAAAGGGCACACCCAAAATATTGTTGTCAGAATATTTAGCCCGTGTCTTGAAAACTGATTATCATTGTGTGATGTATGTATGGGTTGTGTATAAAAAGTTACATATGTGTGCTAGAAATATGTTTTTAAAAATGTTTTGGAGGCAGCTTATAAACAAGCAGCGAACAGCAGAGAGGCGAACAGAAGGAGTTTCCCTGGGATCTGTCTAAGCAGAGGTACGCTAAGTGCTGCATTAGGGGTCTGCGCTGGTGAGTATCTGAGTGTCTGTTGAGGGGACAGTTTGGCAGTTTGACCGTGTGCTTGATTGTTTGATTGCTTGTTTGCTTGTTTGAACAGTGTGAATTGGGAGTGCTTTGTTCCAGGTGGGACTGACTGTTATAAAAAGGCAGTAAGCTACGACCCAGCTGAGCAGTGAACAGCAGAGAGGCTAACAGAAGGAGTTTGCCTGGGAGTTCGCCTGGAGAGAGCCTACTGAGGCTTCCCTCTTGCAGGTTTCTCTGAGTAGCTTCTGCCACAAGTAAGGAAGCCCTTAGAAGACAGAGACTATGGATGCTGAGCGATCCGCTGTCGTGACCTGCACAGGATGTGCCATGTTGGTCTTTCTTCCACAGGATAGAAGCGACTTTGTCTGTACAAAGTGCAAGCTGATCTCCATATTGGAAGAGAAGATTCAAGGTATAGAGAAACGAGTATCAACCCTGCGTTCCATAAAAGAAAATGAGGATTTCCTGGATAGACGTCAGGATAGGCTTCAGCAGGCACAATGTTCTGAAGATTCAGAGCAGGCTACGCAGCGGGGACAGAGGCCAGTGAGGATAATTGGTGGCACGTGACCTCCAGAAGAGGAAAGAGTATGAGACAAGTCCATGTACAAGAAACGCATATTCAGATGAGCAACCGTTTTCATGTTCCCTCCACAGGTACTAGTGCAGAGAGTGGAGTGAATGATACATCTGAGGGAACAGAGCAGAAGGAGACTCCACTGATTGGAAGGCATGAGATGCACTGTCCTAGGGATGGGGGTTCCACGACCACCACTCCCAAGAGGAGGAGGGTGGTGGTGGTTGGGGACTCTCTCCTCATGGGGACTGAGTCATCTATCTGCCGCCCTGACTGGGAAAACTGAGAGGTGTGCTGCTTGCCAGGGGCTAGGATTCATGATGTGATGGAGAGACTGCCGAGACTCATCAATCCCTCAGATCACTACCCCTTCCTGCTTCTCCACGTGGGCACCAATGATACTGCCAAGAACGACCTTGAGCATATCACTGCAGACTACGTTGCTCTGGGAAGAAGGATAAAGCAGTTTGAGGTGCAAGTGGTGTTCTCGTCTATCCTCCCTGTGGCAGGAAAAGGCCGGGGTAGAGACCGTCGAATTGTGGAAGTCAACGAATGGCTATGCAGATGGTGTCAGAGAGAAGGGTTTGGATTCTTTGACCATGGGATAGTGTTCCAAGAAGAAGAATTGCTAGGCAGAGACGGGCTCCACCTAACCAAGAGAGGGAAGAGCATCTTTGCAAGTAGGCTGGCTAACCTAGTGAGGAGGGCTTTAAAGTAGGTTCACCGGGGGAAGGAGACAAAAGCCCCAAGGTAAGTGGGGAAGTGGGATACCGGGAGGAAGCACAAGTAGGTGAGTGCAAGAGGGGAGGGCTCCTGCCCCATACTGGGACAGCAGGACGATCAGTGAGTTATCTTAAATGCCTATACACAAATGCAAGAAGCCTGGGGAAAAAATCAGGGAGAATTGGAAATCCTGGCACAGTCAAGGAATTATGACGTGATTGGAATACCAGAGACTTGGTGGGATAATTCACATGATTGGAGTACTGTCATGGATGGATATAAACTGTTCAGGAAGGATAGGCAGGGCAGAAAAGCTGGGGGAGTTGCGTTGTATGTAAGAGAGCAGCATGACTGCTCAGAGCTCCAGTATGAAACTGCAGAAAAACCTGAGAGTCTCTGGATTAAATTGAGAAGTGTGAGCAACAAGGGTAATGTCGTGGTGGGAGTCTGCTACAGACCACCAGACCAGGGGGATGAGGTGGATGAGGCTTTCTTCCAGGAACTAACAGAAGTTGCTTGATCACAGGCCCTGGTTCTCATGGGTGACTTTAATCACCCCGATATCTGCTGGGAGAGCAATACAGCGGTGCACAGACAATCCAGGAAGTTTTTGGAAAGTGTAGGGGACAATTTCCTGGTGCAAGTGCTGCAGGAACCAACTAGGGGAAAAGCTCCTCTTGACCTGCTGCTCACAAACAGGGAAGAAATAGTAGAGGAAGCAATAGTGGATGGGAACCTGGGAGGCAGTGACCATGAGATGGTCGAGTTCAGGATCCTGACACAAGGAAAAAAGGAGAGCAGTAGAACAGAGATCCTGGACTTCAGAAAAGCAGACTTTGACTCCCTCGGGGAACTGATGGGCAAGGTCCCCTGGGAGAATAACATGACGGGGAAAGGAGTCGAGGAAAGCTGGTTGTATTTTAAAGAATCCTTATTGAGGTTGCAGGAACAAACTATCCCAATGTGTAGAAAGAAAAGTAAATAGGGCAGGCGACCAGTTTGGCTTAACAGTGAAATCCTTGCTTGTCTAAACACAAAAAAGCAGCTTACAAGAAGTGGAAGACTGGACAAATGACCAGGGAGGAGTATAAAAGTATTGTTCAGGCATGCAGGAGTGAAATTAGGAAGGCCAAATCACACTTGGAGTTGCAGCTAGCCGGAGATGTTAGGAGTAACAAGAAGGGTTTCTTCAGGTATGTTAGCAACAAGAAGAAAGTCAAGGAAAGTGTGGGCCCCTTGCTGAATGAGGGAGAGAACCTAGTGACAGAGGATGTGAAGAAAGCTAGTGTACTCAATACTTTTTTTGCCTCTGTCTTCACAGACAAGGTCAGCTTCCAGACAGCTGCACTCCGCAGCACGGTATGGGGAGGAGGTGACCAGCCCTCTGTGGAGAAAGAAGTAGTTCGGGACTATTTAGAAAAACTGGACGAACACAAGTCCATGGGGCCAGATGCATTGCATCCGAGGGTGCTAAAGGAGTTGGCCGATGTGATTGAAGAGCCATTAGCCATTATCTTTGAAAAATCATGGCAATCAGGGGAGGTCCCGGATGACTGGAAAAAAGCTAATGTAGTGCCCATCTTTAAAAAAGGGAAGAAGGAAGATCCAGGGAACTACAGGCCAGTCAGTCTCACCTCAGTCCCTGGAAAAATCATGGAACAGGTCCTCAAGGAATCAATTCTGAACCATTTAAAGGAGAGGAAAGTGATCAGGAACAGTAGGCATGGCTTCACCAAGGGCAAGTCATGCCTGACTAACCTAATTGCCTTCTATGATGAGATTACTGGCTCTGTGGATGAGGGGAAAGCAGTGGTTGTGCTATTACTTGACTTTAGCAAAGCTTCTGATACAGTCTCCCACAGTATTCTTGCCAGCAAGTTAAAGAAGTATGGGCTGGATGAATGGACAGTAAGGTGGATAGAAAACTGGCTAGATGGTCGTGCTCAACGGGTAGTGATCAATGGTTCCATGTCTAGTTGGCAGCCGGTATCAAGTGGAGTGCCCCAAGGGTCGGTGCTATGGCCGGTTTTGTTCAATATCTTCATTAACGATCTGGAGGATGGTGTGGACTGCACCCTTAGCAAGTTTGCAGATGACACTAAACTGGGAGCAGTGGTTGATACACTGGAGGGTAGGGATAGGATACAGAGGGACCTAGACAAATTAGAGGACTGGGCCAAAAGAAATATGATGGGAGTCAACAAGGACAAGTGCAGCTGCCTGCACTTAGGACGGAAGAATCCCATGCACTGCTACAGACTAGGGACTGAATGGCTGGGCAGCAGTTCTGCAGAAAAGGACATAGGGGTTACGGTGGATGAAAAGCTGAATATGACTCAACAGTGTGCCCTTGTTGCCAAGAAGGCTAACGGCATTTTGGGTTGTTGTAGCAGGGCCGGACCACCCCTGCGGCGCCTCCTGCTGGTTGTCCTGGGAATTAGCTCGTCTAGCCCTGGAGTGCCCTCTGCAGGCCAGTGATCCGCCTGTCCACTCCCTGGTCCCGTGTCCCTCCCAGGACCCGGTGCCCTTTTAACTGGGGTGCTGCCCCCTGGCAGTACCCCTAGATCTGGGTCTCCCCTCCCCAGGGGAACCCCCAACCCACTATCCCCACCTCGCCTCAGTCTTAGGCTACTTCCAGTCACCAGCTAGCCCCCGCGCCCTGGGGCAGACTGCAGTATAAGCCACTCATCACAGGCAAAGGGGGTTTGGACCTGCTGCCTCAGCCTACCCGTGGGCTGCCCCCGCAACCCCTGTACCTATTGGGCCTAACACTAGGCCGCAGCCTGAGGCTTTCCTAGCCCGGAGCTCCCCAGCTCCTCTGGCCTTCCCCAGCCCTGCTCCACACCAGGTACCCTGCTTAGGTACTACAGCCAGGCCCTTCTCCCTCTACATGCAGAGGAAGAGTGTCTGCTCCAGGCCCACGGCCCTCTTATAAGGGCCAGCTGGGGCCTGATTAACTGGCCACACCTGTGGCTTCCTTGCCAATCAGCCCAGCTTTCAGCCTCAGCCCTCCCCCAGGGGTATTTCCAGCCCCTCCGGGCAGGAGCGGGGTTCCACCCCGCTACAGTTGTATAAGTAGGGGCATTTCCAGCAGATCGAAGGACCTGATCATTCCCCTCTATTCGGCACTGCTGAGGCATCATTTGGAGTACTGTGTCCAGTTTTGAGCCCCACACTACAAGAAGGATGTGGAAAAATTGGAAAGAGTCCAGCGGAGTGCAACAAATATGATTAGGGGTCTGGAGCACATGACTTATGAGGAGCGGCTGAGGGAACTGGGATTGTTTAGCCTGCAGAAGAGAAGAATGAGGGGCGATTTCATAGCTGCTTTCAACTACCTGAAAGGGGGTTCCAAAGAGGATGGATCTAGACTGTTCTCAGTGGTAGAAGATGACAGAACAAGGAATAATGGTTTCAAGTTGCAGAGGGGGAGGTTTAGGTTGGATATTAGGAAAAACGTTTTCACTAGTAGGGTGGTGAAGAACTGGAATGGGTTACCTAGGGAAGTGGTGGAATCTCCTTCCTTAGAGGTTTTTAAGGTCAGGCTTGACAAAGCCCTGGCTGGGATGATTTAGTCGGGGTTGGTCCTGCTTTGAGCAGGGGTTTGGACTAGATGACCTCCTGAGGTCCCTTCCAACCCTGAGATTCTTTGATTCTATGATTCTAAGCCTGCCCTAGACAAAGGAATGTGGATTTATCTGTCTACATTGATCAAGCTAACAGGCAGATGACAAACAGCATGGCTTGATTACAAGCACGGGAAAATAAAAGTACATTTGCATCTAAGGGAAACAAAACAATCAAGCCAATCGAAAAAACAAATTGACCAGAGGGTGAAGAAAGAGCTTGGCACCTACACCCAAAGAACAAGTATCAGGGGAGAGGAACTTTGTCTGGTCTTACTTTTCAAGGCATACACTTCAAAGGTTTATGGACTACAAAAGGGAATAAATGTGGTGTTATCCATCACTTTAGGGCCAACAGGAGCCAGGGCTCTTGTAATCTGTGAAAGGTGGCTCCCCCAACCATGTGGGTTGAAGATGCTGAGAACTGAGTGTAGGTGAGAAATTGCCTGAGACCAGATTTGTAGTCTGTTAAGTTTTAGACACTAGAAAGTGTGTTTTATTTGTAACCATTTCTGTTTCTATTGTCTCTGCTTAGTATCACTTTAGATCTCCATTCTTTATTTATTCTTGTTTTATTACAAATTAATCTCTGTGCTGTTCTACTAAAGTGAGGTGTGCATTCTCAGTTGAGCCAGCAGGCTGGTGTATCTTCTGTTCTTTTGGAGACAGTGGACTTGGTAGTTTCTGTAAGTGTACACGGATAGGCACTGGATACTGCAAGAGTAACACTTTTTCAGGGATCAGAGGGGTAGCCGTGTTAGTCTGGATCTGTAGAAGCGACGAAGGGTCCTGTGGCACCTTATAGACTAAGGCCAGGTCTACACTAGGACTTTATGTCGAATTTAGCAGCGTTAACTCGATTTAATCCCTCACCCGTCCACATTAGGAAGCGGTTTATTTCGACATTAAGGGCTCTTTGAATCGATTTCTGTACTCCACCCCGACGAGGGGAGTAGCGCCAAATTCGAAATGGGCATGTCGAAAGCTAGGTACTGTGGACGGAATTCAACACTAATAGCTCCGGGAGCTATCCCACAGTGCACCACTCGGTGGACGCTCAGGGCAGTATTCTGTACTCGGATGCTCTGACCTGCCACTCAGAGAAATCCCCGGGAAAATTTGAATCCCTTTTCCTCTGTGGCCATTTTGAATCCCATTTCCTCTTTGGACATCGTGTCGAGCTCAGCAGCACTGGCAATGATGCAGAGCTCTACAGCACTGGTTTCCATGCCATCGCTGAATAGAAAGAGAGCTCCAGCATGGAGTGATCATGAGGTTTTGGATCTGATCGCTGTGTGGGGCGACGAATCAATCCTAGCCGAGCTCCGTTCAAAAAGACGGAATGCCAAAATTTACGAAAAGATTTCCCAGGCTATGACGGAGAGAGGATACAGCCGGGATGCCACGCAGTGCCGCGTGAAAATCAAGGAGCTGCGACAGGCGTACCAAAAGACCAAGGAGTCCAAAGGACGCTCCGGCTCAGCGCCCCAGACTTGCCGATTTTACGAGGCACTGCATGCCATGCTCGGTGGTGCGGCAACAACTACCCCACCAGTGTCCGTGGACTCCGACGACGGGGTCCATTCTACGGCCACGTCGGCGGAGGTTTTCGCGGACGGCGAAGAAGAGGAAGGAGGGCAGGAGGACGAGGCACTAGAAAGCGGTGTCACTGGTGATTTCCCCGACAGCCAGGAACTATTCCTCACCCTGACTGCGCTGCCCTACAAACACTCCCAAGCCAGCATTCCTGACCAGGAATCAGGAGAAGGATCATCAGGTCAGTGTGTTAGACATTTATTTGCAATACAATAGGTATGGTGTGTTAGCGCTCTGTAACTGTGGCTTCATTGGCCTTATGCGCTTCACCTTGGAGTCGCTTTCCCGTGCAACTATTCGAAAAGTCTGTCAATATGTATGGGGATAGAGGTGTAATCACCAGCAGAGATCTCCGCGAAGCTCTCCTGAAGGTACAGTGACAGCTTGTTTAGCACGTTCACTGGGAGAGCGGCCTTATTGTCTCCTCCATGGTAGGATACTTTCCCGCGCCATGCAAGCTGCAGGTACTCTGGTATCATTGCCTTGCATAGCATGACAGCATACGGCCCCGGGGTTTGCTTGCATTGACGCAGCATGCAGTATTTCTCTGTCTCAGTAATCCTCATCAGAGTGATATCAGACATTGGGTCCTGGTTTGAATGAGTGGTATAATTAGTATAGTGAATGCTTCCTTTTCCCCTTAAAGAAAGACACCCGGCTGTTTACATTAACGAGTGGTGGTACGGAGTCGGGAGCAAAACCATTACTACTTATCGGTGCGAGGGTAGGGACAGTCCCGGGGACCGGCCACGCTAAGCCGGGGAAAGGGTAGGCAAGCCGTTTATGCTGAGCGGTTCGCGGGCATTTTTGGTTCTCGGGAGCGGCCAAGCAGAGGGGGGGGAAGGGTGGGCGATCCGTTCCTGATGAGCGGTTTGCGGGGACTTTAGGTTACCGGGAGCGGCCACGCGGAGGGGGTGGAGGGTAGGCGACCTGTTCCTGACAAGCGGTTTGCAGGGACTTTAGGTTACCGGGAGCGGCCACGCGGGGGGGTTGGGGAGGGTAGGCAAGACGTTCATGCTGAGCGGTTTGCGGGCATATTTAGTTCCCTGGAGCGGCCACGCGGCGGGGGGGGAAGGGTAGGCGAGCCGTTCATGCTGAGCGGTTTGCGGGCATTTTTGGTTCCCTGGAGCGGCCACGCGGAGGGGGGGAAGGGTAGGCGAGCCGTTCCTGATGAGCGGTTTGCGGGCATTTTTGGTTCCCTGGAGCAGCCACGCGGAGGGGGGGGAAGGGTAGGCGAGCCGTTCCTGACGAGTGGTTCGCGGGCATTTTTGGTTCCCTGGAGTGGCCACGCGGAGGGGGGGAAGGGTATGCGATCCGTTCCTGACGAGCGGTTTGCGGGGACTTTAGGTTACCGGGAGCGGCCACGCGGAGGGAGGGGGAGGGTAGGTGAGACGTTCATGCTGAGCGGTTCGCGGGCATTTTTGGTTCTCGGGAGCGGCCAAGCAGAGGGGGGGAAGGGTGGGCGATCCGTTCCTGATGAGCGGTTTGCGGGGACTTTAGGTTACCGGGAGCGGCCACGCGGACGGGGTGGAGGGTAGGCGACCTGTTCCTGACAAGCGGTTTGCAGGGACTTTAGGTTACCGGGAGCGGCCACGCGGGGGGGTTGGGGAGGGTAGGCAAGACGTTCATGCTGAGCGGTTTGCGGGCATATTTAGTTCCCTGGAGCGGCCACGCGGCGGGGGGGGAAGGGTAGGCGAGCCGTTCATGCTGAGCGGTTTGCGGGCATTTTTGGTTCCCTGGAGCGGCCACGCGGAGGGGGGGAAGGGTAGGCGAGCCGTTCCTGATGAGCGGTTTGCGGGCATTTTTGGTTCCCTGGAGCAGCCACGCGGAGGGGGGGGAAGGGTAGGCGAGCCGTTCCTGACGAGTGGTTCGCGGGCATTTTTGGTTCCCTGGAGTGGCCACGCGGAGGGGGGGAAGGGTATGCGATCCGTTCCTGACGAGCGGTTTGCGGGGACTTTAGGTTACCGGGAGCGGCCACGCGGAGGGAGGGGGAGGGTAGGTGAGACGTTCATGCTGAGCGGTTCGCGGGCATTTTTGGATGCCTGGAGCGGCCACGCGGAGGGGGGGGAAGGGTAGGCGAGCCGTTCATGCTGAGCGGTTCGCAGGCATTTTTGGTTCCCTGGAGCGGCCACGCGGAGGGGGGGAAGGGTAGGCGAGCCGTTCATGCTGAGCGGTTCGCGGGCATTTTTGGTTCCCGGGAGCGGCCATACGGACTGGGGGGTGGGTTAGGAAAGTCGCTGTAGATTATCGGTTTGGCCAGCAGCAGTTCCTGCCCGCCGCCAGGAACACTGAGTGAGACATGGGAGTAGAGCACTGATGTGAAGCAATCTCTCAGCAGTCCTAACTCATCACCTTACCATGGTCTTCAGAGAGGTGATTTTCTCTGTACGGCAAGGCTTCTGGGATCCGTATACCGGGACCCCAGACACTCACTCAGCCTTAAGGCATACTATTTGACCTTGTAGTACGTTTACATGTGATAGGCACTGTGTTTGGTCCTATTCACGGTGAAAGAGTATGGTCATTGTTCTTGAAAAAGTATCTTTCTGAGGAATTCACTCCCTTTCCTTTATCCCGCAGCTGTGAGTGTCTCCCGCCCTACCCGTGCTTCTCCCTCCCATGGCCTAGTCCAGATAAGGCGGCGCAAAAAGAGAACCCGGGACGACATGTTCTCTGAATTAATGATGTTGTCACAGAGGGAGGCGGCACAGAGGAGAGAGGATGTTGCACGGTACGAGCGAGCAGCCAGGGAACGGGAGCAGAGGGCTGAAGCGCGCGAGGACAGGTGGCAGCAGGAGGATCAGCAGGCGACCCAAACAATGCTGGGACTAATGAGGGAGCAAACAGACACGCTCCGGCGCCTAGTGGATGTTCTCCAGGACAGGAGACAAGAGGAAAGAGCACCTCTATATGTTCTTTCCAGCCGCCCTCCCCCACCACCAAGTCCAGTGGTTTCCTCTCCAAAAGTCACTAGGACAAGGGGAGGCAGGGTGCGTGGAAATACTCACTCCACCCCTGCAGACCGCTCCAGTAGCAGAAGGCTGTCATTCCCAAAACCGTAGATTTTTCCCTCCCCTCCGTCCAGCCGCACCCCAGAACACCTCCCTTTCCAGGTTCCATGTTAAGTTAATGTTCTGTTAAATAAAACTGGTTTTTTGGTTCACTGATGTTTCCCTGAGTGTTTTAAATGGGACCGTTTGTATCTCTGGGTATTGGTTAACAGGGTTTGTAAGTGCAGAGGACGGGAGCACAAACGAGGGTGCAGACAGGGTAACAGATGAAGTGACAAGCACAGTAAAAATTGCATGCAGTAAGCACACCTTTCCTTCTGTGTGTAGGTTTCTAGGTTCTAAACGTGGGGTTGGGGGTTGGGTGGTTCAGTGTCTGTTTGGGGAGGGTGGCCGCTGATCTTTAGCGGCTGGCAGTAGCCTGCTGGATAGATCAATGCACTGGGGGATCCGTAGCCGATATTCACAACGGAAAAGTCACAGAGACCCCACCACACACACATGCGATTAGGAGAGGTTAATGGTCCCTTTAACCAATCAGTCCAGCACTTATGACTGCTCTGTGGCCAGGATCATGTCATTCCCCTTTGAAGGGTACTTTCCCACACCCCACCCGCTCCCCAACCGCCGTATGCCTCCACGGTGAAAACCATAACCCACTAACCAGTACAGGAAATGGTTCAAATAAAAAAATGTTTCCTTTATTGTGACTTTACAGCGTTGATCCAAGGAGGGGGAAGGGGTTTGGTAATGGGAGAGGATGGGCAACGGGACCTGTGTAAAGAAACAGGGGAAGGTTCAGTATCTGTTTACGGAAGTTTAACAGTCACTGGTTACCCTGCTCTGTCTGGAAGCGAGCTTTCAAAGCTTCCCGGATGCGCAGCGCCTCCCGCTGTGATCTTCGAATCGCCCTGGTGTCTGGCTGAGCGTAATCTGCTGCCAGGCGATTTGCCTCAACCTCCCAGCCCTGCATAAACGTCTCCCCCTTGATCTCACAGAGATTGTGGAGCACACAGCACGCTGCAATCACAATGGGGATATTTTTAGGGCTGAGGTCGGAGCGAGTCAGTAAGCTTCGCCATCTTGCTTTGAGACGGCCAAAGGCACACTCCACCACCATTCTGCACTTGCTCAGGCGGTAATTGAAGAGCTCCTTTTCAGTGTCCAGGGCTCCCGTGTATGGCTTCATGAGCCATGGCATTAGCGGGTAGGCAGGGTCCCCCAGGATCACTGTTGGCATCTCCACATCCCCAACAGTGATTTTGTGGTCCGGGAAATAAACCCCCTGTTGCAGCCGTGTAAACAGACCAGAGTTTTTGAAAACTCGAGCATCATGAACCTTTCCTGGCCACCCAACATTGATGTTCGTAAAACGTCCTTTGTGGTCCACTAACACTTGCAGTACCATAGAAAAATAGCCCTTTCGGTTAATGTACTGGCTGCCCTGGTGCTCCGGTCCCAGGATAGGGATGTGTGTCCCATCTATGGCCCCACCGCAGTTTGGGAATCCCATCGCAGCGAAGCCATCTATGATCGCCTGCACGTCTCCAAGGGTCACTACTTTGTGGAGCAGCAGGTCAACGATTGCATGGGCTACCTGCATCACAGCAACCCCCATGGTAGACTTGCCCACTCCAAAGTGGTTCGCTACTGACCGGTAGCTGTCAGGGGTTGCAAGCTTCCACAGGGCTATGGCCACTCGCTTCTGGATAGTCAGGGCTGCTCGCATCCGGGTGTCCTGGCGCTTCAGGGCAGGGGACAGCAACTCACAAAGTTCCATGAAAGTGCCCTTACGCATCCGAAAGTTTCGCAGCCACTGGGACTCATCCCAGACCTGCAACACTATGCGGTCCCACCAGTCAGTGCTTGTTTCCCTTGCCCAGAATTGCCGTTCCACAAGATCAACATGACCCATTGCCACCATGATGTCTAGGGGCCGGGGTCCAGCGCTTTGCGAGAGATCCATGCCCCTCTCAGAGTTCAAGTACTCCCGGAGCTTCCGTTGTCTCCTCTCCCGATTTCTCTGCATCTGAGTCTGGAAAAGGTGCGCTATAAGGCGCGAGGTGTTGGCTACGGACAGAACATCAGCGATAATCGCGGAGGGCTCCATGCTCACTGTCCTGTGGCGTCCGAGCTATCAGCCACAGGAAAAGGGCGCGAATTCATTACCCGCCGGCGCTTTCACATAGGGAAGGCGGAAGTGTGGGTCGAGTGACGAAATTTACGTATACCGACCCTTGACACAATTTCGTTCCCACAAGGCACTGGGGGCTACACCCAGAATTCCAGTGGGCAGGGGGGACTGCGGGAACTGTGGGATAGCTACCCACAGTGCACCGCTTGCAATGTCGATGCTTGCCCCCGTACTGTGGACTCGGAAATTCGAATAAAGATCCCTGGTGTGGATTCGGACAATCGACCTGGAAATATCGGGTTCACAAGTTCGGTTTCACAAAAATCGAACTAGTCTCGTAGTGTAGACATACCCTAACAGAGGTATTGAAGTATAAGCTTTCGTGGGTGAAGCATAAGCTTTTTCAGGGGTTCAGGATGTGGGTTCAGGGGTTGCAGGGGTTACCTGCAAGGCAAGGTTAAGACTGCAGTGTCTCAGAGAGTTTCCTGGTGAGGCAGACAAACTGGTGTGGCAAGGAGCTGACACATACAGTTTAAGCTCCAGCAAAACTCTCTCTTGCTGAGGCAGAAGGGTAACACAGTGGGTTACTGTTCTGGGTGTCCCAAGAAAGCATCACAGGCACCAATGTCAAGGATGTGGCAGATACACAGGGTTGCAGAATGGTATTACACAATACCATCCTGGCTGAGGTCAATGAGCTTGGTACCAGCATAGTTGGTGCCAAAGTGCTGGTGACCAACTTGCCATCAGAAGTGATGTGGTCCTTGGTTTAGAAGTGACCATTGGTAGCAAAGCATCAGGACTTCATTTTAAGACTTGCTCATGGCAAAATCTTAGTAAAGGCTCTCCATCCCTGTTTCATGCAGGGGAATCAATGCTGGTTGGAGTCTCTGGAGGGGTGCTCTTTACAACCTCTCTTGGGTGTTACCTGTAGTGCAACAGACATGAAAGATTTAGCTGGGTACCACAGGAATCTGGTGTGGTGTTATGGATGGTTGGAGCACTGAAGTAACCGAAAGGGCCCAATAACAAGAGCTTTTTGGAGGCTCTGACTCTGCCTGTGTTATAGTCTACCAGCATCAATCTCCCTAGGAGAAGAGCTTCAGCTTCACCTCCCTGCACTTCTGGGTCCTCCTTAAGAATGATCTGCATATAGAGCAGCATAGCCCTTTCCCAGAAATAATAGGATTTGTGGCATGTCTGTAGCTGACTCCCATGCCTGAGTCTCATGATGGGCAGATTTTGAAGCCTGGCAATTTGGGTTCCACAATCTTGGATCATGTACAGGGGAGTATGTCCTTGTACAGTAGGGTATATAGAGGGAGGGTCTGTACCAGGAAAGGAATTCCTAAACAAAAGAAACCCTATCACTATACTAAACTAGAAAAAGAAAGTGTCAAATGGCAAAGCCCAAGTCTACACTGGAGGGGGGGAAATCGATCTAAGATACACAACTTCAGCTACGAGACTGCTGCCGCTCCCCCGTCGACTCCGCCTGCGCCTCTCGCAGCGGTGGAGTACCAGAGTCGACGGGAGAGCGCTCGGGGATCAATTTATCATGTCTAGACTAGACTCGATAAATTAACCCCCGATAGATAGATCGCTACCCGCCAATCCGGCAGGTAGTATAGACCTGCCCAAGAAAACCTAACAATATGTTAACTATAGAACTTTAAACTTCAGAAAGCTAAACTAGTTTCGCACTAGAGCAAAGAATAAGGACAGTGCATTGTCCCATGAGTCTAAATACAGCAATCCCACAAATGCAATGCCTCCAAAGACTGTAGGGGAGACCTAGCTTCTCCCTGCCTATTCATACAGTACACAGCAACCATGTTTTGCAGGAAAATCTGTATAGGGTTGCCTCTGATTTGAGGAATAAAAATCCAAGAGATGATCTGATGGACCTGGTTTCACAGTGTTTATGTGGAGCTTCAATTCCTGAAGGTCAAAGCTCTTACATGAACTCCCCTATAATAATTTATAGGGGAGTTTATAGGGGGGAGGGATAGCTCAGTGGTTTGAGCATTGGCCTGCTAAACCCAGGGTTGTGAGTTCAATCCTTGAGGGGGTCATTTAGGGATCTGGGGCAAAAAAAAAAAAATCTGTCAGGGGACAGTACTTAGTCCTGCTAGTATAGGCAGGGGACTGGACTCGATGACCTTTCAAGGTCTTTCCAGTTCTAGGAGATTGGCATATCTCCATTTAAAAAAAAAAAAAAAAAAAAAAAAAAAAATTTGAGCAGATGGTTGAAGAAAGGACCTCCCCTTCCAAATATTTTGAGAAATATCTATCATACTAATGACTCATTGATCTTAAGCTCTTTATTCTAGTAGAGAAATGCATATGAACCAATGGCTGGAAGATAAGGCCAAAAAATTCAAATCAGAAATAAGGTGCACATTTTTAACAAAAATGATTTAAGGTCACAAAAATCTGCCTTACAGTGAGAGACAAAGAAGCTTCATTTATTTAATTAATCCCAGAGAAGGTTATGAGGTGATATGATCAGAATCTACAAATACCTAGGTAGGGAAGAAATTTCTCATAGTACATGGCTCTTTAATCTAGAAGAAAAAGTCATAAGATAGAATGCTCACTTATCTCACCGTAACTGTGGGTCTTCAAGATATATTGTTCATATGGATTTCACTTTTGGGGTATGTCTACACATGGAGATAAGGCTGTGATTCCCAGATCACAAAAACATACTCATGCTAGCACATCAAAAATAGTAGTGTAGCTGTAGCATAGGCAGTAGCAGAATGGGCTAGCTGCCCTGAGTACAAATGTGCCTGGACCCTGTGGGTACATATTCAGGGCACCTAGCCCATGCTGCCAGTATTGCAGCACATGCTACCGTGACCTACACCACTATCAAGATATCACAAGTATGTCTACACAAGCTGGGAATCACACCACTAACTCCAAGTACAGATGTAACTTGGTGCACATGTGCCCCAAGCACACAAGGATGTGATTATTTATACCCTCAGCCAAATGTGGGCAGCAGCTTAAAAGATAGTCACCTTGCCCTATCACCGCATTTAAAGATTCCATTGTTGTTACTCCTGGGGGAATTCTGCACGACTGCACTTGCACAGAATTTATGTCCCCTGCAGATTTCTTTGCTTCCCCACAGAAAAATCACTTTCTGATGGGGAAGCAAAGGGAAGCCACAAGAGTGGTCATTCAACCCTCCCCAACAGTATGTTTTGGGTGCCCATGGCAGCTGGCAAAGATGTAAATTATTGTGGGCAGGAGGCGGAACTGGGGAAGACCGGCTTATGGCTCCTACCCTGTGCCAGGTTCAGCTCAGCTGCTAGTCTGGGCTGGGCAGGACGGGACTTCCTCTTCCCATGCATGGCATCCAGGGCCAGGTCAGACCCACCACCAGATTTCTCCCCTGGCTGCAGGAAGCTCTGCAATGCCCCCCTGCTTCCTGCACCCATTGCTCCTTAGCTACAGGGGGAAGGATCCCTGTACAGGGAGCTGCTCCCCCATCCATGTGCCCAATTCATACCCAGACCCTCCTGTTGAGCCTCATCCCCCTACACTCAGAACCTCCCCCAATGAGCCCCACTCCACCTGCACCTGGACAAGCCACCTGCACCCAGATCCCCACCTCACCAAGCCCCAGCCAGTTGCACCTGGATCCCCACCCCACTAAGCCCTATTCCCCCAGCATCTGGACCCCCCACTGAGTCCCCCATACCTACACTGAGCTCTATACTCCACACACCGACCCCCTCTGATCCCAACCACCTTCACCTAGACCCCCCTGCAGAGTCCCATTACCATTGCACCTAGAACCTCCCAACCCCCCTGTGCATCCAGATCCCCTCTGCACCCAGATCCCCCACTGAGCCACCTGCACCCATAATGCCCCACATAGAACCCTCTCAACCCACACCTGGAGCACCTCCACATTTGGATCCTGCCTTGCTGAGCTTACCTGGCACACATGGCACGGAGGGGCAGGGCCCTGGAGTGTTTCTCGGGCAGGCCCCACCCTTGCACTATGTCAGGATTGGGTGCAGCCACACCACTGAGTCCATGTCGGTGGTGGGGGGCGGGGAGGTAGCTGCACAGTGATCTCCCACCTCTGTGCAGCCAGTGACCTGTGCTCCCCAATGCCATGCTGGAGCCTCCACATTTCTTTGACAAATAAAATTTGAAAAATTTTAAAATATTGTCTGCAGAATTCTAATTTTTGGTGCAGAATGCCCTGAGAAGTAAACTGGTGTAGACTGTGATACAGGAGGGCCAGGGAGCAGCAGTAGTAGAGTGTGAGAGGGGAAATATATAAGCCCTAGGCTAATTAAGGCGTGGTTCCCTGGAGACTAGGGAGGGTGGCTACAGGTTAATTGGAGCACCTGCAGTCAATTAAGGCCCTCTCAGGAACCTAATAAAACCCCCTGCTTCAGGCAGACAGAGGAGGAGGAGGAAGGAGTTGGAGCAGAGTGGTTTGGAGTGGAACAGAGAGCAGTTTGGAGGAGTTGAAGCAGAGTGGATTGGTGGTGGAGCAGAGAGCAGTTTGGAGGAAAGCAGAGGAGTATTTGGAGAAGTGCTGTGGTGGGCTAAGAAGACCAAGACCCTAGGTAAAGGGACACCTGGCTTGTGCAGAGGGAAGGCAGGAAGTCCCACAAGCAGGAGAGGGAAGGAGCCCAGGGGAAAGTATCACTAGTACAAGTGGTTTACCCACTAACCTAGGGCCCCTGGGCTGGGACCCAGAGTAGTGGGCGAACCCGGGTCCCTCCCTCTCCATTCCCCTTCTGTTGGTTACTAGTGGGACAGCTGATACCCCAGTTCAGGGGCAAGAAACGGTGCCCTGAAACCCCACCCCAAGAAGAGAAAGTGCGGGACCCTCATAGTAGTGCCAGCAATTTGCCACAACTGGTGTCAGAAGTGGGATTACTGCGCTGGGGACTTAAACCAGGGTTAGCCAAAACAATCTAGTCCTTAAGATGGACGACGTGATCAAGGCCCTAATACAAGCCACCGCTGGTCAGCAGGAAGCTACCCGGGTCCAGGCAGCTACCCAACAGGAGGCCATGCGGCTGCAGCAAGAGACCAATCGCCTGCTGATGACCCAGGCTGCCCAAGATCGGGCCAAGCTGCAGGAACTAGTGAACCAGGTGAAGGCCCTTACGGAGCTGAGCCACGGGTATGATGGGACACGGACCATACGGGCCAGCTACTGTCTGCAGAAAATGACCCGGGAGGATGATGTGGAGGCATATCTCCTTGCCTTCGAGAGGACAGCCCTGCAGGAGGCCTGGCCCCAAGATCAGTGGTCAGGCATCCTTCCCCCATTTTTGTGTGGGGAGACTCAGAAGGCCTACTATGATATGACCGCAGAGGAGGCGGCAGATTACCCCCGACTGAAGGCGGAAATCCTGGCCAGGGAAGGGGTAACGACGGCCTTGCGAGCCTGGAGGTTCCATGATTGGCAGTTCTGTGAAGACAAGACACCACGATCACAACTATTTGACCTAATTCACCTAGCCCGGAAGTGGTTACACCCGGAGGCTCTCAGCTCAGAGAAAATGATGGAGCTCCTAGTGCTGGACCACTATACAAGGGCACTACCCTCAGACCTCCGAGCCTGGATAGGCCAGAATGACCCCTCCACCTATGACGAACTGGTCACCCTTGTGGAGAGACAACTGGCAGCCCGTGAACTGTCTGAAACCTCAGGAGATGGAACACAGCGTTTCAGGAAACCAGTCCCAACCCCGAGGATCCGGATCATCGAGAACTCCAGGAAAGCCATAGCTGGAAGAACAGGCACCAAGGAGCGGCCTGAGGCCCCAAAGGGACCTATGGGTCCTGGGGGAGAGGGTTGGAGGAGCACGTTAGAGGGCCCAAGACAGAGGGCAATCTCCGGAATGAGATATCGCTGTTATGAGTGTGGGGAGTTGGGGCATATAGCAGCACAGTGCCCCAACAGGGAGGAGCCCATGCAATGTAATTTGGGGGATCCCGGAGACCAATGTGGCCTAATCAGCCTGGTGAGGGTCGTGATGGACCCACATGAGTACACCAGGCTGGTAAAGATGAATGGCATCCAGACCATAGCTTTGGTGGACTCTGGGAGTGCTGTCACATTAGTCTCAGGGAAGTTAGTAGGGCAAGACCAACTAAGCCGGCCAAGAGTACCGGAGTGATATGTGTCCACGGTACAGTAAATTTCTACCCCACAATTCCAATATGGATTGAGATCCAGGGAAACACTACCACTCTGGTTTTCCCCAGAGTTATTTTCAAGCCCTGGGAAGTCCCAGAAATCCAAATGAGAAAGGAGGGCAGACAAAAGATTAGGAACCAGGATTTTGGCGGCAAACCTGAGAGCTGCCCTGGTTGGGAGGAGGTCCCGTGGAGACCCAGAGACAGCTCCCAGCACAAGCAGAAGCACCCCTAGAGAAGGAGGGGAGCCCAATCCAATAGAATCAGGCCAGATCGGTCCCGCACGTGAATATTTTGGGCAGGACCAAGCCAATGACCCACTGTATGCAAATGTGAGGGAGGAGGTAGTAGAGGTAAATGGTGTGCCAGTAGAAGGGAAAACCAAAGGCCCAGGGCCATACTATATACTCAAGCAGGATCTGTTGTACCGGGTAGTGCCAATACTGGGGAAAGTAGAAGCAGTACTGGATACTCTTAGGCAGGCTGGCCTCACCGCTAACCCGTCCAAATGTGCAATAGGGTTAGCCGAGGCCAGATACCTCGGGTATGTAGTCGGAAGGGGCCTGGTGCAGCCCCAATGGAACAAAGTGAAGGCAATACAGGAATGGCCTCGCCCGATCCGCAAGAAGCAAGTCAGAGCCTTCTTAGGGATAGTGGGGTACTATCGCCGGTTCATCCCTCACTTTGCCACAAGGGCAGCACCTCTGACAGACCTGATAAGAGCTCGGGGGCAGGAGATAGTTAAATGGACTGAGGCGGCAGATGAAGCTTTCACAGACCTAAGGACAGCCCTTTGCAGCCATCCGGTGCTCATAGCCCCAGATTTCAAAAAGGAATTCATCCTACAAATGGATGCCTCAGAGGTAGGACTTGGGGCCGTCCTTTCACAGATGGTGGGGGATGAGGAGCACCCTATCCTTTACCTTAGCTGAAAGCTCCTGCCCAGGGAGCAACGGTACACCGTAGTAGAAAAGGAATGCCTAGCGGTTAAATGGGCCGTGGAGATACTACGGTACTACCTGCTTGGGCGGAAGTTTACCCTTGTGACAGACCACGCCCCACTCCAATGGATGCACACAAACAAGGAAAGAAATGCACGAGTGACTAGATGGTTTCTATCACTACAACCTTTCCACTTCTGGATACAGCATAGAGCCGGAAGCCAACACGGCAACGCGGACAGCCTGTCACAACAACACTGTTTCTCGTCCCAAGTAGCCCAACCCCATGGTGTTGAGCAGGGGAGGGGGATATGTGATACAGGAGGGCCAGGGAGCAGCAGTAGTAGAGTGTGAGAGGGGAAATATATAAACCCTAGGCTAATTAAGGCGTGGTTCCCTGGAGACTAGGGAGGGTGGCTACAGGTTAATTGGAGCACCTGCAGTCAATTAGGGCCTAATAAACCTAATAAACCTCTCAGGAACCTAATAAAACCCCCTGCTTCAGGCAGACAGAGGAGGAAGGAGTTGGAGCAGAGTGGTTTGGAGTGGAACAGAGAGCACAAGACCTAGACACCCAACTCCTACACAGTGGTCAAGAAAAAAGCAGCAAATGTCTCAACTAGTATTTCATGGGAAAGCCACCTTAGAATAGGAAAAGTCAGTTGGTTTCACGTGTGTCATGCTATAATAGTATACATTTGTTTCCAGTATTTCTTTAACTGTAACCTTACAAACTTACCAACAAATATACTTTGCTGAAATGAATTGAGTTCCACATACATAGTGCAAACATGAGGATATGGAGTAAGAAATGTATCCCCATGTTTGAATCTCAGTTTTGATACTCTCTCCCATTTATTTAAATCTGGATAGTGAAGTTAAGGCTTTAAAATATAACATTAAAATTATATAAGATGAATAACAATCATGTGGCTAAATCTCCATTCACTGCTTTAAAAGTGTATCCTTATAAACCTATATAAATATATGTACCATACTCTTGTACATTAACTTATCTGTGTAGTTATAAGAAAAATTCTATATGATCAGCATTTTTTTCTTTTATTGGTAGTTTGCGTTTTCACCCCAGATTCAAGCAGTTTCTTTACTAGGCCCTCGTCCTGAAATCCTCACTCAAAGTAATATACCTGGCACCTCTATGAAGACTATTGGAATAAACTCTTGAATGTTCTTCATTGAAAGTAACACATTAAAATTTTTAATTAAAGTACCTTTCATAAGTACACTATCAAATGTACAGACCTGACTTGTTCAAAATGTGACTAAAAACAATTATTTATCTTATAACAACTGCTTCTTCAAGATGTTTGTCCATGTGGATCCCGTTCTGGTTGTACATGTGCCCCAGTCATGTGAGATGTGATATTGGCCAGAAGTGTCCTTATACCTCCCCATCCCAGGGCAAAAAAGGCACTGGGCTAAACATCACTCAGGGTAGGTCCTCACTTACCCGTCGCGTCGGAGATGTCAGATCGATGTTCTGGGTTCGATTTATCGCATCTTGTCTAGACGCGATAAATCGAACCAGGAAGTGCTCCCCCATCGACGCTGGTAATCCTGTTCCACGAACGGAGCAGGCAGAGTCGATGGGGGAGCCTGCGCGCCGCGGTGTGGACCAGGGGTAAGTACTTTTACGTTCAAAATAAGATACTTCGACTTCAGCTACGTTATTCACGTAGCTGAAGTCACGTATCTTATTTCAAATTTCGGGGCTAGTGTAGACCAGCCCTCAGTTACTTCACCAGCACAGACTTTCCATGCTATATAGGACTCTGTAGTAGTGAGGAAGGAGGTAGGGTCATGGGATCCACATGGACAAAACATCTAAAAGAACCACTTTACTATAAGGTGAGGCACTGGTCTTCAAGTATTTGTTCATGTGGATCACACACCTGGTGATTATCTAGAAGTCAGATCTAGCAGTCCCAACCATGGAGCAGTGTTGGATAAACACATATACTGAATTCCACATTGCCCCCGTACAAATCTCCGAGATTGGAACATTCCTCAAGCATGCACATGTAGCTGCCTGGGCTTCAGGTGAGTGGGCTTTAATACAGAGAGTGAAACTGCTTAGCCAACTAGTAGCAAGTCCTTATGCAATTAGGTACTCTCTTAGATAGTCTCTGTGTAGAGATGGCCTGGACCCCTTGACTTACCCCCGAAGGCTGGAGGGGCGGGGGGGAAAGAGTCTCAGTAAATTGCAAAAGGAATTTGTTCTACTAAGGTAATATGATAAGGCCCTCAAAAACATCCAGAATCTGTTAACTTCCCCCCGGGTTCAATGAGATTTAGGGAAACATACAGTCAGGTGAATGGACTGGTTCAGGGGAAATGTGACCTTAGAATGAAATTTAGGATGGTCCTGACGAGCAGTTCATCTTTACAGAATACAGTGTAAGTGGCTTGAATTTCACCCCCCTTCCAAGCAAAAGGAATGGCCATCAGGAATGCCATCTTAATGGAGTAGTGATTCAAAGAGCAGATTCAAAAGGAGATTCAATCCTCCATTAAGATCTTAAGGAGGAGGAAAAGGTGGTCCTTGAGCTTGATGAAAAATGTGAATTAGACCTCCAAAATCGTAGTGACTAGGAGGTGTGAAAATATAATGTAACCCTGAAAGGAAAGGTGGTGGGCTGATATTACAGCCAAGTGCACTTTATTCGAGCTAATGGAGAGAATAGATTGCTTCCAGGAGAATAAGTAATCTAAAATATGAGAGATAGGAGCCACTAAAATACACAGGTGATGCTGAATGGCCCAAATAGAGGACCTTTGCCTCTTAGATTCATAAGTTGACTCATAGACACTTTTCTGCTTTGTATCAAAGTGTCCTGCACTTCAGATGAGCAGCCTCTGTCAGTAACATTCAACCAGCCAACATTCTGGGTGTCAGATACAGAAATGGAGATTCAGGGTGCAGGATCATAGAATGATAGAATATCAGGGTTGGAAGGGACCTTAGGAGGTCCTCTAGTCCAGCCCCCTGCTCAAAGCAGGACCAATCCCCAATTTTTGCCCCAGATCCCCAAATGACCCCCTCAAGGATTGAACTCACAACCCTGGGTTTAGCAGGCCAATGCTCAAACCACTGAGCTATCCCTCCCCTAGCCTCAATTTTGAGAGATGATATCCATCAGATTTGGTAGGGCAATTTGGAGATTGCATCAACAAGGGTACTAGGTCTGAATACCAAAACTGCCTGGCCCATGGTAGTGCTATATTATTAATGAGGCCTTATCCTATTTTAGTTTCCTGAGAACTTTGGGAATTAATGGAACTGAAGGAAATGCTTATACCAGCCCTCACATCAGAAATGTATCCAGTAGAGAACCCTGGTCACACATCCTCTGAACAAAACAATTGCTACTTTTTATTCAAGTTGGTGACAAAGAAGCCTATGTCAGGGATACTATACTTGAGGAAAATTCTTTAGAAGACTGAATCTTTGAGAGACTATTCATGATTTTCAAGTACTTCCTGCTGAGATGGTCTACTAAGCTATTCTGAGTTTCTGGCAGATGTAGAGCTATGGGAGTAAGTGAATGCTGTACATACCAATTCACCAATTCCACAGATTAATCACCTCCTAACAGAGAGGGGATGATCTTACTCCTGCTTGCCTATTGATATAACACATGGCAGTAGTACTGTCTGTCATGATTTGAACTGTTGATCCTTGAAGAGACGGGAATACTATGCATGCTCAGCAGATGGCCTTTGAGCTCCAAAACATTTACTTGTAGGGAATAGACTCTTGAGCACCAAATGCCTTGTGTTTGAAAGTGCTCTAAGTGAGCCCCACAACCTTGCTTGGACACAACCATCACCAAGATTTTGGAAGAAAAAGTGAAGAAAACTATCCCTTTGTAAACTTGCTCTGGGTCCATCCACCAGTGTAGCAAAGATAGAATTTCCTGAGGAACTGACACCTACAAGTCCATATCATGCTTGCTGGGTTAATAAACTGACTTCAATCATCCCTGACAAGGGTAAAAGTAAAGTCTAGGATGTATAGGCACAGAAATATGGGAGGTAACATACTCAAGAAACCCGAGACACCCTCTTGCGAAAGTCCTCAGGTGACTGTAACTTTATGATGAGGTCCACCATATTTCAGAATCAATCCTATGGATGTTATGCTTTCACTGATTTTCAGTTCAAGAATGCCCTGTTAGTAAATGAACCAAACTATCGTAATCCTTTGATTCTTTGTAGGTAAGCCAAAGTCCCAAGTGTCCTGTGTTTATAATTCTTTGTATAGAAGATGAATGTTAGCTAATCATAGTGTTTTGTGTTAAACAAATTATCAGGAAAATAATGTCTGTAATCAATCAGTAAGACAGTACTTAATTAACCACTTTGCTTTTACTCTGTCTTAACTAACCTAGCCCAAACAGGGAGCACTAGTAACTGATATGGGGCAGGTTTTTTCTGTGATTAATAAAATAATCTATCAAAAGATGCTTTTAGCTTATTATGTAAATCAGATATCATGAAAAGAGTTTCATGGTCAATAGATCATTTTAAAGTCTTTTCTGTAAACACATATAGCATATAAAGGGATGCCTGTTATTATAGATGCATGTTGTCATAGATAAAATTCATAAAGGATGCTCATTTTGTGAATTACTAATTTTATCAATTACAGATATTTATGGACAAGGAACATGTGGTTTAGGAGGTGTGTTCTGTAATCAATGTAACAGCAAAACATTAATTTATAGATTAATGTCTAAGCATTAAGATCTAATTGTGGTCATGCATTGTCCCAGTAGGGATAAATTAGTTATAAATATCATTGGTTTATTGATTCAAAATAAGATCAAGCAAGTTAACTAAAGTAAAACTTCCATTATTTCTCCAGTTACAGAGTTGGTATGTATGTTTATTTTCTCTATTGAGTTTTGCTTAACTGTATTACTTAAACAAAACTTTAACTGAGTTAGTTGTTTGACATCATGACTTATTCAATCTGAACACACAACAGCCCCTATGAACTCCATTGTATGAGCAGGGGTAAAACAGGATTTTTCACAGTTTACTTTGTGTCCCAGGGTGGTAAATAGGTTAATAATTTTGTTTATTCAGTTGGCTACTTGTCGAATAGATTTTCCAGGGGTCAGCCAATCATTGTGATATCGATAAATGTACTGTCCTTGTCTTCTTAGATGAGCTGCCACACTATGCTAGATATTTGGTAAACATTCTTGGTCCATGGAAAGTCCAAACAGTAGAATATTAGTATACCTACTATGAAATGAAGGAATTTCCAGAATGCATCTTGAAAGTTGAGAGCCATGAATCAATTTGGAGGATCTGGGGAAAGAATTATGGAGGAAGTCAGCATGACTATCTTAGACTTGAAGCAATGGATGAATTTGTTGAGTTACCTGAGATCTAGAATGGGACACCTTCCTCCTTTTATTTTTTAGAATAAAGAAATAGTATGAGTACTGAACTTGAGGGCACCGCCTCAAGATGTAAAAAACCTCATCTCAGCATCTTGTGAGGAGGAGGAACAACAGGAAAGGTTGGTAGGCAAGGACTGAAGCTGGAACAAATAGCCCTTTTTATTTAATTCCAATACCCAACAATCCATACTAATTCCATTTCAGGCCCCTGTGGGGGAAAAAGTGATAGCTGCCAAATGGTGTGTGTGTGTGTGTGGTGGTGGTGAAGGGGTAGGAGGAAGGAAACTAGTACAGAACCATAGAGATCTGTGCAAGGCTCTTAACTCTTATGTCAAACTTGCTGCCTGCATGAAGGTACATCATGTCTGGTAACCGAGTAAGAGACTGAACTTCTCCATTGAAAAGAACGTCTTTTTCTGGGAGGCCCAGACAACTTCTGCTGATAGTAAAATGACGAGAGATGTTGTTTATTTCGCCTCCCTCTTTGAGCCAGAGTGTAAAAGTCCAAGATTAGATGAATCACTCTAGAGTCACTAAGGGAGTGAAGAGCTCAGATTGTCTTGAAATTAAATAAACTGGGACCCTCAAACAGCAGATCCTCAGTAATGGCTTGCACGTCTTTTGATATATCTGACTACTGCAACAAAAACAGCCTGAAGTGATGTCTTAGTGATTAAATGGCCCTCAGATAGAATGGACCTCAATTGCTTTCAGAAATCTTGTGGTATTTTGTCTCCAAATTGTGAGCTGTGATTGCATTGTAGTTAGTCACATTTCACGAGCAATGCTTGATAATTCATTATGTAGACCTCTCTTTGCTGTTTTGATTTATCATGAACATTAGCAACTACTAGTGAATCAGGAGCAGGGAAAGTTTTAAAGTATTCAAAACCCTTAGCTGGAACCTTGTTGGTCAGCTCTTTTAGAAGTGGCAGGGATAGAGGCTGGAGTTTGAAGTAAATCTACTGGTTTTAGGACTCCATTATTAAATGAGCATAGCCAATCTACTCATTGTTGTCCGTAAGATATAAAATAAACTATGTGATTTTTCTCTAACCACTTCCAGAAGATTGCTGGAAGGCCTTAAAGTGATCAGTAGTAGAAGGTACAGTGGAGTTAACAGCCTTATATGGGGAAGAGGATGAAATTACCACAGGAACCTTAAGGTCTGTGTCTTCTCTTTCCCGGTCTTCCTCACTTTGACCCTCTTCACATCTAGATCTTTTCACTCTGCAGGTTGAGGCACTAATAATGCCCTAGAAGGCCTAAAAGGATATCTGTGATGTGATGGTCTCTGGATGACTGAGGTCTAGACAGTTGAGTCAGGTGGTGAATAAGGTGGTGAATAAGGGTAGGCTTGCAAACCATATGGATAGCATATGAGAAGAAGAAAGAGTATGACCTATATTAGTTGTATGTCTTTTATGCAGGCTAGGTAAGTACCTCTCAGCCTTCCTTTCAGATTCCCATTCTGGTATTGATCTAGGTGACAAGGAGCTGTACTTGGGTAATGGCTCCCTTCAAGGAATAGATGGGAAGGAAAACTAGGAATAATCATCAAAACAGTGAAACCATCTTATCAGGTATTAACGGATGCTGAGAAAACCAGAGTGCCCTTCTAAATGTCAAAGAGGGACTGGGGACTCTAGTGGAGCTTGGTGGATGGAGACTTTTAATTTAGGTAGCTTGGGCTCTGGTACTAGCCCAAACTGGCCTTTTGCTATGTGGTTCCTAAGCGACATGAGGAGTGTTGATAATTCACAGTAGGGAAAGTGTTCCCAGGGGAAATGTTGCTTGTAAAGGGCAGTTGCTTTTACAAGGTGTTGCTGCAAACAAGCGTCTATTGTAGCGGTCAATTGAGAAATAGTGCTAGTGCCAGGTTAAGTAAAGGAAACTCTGGCTCTGGTGTAATAGTAAGGTCCCAGAATGCTGTAAAGACAGATGGCATTGAGGAGGACATTTCTGAATGTATCAGTGCCACAGGTACCAACATGAAAGGTACCAGTGCTCAGGAAGATACTAGTGCAGAAGAAGAATGGTTGGTGACCAAAACTGGTGCTGGAGATGCTTGGTGCACAATCTATACCAAAGATTTAGCAGTGCCAGAGGAACCCAATCTCAGTCAGTCAGATATCAAGGACAGAGTCCTAACAGTCTCTCATAGGGTGACTATTCTATCTCATTTTCGTTGGTATGAGGGATGGCACTGAGACGCCACCTCAGAGATTACAGACTGATCCCTGGTGGCCTAAACAGAGTAATGACCCTAAAATGAAGAGATCTGAGGCCCATTGCCAGGTACCGAGGGCAGAGTCCCAGCTCACCAGACCACTGGCAGAATGGGACTTATGAAAAGAGTGTCCCTTGTATGACTCACTGCTCTCCAAATCCATGGCACCCTTGATCAAATGTTCCAAGAGGAACACCCTGTGATGGGTGTCCCTCAATTTCTGGGTTTGTTTGGAAAAGGATCTGTAAATGAAGCAGCAATATATAATGTAACTATTACCAAGATAGAATAGGCATTTGGTGCTCTTCATTCGAAGCCTGGGCACTACAGCTGATCCATGAGGCAGAGAGGCCTTGATACTAAGAAGGCTCTTGGTTCAACAAATGTATTTTTATTTTATTTTTTCTAACAGCCTAAAAGTCATTTTAAATTACCCTAACTACACCAACCACAAACAGGGAACAAGAAATTAGTAAGGATGACAGTGCAATGGAGTAACAATATCCAACGACTGGAAGTTAATGTTGGCCATTTTCAATCTTGAAAGAAGATGCAAATTGAAAGTAATTAAGTATTGGAACTGTTTATCTAGGAAGGTGGTAGACTCACAACCATCTTTCTAAGAGACATGTTTTAATCTGTTTTTTGGGAGAGGTTCTGCAGCATGTGTGTGTTGTGGAAGGGAAGGGAAGCATGGATGGTAACAGGGACCCATCTGGCCTCGAAGTCTGGATTGCCCTGTTCATCCCCTTCCTTCATGGGCCTTGGAGAGAACAAGATTGCCTACAATGTACTCAATATATTTAGAATAGGTGTAAACCCTGTGCTATGATGACTATAGATAATCTAATCTCATACTTCAGGATTTCACATGGTGTCCTGTAGGGATCAAGAAGGAATATTTTTCCCCAGTGCACAATTATGACCTGGGTCAGGGGTCTCAACTCAAATTACCACGAGGGCCGCATGAGGAGATGGTTTGATGGGATAACATGATCTTAGTCAAAGGTCAATTAATTGCCATCAGTGGTAAATAGGACCAATGGTCAATGATGGGATGTTAGAAGTTACTACAGAGAACTTTTTCCTGGGTGTCTGGCTGGTGAGTCTTGCCCACATGCTTGGGATTCAGCTGATCGCCATATTTGGGGTCGGGAAGGAATTTTCCTCCAGGGCAGATTGGCAGAGGCCCTGGAGGTTTTTTGCCTTCCTCTGCAGCATGGGGCACGGGTCACTTACTGGAGGATTCTCTGCATCTTGAAGTCTTTAAACCATGATTTGAGGACTTCAATAGCTGAGACATAGGTGAGAGGATTATTGGAGTGGGTGGGTGAGATTCTGTGGCCTGCATTGTGCAGGAGGTCAGACTAGATGATCATAATGGTCCCTTCTGACCTTAAAGTCTATGAGTCTATGACTCTATGAGGACTAGTGCATTGGCCCGAGGACCACATCACTGACCCTGCCCCCTCGCTGCCACCGCTCCACCCCTTCCATTAGGCCCCGCCCCTTCTCCGCCTCCTCCCCTGTGCGCACGGCTTCCTGCTCCTCCCCCCTCCCTCCCAGAAACCACGAAGCTCTCCCCATGCGGCCCACGGAGCTCTTCCCTGCGGCCCACTGGGCTCCCCGCGCCCCCCCCCTTTTTTTTTTAACCCCTAGGCAGTTCCCACCACCAGAACAGCTGTCTGGCGGCGGGAACTGCCTGGCGGTAAAAAAAAAAATTTTTAAATTGGGGGGGGGGGGTTGTGGGGAGCCCGGCGGGCCGCAGGGAAGAGCTCTGCGGGCCGCATGCGGCCCGCGGGCCGCGTGTTCGAGACCCCTGATCTGGGTACACATGTTCATAGATTGCAAGGCCAGAATGTACCATTATGATCATCTAGTCTAGTGGTTTTCAACCTTTCCAAACTACTGTACCCCTTCTCAGGAGTCTGATTTGTATTGTGTATCATCAGTTTCACTTCACTTAAACTACTTGCTTAGAAAAATCAGACATAAAAATACAGACGTGTCACAGCACACTATTACTGAAAAATTGCTTACTTTCTCATTTTTACCATATAATTATAAAATAAATTGATTGTAAGTACAATATTTATATTCCAATCCAGTGAGACTTGAGCCTGTTTTTTACTTGTGAGCCTCGTCTGAAGCCTGAGCTCCAGGTGACTGGGCTGAAGCATGTAACTTAGCTTTGCGGGGGGCCCTGTGGTGGGGGGCCCCAGGCAACTGCCCTGCTTGCCACTCCCTAATGCAAGTCCTGCACTTGCGATCTCTCTAACCCTGCCCCATGACCAGGGCCGTCCTTAGCCATAGGCAGAATAGGCAGCCGCCTAGGGCACCACTAGGTCTGGGGCACCACACACTCTGTGGGTGTAGCGTATTAAACTGCTCCAGGTAGGAATGTGCTACTGATAGCAGTTATACACCAGAAGCCTGATTTTTCACCCTTGCTGTTTGGTCACCCTAGATGGGGGGTAATTGGTGCCTATATAAGACAAAGCCCCAAATATTGGGACTGGCCCTATAAAATCAGGACATCTGGTCACCCTAGCTGGGGAGTGCGTCTCTCCCCGGGGCTGGCAGTGATCCATCTCATCTGGGGGGAGCTGCACAGGGCAGGATGAGCTGCTGTGGCTCCGTGGGTGCCCCATCCCTGAGATCAGATGCTGTGCTAACTTCACCATGGTCCGTGGGGCTGGCGGTGGTGCCCAGTGGCGTGTGATCAGACCTGAGGGTTTGCTGCTGCTGTTGCCACTTTGGACCCCAAGAGGTGGATTTTGGGGTCCTGCAGCTTTCCACCTATCTCCTCCTCTACTGCAGCTGTTGGACCAGCAAGCTGGGGGGGTAAGCCAAGCATGGAAGCAGGACTGTGTTGCCATTTAGATTGTCATTTAACAAGTTTCTTTGCCAAAAATGCTTGCCAATAAATCCTGAATCCAATTTCAATATTTTTAATATCTTAGCCAAAAATAGAAAATTAAGTTGTTGACAATTATTTGTGACAAGTTTGGTTTGGGGCAGGGAGTGGGCCAGTTTTTATCAGAGAAACAAAAAATGTTGACTGGCTTTCCTATAGTCCTGTTACTGCTAAATAGAGCACTCCAACAACTGTAATATGCTCATCTCCTGACTAGTGTATAGAGTGACCATATGTTATGCTAAGAGTCTCTTGGTTTTTTTCCCCAGTGAGTCAGTATAGCTTTTGCCAGCCCTGAGGTTGGGCAGTCAATGTCTTACATTTTCACAATGTTTTGTCCAACTTTCATAAAGTAAATACATGGTTAATGTGAGTTAAAGAGGCCAGGGACACTTCCTTGTGAAGAATCTGTGCAGCAGATCATGCTAGAACTATGAAAATGTCAGTTTTTGATGGAACTTTAGAGGCAGTGATTTAACATGTATTTCTGGCAGTGCCGAAAATGTGCTGTTATCGACCGTCTTTCCAAACAAAAATAAGGCACAATAGGACTTCTGTAACATTTCTGTGCTACCTTAATCTAGATGAGATGATTCTGTGCTGACTTCATTTTGGTCACTTTGTGCTTTACCTAAGAATTAAACTAGGGTTATATTTTCCCGATGCTTGGAAACACAGCTTATTAAACTGGATAATGCCATTGATCTATTTACAGTATAAGGTTGATATAGAGTTGTAATTAACATTAAGACTGATGCCCATTGTGACGGGTTGGGGCCACAGAGACCTGCTTGGTGCTGCCACCTGGTGTGCCAAGGCTGCTTCTGCCCCTGCTTCCAGGCCTTTTCCAGCTTGGGACTCCCGAATCCTGTCTGTTTTGAACCAGATTCCACTGATCTGCTGCAAACACAGACCCAGGTCCAAACCAGGTCCACTCACCACTGTAAGGCCCCTGGAAGCGCTCTTGCCTTTGACACCCAGCTGCTCAACTCCAAGGAGGCTCAAACCCTTAATAAATCCGTTTTACCCTGTATAAAGCTTATACAGGGTAAACTCATAAATAGTTCGCTTTCTATTTCAAAGATAGAAAGATATGCACCACTGATCGCTGTCCCAAGGCACTAACTCGTACTCAAGGAAACTTAATAAGTAAAAAGTGATTTTAATAAGTACAGAAAATAGGATTTAAGCGAGTTCAATTAGTGACAGACAGAACAAAGCAAGTTACTTAGTAAAATAAAATAAAACACGCACGTCTACGTCTATTCAAAGTTAACACAGATAAAAGCCTCACCAGATTCGGATATTTTCCTTTTTACAGGCTGTAGAATTAGCCTAGGTCCAGTAGCCGCACCCCCTAGTGTCTTTGTCCTTTGTTCAGTTCCCCTCAGGAATGTGCTTGGGGGGGTGGAGAGCCTCTCCCTTTAGCCAGCTGAAGCCAAAATGGAAGGGTCTTGCAAGGGCTTTTATAGCCTTTCTTCCTCTCCCTGCGTAGGATCCAGTAGCCCTGGAGTTTTGGGATCACATGGGCAAGTCACCTGTCCATGTGCCCTAACCAGTCTAACCAGTTGCATCCTTGACTGGGGCCCCGATGTGGATTGGGGTCTGCACCTTCTTTTGTCTGTTAAGTACTTGTACTCAACTTGCACATTCCTTCCTCTGGACCTGGTCCCATGTTCTTACAAAAGCTATGCATAAAACCAGCAAATATAAAACCAATGTTCATAACTACAACCACAACAATGATACATGCCTACAAACAGGAGGAATAAATTCAGTAGGTCATAACTTTCACAGAGATATGTTACATGGCACATGTAGCATAAAACGTTACACATATATAGTTATAAGCATCTCCCCATAAAGTTTTATGGGGACACTGTCACACCCCTTACACATTTAAAACTAAAAAGTGGCTTTGTAAAAATGACATGGATTTCCAACTCTACTATGTCTCAGTCAGGGTGGAGCACACAATCTCACTGAGAGCTCATGGTCAGCTGCTTACTCACCATGACCCCCAAATCTTTTTCAGTCATTGCTTCCCAGGATAGAGTCCCCCATCCTGTAACTATGGCCTACATACTTTGTTTTTTTCCCTCTCTCTGAAGCATCAGAGATCTACTACAACTACAGACAGAATACTTGTTCAGGTGAACTGGTGGTCTGAGACGGTACAGAGAATCCTCTGTCTTAGATGTTTGGCTGGTGCATCAAGCTCATGTGCTCAGGGTCTCACTGATTGCCAGATTTGGGATCAGGAAGGAATTTTTCCCCAGGTGAGATTAGCAGGGATGATGGTGGGGCAGGGTGTCACCTTCCTCTGCAACATGGAGCATGGGTCATCTGCTATGCTCTTCTGAGGATATCTCACCTAGTCAATTGCCAAACATCACAGAAGGCTTAGGTATGGGTGCGCCTAAGTCTCTCCTGTTCTCTGCCTATGGCATACAAAACAGTTTAATCTCCTGAGGACAGGGGCATGCAGAACAGGTTTCAAACAGTTCCAGTGGAACTGGGATCAGGTCCAGCAGGGGATTATGAAGGGCACTATTTTTTGGGAGATGGGGAGGGGAGAGTTTGTTGTTTTGTTTTACTTCTTGCTCTTTATTTAAGTTGTGGGGCTCAAGCCTTCTCCATTTAGTGCCCTGGACAGTGTATTTGGAGTTCCATTTAATGCTTTTATTGATGTCACTGATATCCACACCAAAAACACGGGAGGGACCTTCTGGGGTTGGGTCTATAGTGAGATTCAGAGGGATGTGCGGTCTCTCTGAGGTTGGGGGTGCGGTGAGATTCATTGGGATTGGAGGGTCTCTCTGTGGGTGGTGGCTATGGATATAAATGAGATTTAGTGGGGATGTGGAGTCTCTCTGGGGCTAGGGAGTGCAGTGACAGTGGAGATGGGGGAAATCTCTGAGACCCTGGGGCCCATACCAGCGCTGCTGTCTCTGCCCTTCCATCCCTGCTGCTCCCCATACTGCCCTGCCTGGCTCAGAGCCTGTCACTAACAAGGTGCTGGGCAGCTGGCTGAGGAGGATCCATGTCCCCTGTAGCTTCTTGCCCCAGCATCTCGGCTCCTCTCCACTCCCCTCCTGTGCTGATGGACAGGCCAATGAGTGGATAGTGCCTGCCCATGGGGGAATGGAGAGGAGACTAGGGAGTTGCATGAAGCAACAGTTCTGGAAGAAGCTCTATGTAGGCATGAGCAACACCGCTCAATCTTCAAAAAAAAAGTGAGGGGGAGGGTCTGCACCCTTCAGCACCCACCCAACTTTAACCACTGAAGAGCATTCTGAGTTTCACATGAGATATGTTTCACAGAGTTATTAGATCTTTCACTCGCTGCTGCAGGCATTCCAAACCTAAACAATTCATTCATTCATTAAGAGCTTGGTAGGTGAATTCTTACAACCGTAATTTCTGTCATGAATACTTATGAGCAGAAGAGTGGTGCTCAAAACCACAAGCTGCAGCAGGCCAATGAAAGATCAGACAAATGGAAGTGGACTACCAAGTTTCTTGAAATGTGCTTAGTTCAGCTACATTCCTGGTGAAAAAATCTGCAGACGGTTCTGCTACTTGCACTTCTGAGCCTTCGTTAGCTAGAGATTACAATGACTTGGGTTTGTCTGATGTTTTAGGAGCCAGAGTCTCGGATTCTGACACACAGCTTGGTGAGGAATTGTTGGGTCCTGGAGTGTCTGATTCCACAGAAAATTGCCTATTGGTTGCTAGTGTGATTGTTATGGACATGGACACAATGAGATTTGATTACTGAAAGCATGAGGTGGAATTTTAACTTTGACAAAGCAGATCCAGCTACTTGGCCACAAGTGATGGATTCTGTTCACTGTTTTTTGGTAGAGAATGGTCCCATTGCTAATGTAAAACAAGACTTTTCACCTAGTGAAAGGCAAATATTAAAATGGTGGTTCTTTATCAAAACTCCTAATGGGGAGTTATGCCAGTGATCTTGGCTGATGTACATGTCAACTCTTGTCTCCTTGCTCTGTTTTGCTTCTTTGCTTTTCCAAACAAATTCCATCATCTTCCTTTGAGAACCATAAAACTTGGTTCACCAGATTTTTTCACTCTCATGAGTATGCCAACATGAACATTCAGAGTAACAGATAGAGGCAATCTCTCACTGGAAGGAAGAGAAAGTTACTCACCTTGTGGTCATGGGGAAAACGTCTGCTGTGGTGTTCTAGCATCCAAGTAGGTATGCAGCTGAGATATGGATGTTGTGTCGGATACAGAGATTCTAGAGTTTGATAGCCTCGATGCAAAGCAAATGTGATCTGGCTTCGCCTTGCCTGTTTATATAGAACGTGCAAGCGATGTTGTCGGTCATTACTTTTATGTGTTGTTTTTTTATGAATTGCAGATGGCGCGGAGTTCCAGAAGGTTTATAGGTAGGCTTGTCTCAATTGTGGACCATAGTCCCTGTACTGTGTGATGTTGCATATGTGCTCCCCACCCGATAAGGGAGGCATCCGTTGTGATCATCTGTGATGGAGGGTCTTGTGTGAATGGGATCCCAAAGCACAGGTTGCATGGATGAGTCCACCAAGTTAACGAGTCCTTGACCTTGTGGGGCATTGTTAGTCATCTGCTCATTTTGTGTTTGTTTGGTCTGTATACTGTCGCTAGCCATTCTTGTAGGCAGCGCATGTGCAGTCGTGAGTACTTGACCACAAATGTGCATGCTGCCATATGTTCCAAAAGTTGTAGACATTTGTAGGCCATGATTTGTGGACTGTTCCGCAGTGTGGATGATTGTCTGTATTGTATCGAACCTGTCTCGTGAAAGTGACACCCTCGCTGTCCTGGAGTCGAGGTATGCGCCAATGAATTCTAACCATTGAGTCAGTTCTAGTGTTGATTTTTTATGTTTATTTGTAGGTCGAGGCTTTGGAAACAATGTATCCCCATTTGCATGGAGCACACGGCTTCTGACTGTGTGTGTGCCTTGAAAAGACAATTGTCCAGGTAAGGAAAGTTTATTACACCTTGCTTTCTCAGGCGTGCCATTACAATGGTGAGGATCTTGGAGAAAACATGGGGTGCTGTTGACAGACCAAAAGGTAGTACCTTGTACGGATAGTGGTCTGTGCCCAAAATAAAACTCAGAAACCGTCCGTGGGCGGGATGGATCATAACATGAAAGTAAGCATCTTGCAGGTCAAGGGCTGAAAACCAGTCTCCCTGCTCCAGGATTATTGTTGTTAAAGTGACCATCCTGAATCTTTGCTTCCTCATGAACTTATTTAGTCACCTGAGGTCGAGGATAGATCACCACCCCATTTTTCTTTTACGTTAAAAAATAGTGGGAGTAAAATCCCTTCCCCTTGTGTTGTACAGGGACAGACTCCACGGCCTCCAATTGGAGGAGATGGTCTACCTCTTGATGTAGCAAGCGCTCATGAGAGGGGTGCCTGAAGAGGGATGGGGAGTAAGTGGGGTGGGGGATATAGATAGGAAAGGAATGGTGTAGCCTGATCGGATAATTTCTAGGGCCCATTTGTCCATGGTAATGGCTACCCAATTGTTGTCGAATGTGAACAAACTGTCTCCAAAGAGCTGGATGGTTAGTGTACATGCTGGAATGGGTAAGGGGTCTTCTAGACCCTCGACCAAGCCTTCAGATTTGTTTATTGGAAGAAGGAGATTGAGACACTGCTGGTGGTGGAGGGCATCGTCACTGTGGCCTCTGTCTCGGACGTTGCTGTTGTTGCTCGTACGGCCTTTGATGTTGCTGTGTGTATACCGGATATCTAGGGTGTTGATACGGTTTATACCACCATTGTCTCCTTCTTGTGGCAGGTATATGGATGCCAAAAGACTGAAGGGTGGCCCATGAATCCTTCATGGTGTGCAGCACGTCACTCGTTTTGGCTGCAAACAGTTTTTCCCCTGAGATCTTAGACAGTGTTTTGTATCTTCCATGGGAAGGAGGAGGAATTGAATCATGCTGCTTGGCACGTGACCACAACCATAACAGTGGACCTGGTGGCTGTGTCAGCAGCATCCAGGGAGGCCTGTAGAGCCATGCATGAGATCATCTGCCCTTCCGAGACCAGAGCTTCGAATTGTTCTTTTTTCCTCAGGAATGTCATTAATAAATTCCATTAATTTACCATAATTCCTGTGGTCATACTTGATGCCGCATAATTTGCCACTCTGAATTGTAGCGTGGACAAATAGTATACTATGGAGTCAAATAGGTCCAGTCTCTTACTGTCTTTATCAGAGGGGGTGGACCAAAAATTTTTGCTGTTTATTCCTTTGGTTGGCCGCTTCCACTACCAGTGAGTTGGGAGCTGGGTGCATAAAGAGGAATTTGAATTCTTTGGAAGGAGAGTCATATTTTTGGTCCATCCTTTTGCAGTTTGGAGGTATTGTGGCTGGAGTTTGCCATATCATCTTGGCAGGCTCCAAGATAGCCCCATTGATTAGTAGCACTATCTTGGAGGAGGCAGGTGTCTGTAAGGTATCGGTTAACTCATGCTGAGTTTCCGACACTTCCTCCCTAGCTATCCTCCAGAGCTCACTAGCCACTCTCTTGAATAATTCCTGGAAGTGGGTAAAACCATCTGTCATGGTTGGTGGTGGCGGCATAACAGCCTCGTCCGGTGAGGAAGATGAATTATTAACAGTTGGTTGGTATCAGGAGTGGTGCCCTCTATATACTGTACCAATGGTTCCTCCTGTGGCCATAGCTACAGTCTATGAAGGTGGAGACCTGGTGTCTTGATTGGGGAAGAACGGTGTGGGGAAAAAAAACGTCTATCTCCTCCTCTTCATCACTGGAAAACTGTGAAGGTATTGGAGACAGCTGACGGTGCAGTGCTGACAGCCCTGGTGAGATATCAGTGTCCAGAAAAGAAGATTCTGAGGTGGGGAGACCAGCAAATCTCTCTGATGCATAAATTGGGGCAGTGCCAAGGAGTGAGATGTCAATTGCACCAGCGATGCAGTGCGCTAAGTCAGTGCCAAAGTAACTTGTCGGCGCCTTCAAACTAGGTGCATTAGTCTGCGGCATGGGAATGGGAGCGGTTGTCGATACCATCTCCTTTGGCACTACTGACAGTGCCGCGGTGGAGGCAGGCAATTTAGAGTTGTTAGCCTCGGCACCAGAGTAGTGGGTGATGCTGGAGGCCGCCGTCCAGGCGATGCCAGAGGTGCCTGGAGTGTCGTAGGTGCTGAGCCTCAAAGTGGTCAGCACAAATTAGACCAATTTGGTCGGCGACCATTTTGAGGTAATATGCTCTCTGTGAGGCAAGGAACCTGGCTGGTGGTTGTTGTTTTTTTGCCCCTCGAGGATTTTGGCAGTGAACTCTGACGAGAAGAGGGCTCCTGCCCAGGGTCAGAGGCTGGCCTGAAGGATTTCCATGAGGATAAGTTTGAGCCTCAAGTCCCTGTCTTTGCATGCTCTAGCGTTCAGTTTATTACAGTGGGATTCTACCAAGCAACAAACAACTTGAGAGTGTCCATCCAAGATGGGGATAGCCTCCCTGCACGTTGTGCATCTTTTAAAATATAGTGAGCCGGGTATTTTTCTGACTAGTACTAGCTAAAGAACATGAGATGGGAGGGTGGGGGGTTAAACAGGGGTTTACTGCTGTAAAATTCTCCGAGTGAATGTGCAGGGATGCACCAACACCTGAAGTGGAGCACCAACAGAGACACCTCTCGAAGAAGAACTTGCCGAACAATTTGAAAAGGGTCGCATAATTGACAAAGGTATTCAAACCTGCTATCAGCTGCAGAAGTATGTGTGGCACAATATTTTGCATTGTTTCCTGGCTATTCTGTTGTACTTAGGTGAGAGATGTTTAGTTTTGAAAGATGCAGGTGAGAAAAGAGACAGTCCTTATACCTGTAATTTTTTGCATTTACCTGAAAGCCTTGCAAAGGATGACAGCATGTTGTAAGATTATGTGGAAGATATTAAGCTGATACTGCAAAGGTGACATATTTATGAAACCAAATTCAAAATGAATTTATTGGTAGGATCACAAGAAAAGTATGGCAAACTATTTTTGACAAGATTACAAAAGCTACATACTTCTCTGTTGTGTCTGATTACATCCAGACATCTCCCAAATGGAACAAATGTCTCAGGCGTTAAGGTATGCTGAGGACTTGAAAAACAGAGAGAAGGTTGTTGAGAGCTTTATAGATTTCACTGATATCCACCATAGGCGCTGATTCCATGGGAGCTCTGGAGCTCAAGCACCCATGGAAAAAAAGCTCAGCACCCACCAGCCACAGCTGTTCAGCTATTTGGCAGCTGGCAGGAGGCACTTGGGGGATAGAGGAGAGCAGCAAGCACCAGGCGGGCAGGGGGTCTCAGGGGAAGGAGTGAAGCAGGGAAAGGGTCTCTGGGGAAGGGGCAGAGTAGAGCAGGAAGAGGCAGAGCAAGGGTGGGGTTCGGAGAAAGGGGTGGAGCACCCACTGGGAAAAATAAAAGTCAGCTCCTGTGATATCCACACCAAAACCAAGGAGGATATTATGGAGGTTATTTTAGAGAAGATGAAAAAAGATGGTTTGGACATGGCTCATTGCAGGGGACAAAGCTAAGACAACCGAGATAACATGCCTGCATGATACAAAAGGTGTTCAATATCAAATTGAGCAGGTAAATCAGCACATATCTTTTGTCCCATGTGTTGCCCACTCATTGAATCTTGTTGGAGAAGCTGTTGCAATGGTTGTTCCAAATTGTTCTACTTTTTGGAATTGTTCAAAGATTGTATACCCTGTTTTCCATTTCTACTAGTCATTAGGTTGTGTTGAAAAAGCAAATTTGCATTTACATTAAAATGCCTAGGCACAATAAGATGGTCTGCAAGGGTAGAAATCAGGTTGAAGGTGTTTGACACTTTAGAGAAGATCAAGGCTTCATACAATCATATGCCAGACTTTATGCTGAAAGCAGATAGCTTGCAAATGAAAAAGATGTTTTTAAAACCTTTTACATATCCATTACCTGAAACAAGGTTTCTTCATGCAGGCAGAAGTGTATATAAGCTTAAAATCAAATATGGCAACTTCCTCAGGTAAGCAAGTTCCTTACTCCTAGGTATGAACCAAACCCATACTTTCAGCCCACAACAGCATGAAACTACAGTAAGAATGTATTGTACTGCTATCTCAAAATGAGGATTTTGGGAGATTCTTCGTTTATTAAGCACTAGCACCATTTCTGAAGGTTCCAAACTGCAACAGTTCTATTTTTGGTCATGTAGGACTGGATATTTCATCTTCAAAGTTCATTAACACCAGACTGAGTATTAGCCAGAGGGAGTCAGCTGAGACTATGAAATGGTCCTCATGCTCTCTTTTCCAGAAGAATTGAGCACACTGCTCTTTTATTACTATTGGTGGAGCTCGTACCTATTCCTGTAATTAAGATTGCCTAACACTTTCCATTATAAGGCCTTGTTTTCAGTTGCTTATAACTTTGCTAACCTTTAAATGTTTTGTCTGAATTTTTCCTGTTGAGTATCTGCCTCAGACTTTTTTGAAACTTTCATCTAAAATAATCCAGCTATTGCAAGAATGAAGTTAAGGAACAATATGTTAATTCATGTTAAAATATTCTTACAAATGTTTAACTGAGAAGCTCTAGTGCCTTCATGGTTTGGAGCAGGGATTTGATAGGTTACCCTAGTGTTAAGGATGTGCCTTTTGCTGTCTCTAGATAAGTTACAAGCCTCTGAAAATCTATTGGTACGTGCTTTGTAGAGGTTTGCTTGCTATATTGACAGCTTTATTCCACAGGAGATTCCATTTGCACTACATGTGCTCCATCTCCTCATAGCACTATGTGCTGACTGAATCAGTTCAGTGCCATCCCCATAGAGCAACAGCATGCCTCATTCTTGGGTTGCAGGGGCCAAGAAGGACTTTTTCTGTAATTGCTCCTCTCAACTGACAGATGTTGTTGTCCCAGGCACTGGAACTGAGAACAATGAGACTGTTTCTTAGACTCTCAGTGCTTCCACTGCTGTTACCTAAGCAGCAAAGAGGAGAAATCCGTATATTTTCTTTTAGGGCCTGATCCAAAGTACACTCAGGTTAATATGTCTTTCCATTTATGTCAAAGACCTTTGAATCTGGCCCTTTCTGAATTGGGATTTTAAAAATGTATTTTATTTATAAAGTTTTTCTGTTCAAGTGATTATGCACATGGATTCCATTCTTCATGCGCATGTGCCCCATGCATGCGAGATCAGATTCTGTTGGCCAGCAATGTCTGTTTCAGTTGCAACTGTGCCATATATGTCCTTGTGACCCTCCCCAAGATATAAAGGGCGTCAAAATAAATACACTCAGTGAGCCAATCTGTGGGAAATTGTTTATATTATTGCCATGTGGAATTTATGGGCCAGATCCTCAGCTGGCATAAATGAATATTGAAGTCAATGGATCTATGCAGTTTACATCAGCTGAAGATCTGTCCCTATGTTTGTGTTCAGTTGCAGAATTATTATTTGAATGCACGCAGTGCTTTTAAATTTTTTTTTAGGGTGGTGGCCCCTTATTTGAAACCAGTAATTTTCATAACTCTTTACTTTTTAAAGTAAAAACATACCGTGTAACAGTAAGATCATATAATGCAACCTTTATTAATACATTTGACCTCACAAACTTTTAAGCTTTTGGCCACCTAAAGTTATTCTGGAAATTTTATTTTCTTGTTTTAGAATTATAATGAAAACTTTCATTACCTTTTGTGATCTCACTGGGGGGAGGGACTGTCAGGTCATTACCCCAATGATTCAGAAACAAGGAAATGCACAAAAGTAAATATTAGCAACACCTGAAATTGCAGTGTTCTTTGAATATTTATCCATATGAATTCTACTTCTGTTGTGCCTCTGCTCCATGCATGTGAGGTTGAATTTTCTTGGCCAGCAGCTTTGGTTGAAGCCTCACCTGTGCTTTGCACTACCTTGTACCTTTCTTTGGAGGGCATAAAAGGCAGAGCAGCCCTCCGTTTCTTCTTATCACCCATGGCCGGGAGATGGAACTTCCATAGTTTCATAGAGTTTAGGGCCAGAAGGGATCATCTAATCTGACTTTGTAGCGAAGCAGGGTGGTGCCCCACCACCCCGCAGAGGGAAAAACCACCCCAGACGCCAGAGTGGGTGGAGCCAGGAAGCTCTGAGTCCGCCCCTCAGAGGGACAGGCCACGACCTGGAAGTAGAAAGGCGTGACCCAGAAGTATAAAGGTGGGCCCTCAGCACTCACTTGGAGACCAGCCGCCGGGGAGGCCAGATACCGCCAGTCTAGCCCGCGTCTGGGAAAACCCTGCAGCCCCGGGTACACGCCAAGACTGGCTGGACCTGCCCTGCGGCCGCTATCCAGAGGAGTTGCCGGACCTGCCCTGCGGCCGCTATCCGAAGTAGCTGCCGGACCTGCCCCTCGCCTGTTACCCAGAGGAGGAACCCATGGTGCTGGAACATTCCGAGGACACCACCCCAACTCAGGTACATGTAGAGGGGGAGTCCGGAAGTAGCCCACGGGCAGCCGACTCTAGTCTGGTTGCAGCACTGCCAGAGCTAATGTCAGTGTGTTGTGGCCAGGATCCCCATTGACTCAGCAGCGGGTCTTCTGCTGCTGCTAGGGCCCCGGGCTGGGATGCAGTGGAGTGGGTGGGCCTGCGTCCCCACTGCCACCCACCTCGCGGGTGGCAGTCTCCCTCCTCTCCCTGGTCGCTCAGAGCCAGGTGCTTTCTATTGGGCTAGTTGCTCAGTCCCTGCCTGAGGGCCTGAGCCCCTGACTTTGCTTACTGCCCTGCCCTGACCCAGGGCCTAGGCGCATCTTGTACCGCTTGCAGGGCCCTACCTGAAGTTAGGGCCACAAACTGAGGATTCCCCAACCCAGCCGAGCATGCGTAGCGAGGCGGGGTGGTGCCCCACCACCCTGCAGAGGGGAAAAACCCCCTACAGACCTGCATATCATTGGGTGGAATTTAATACCCTAACACTCTTATGCTGAGCCCAATGTCTTTAGTTTAACTAAAGCATTTCGGTCCTCAGGTAGTGTCATGTGCCAGATGTTCTGCCTCGGCCTGGTTTGAGGATTCAAATCTGACCCCACCTACCTCCAGCTGCAAAAAATCCTACACCAGCATAGAAATTTGCATATACTGTTAATATTTTAATATCCGTCCCTTTTTAAAAATCCTTTAGAAAGCCATTTGAATAATTATTGGAAATCTTGATAATTTACATCTGCTACAGAACACTTTTACTATATTTCCGTATATCCTTTGCTTGGTGTCAAAATAAATTCAGTGAGTCCATGTATTGGAGCTTATAATAATTTATATTATTGGTATGTGGAATTTAAGGGCCATATTCTCAGCTGGCATAAATCAACATTGAAGTCAAGAGAGCTATGCAGCTTACATCAGCTGAGGATCTGTCCCTATGTTTGTCTTCTTTTGCAGAATTTTTATTTGAGAATTTACTCTTGCAAAGAGACTTTCCTAGCCTTCTCTGAAACAATCTCATGCCTTGCTTCCTTTCATGCTCTATAGAAACTAGTTGCCAGATAGTTTGGCCTTTCCTATCCCTTGAATGTTCTTAGGTAGGTCTTGATTAATTTTAGCTTGCTGAAACTCCTTTTATTAGCAGCCATGGTTATAGGAAGACTGCAAAAATATGCAGTGCTGTTTCCCTCTTTAGGGAAACTTTCATTTAAAAGCCTTTCATGAATGTAGCTAAGAGCTCAATCTCATCCTCATCACTTTCAGAATTTAAATCCTTAGGGCAGCTGCTTGCTATGTTTTGAGCATGCCTCTTTAGATCTTTGCTGCTTGTCCATTACAAAAGAGTGAGAGAAAGATTTTCCATCTTACTTACACATCCTATTGTTTAGTTGTGATAATATTGTGTTTAAGATGGGGTTCAAAACTATTTCAGGATCGGGTGACCTTTTGTCTTTTGCAAGTTCGCTTGGCATTACTTTCCTTCTCTGAGATGGTTTTTCTTTGGACTGTGTGGATAGTCTTAATGTTTCAGCCTGTGAAGCAGTAGCTTCCTTACTTGCAATGAACCCAGAAGACTGTAATTCTGATAAAGCATCTCAAAAGCCACCAAGTAAACTGAAGCTGTTTGATTGTCAAGAACTGGACTCAGCAATTTTTGGCTTACAACATTAATTTTTTTTTGAGATAGCTACCATATCTTGTCCAAAACAAGAAATGCAAACTCTGAAATGTTCATTTCAGAATACCAACCTAGGTAAGCAAGAGAAATCAGATGTTAAAAAGATTTTATTCTAGAGCAAGTTTGTACTGTCAGATCTGTACCCTGGATCTCCCTTGAACCTAACCCCATAATTCTGCATATTTTGCTACTAACGGGATTTAAAAAGTGGTAGTAGAAGGGACATGTTCTGTATGTGAAAGATGAAAACAATTTAATGCTACCACAGCTGACTGTTGAAAGAAACAAAAATTCCTCTTAGAGTTTAGGCTTGTTTTTCTATCATTACTGACTGCACACACAAAATGAACTACTATATTTAAAAATACTAAATTTAGGTAGCCACATGAAAGTACTGTCATGGCTATTCAAAAAATGTGGAGGCTTTTTTCCCAGCATAAATCTGTAGCCAACCTCTACTGCTCAGTTATTAAGTAAGTGGAACTGACATGCTGGATTTAATTCCCTTCGGGCAGTTTTAAAACCTGGAATAGCTTGGATCTGATTATCAGAGGCACTGAGCAACCACAAATCCAAATGAAATCAATGGGAGTTGAAGATGCTCGTCACCTCTAAAATATTAGGCCCAATGCATCTCAAGTTGGGAACTCACAAAAGGAGACACCTAATGCCTGAATATCTAATGACCATGTCTGAAAAGATTGTCCTTAACATTAAGGTTTCATATGCCATCTTGAACACTGCCAAATTTCAAAGAACAATTCTGAAAATATAAAAAGTTTCTAAAGGAACCGCAGGTGACTCACTCAGAATGCCTATTCCAAATGGTAGCTTCAGTCACTGTGTCTGTAGATAGGAATCTGTGGGTTTTGCATTGAGATATTGTGCAAGATCTGCCTGTAAATCCCATCATTTTTAATCTTTGGGATCCTAATTCTGCACTGACATACCCACTCCCTCTCTTCAACACTGCACCTACCATCCATCTATGCAGCCCACTGTGAGTATCTGAAGTGGGCTCCCTTCCTCCCACTGGATAAGAAGTTTCATTTGCTTTGCCCACCAACACTTACTGTCAGTTTCTCCGCATCCATATGGTCTGTGTTCCATATGAGCTTCACAAATATTGCAGCCTCTGCAACATAGCCCCACCAAGATAAGGTCTCCCCACAAAATTAAGGTGTCAGTCTGTTCTGCAGTGGCTCAAGAGTGTGGGTACCAACCTCAGGGCAGACTGTTAGGAAACAGCACCAAACCCAAATTGGCTGAGAATTCTATACTTAGATTTCACCAACCAATTATCAACTCTAAACTCTGCAGGCGCTAAAACAGCCTTAACATGGAGTCACAGATAGTCCCCTTGGATACTCCAATCTGTCTTGCCACCCAGGTAGGCTTACCTTTGTGATAGATGGTCCCTTACTCCGAAGAACACAGCAACATTCAGATTAGTCCCAGTCCCAAAGGGCCGCTTACCCCAGGTCAAATGCACCTTAGATCTCATGCCAAAAACACTTGTAGCCAATCCTATAATAAACTATCTAAAGATTTATTATATAGGAAAAAGAAAATGTTATTTACAAGATATTTACAAGATTAAAGCAAGTTAACATATATACACACACAAGTGAGTTCCAATTAGAAGTTTCAAAAAGGTTTTTAAAATAAGCAACCTCTGTGTCCTTTAGGGCTAACCCAGGCTAAGCACTGGGAATCTTTTGCTTATGCTTTGTAATCCTTGCCTCTCATAGTCCAAGCAGCATAACGATATAGTTCCTCCTTGTTAGAGGTTTTTATCCTTTCCCCCTCTGCTGCGTCAAATTGCCAATTCAGCTGATGGGAATAATTCACTTGCACATCTCCTCTTCAGGGGCGGGAGGCGGGAGAAAGTCCATTTTGATGTTCCACAATAGTTTGTCTGGTGTCACTGGATCTTCCTTGTGAGGCAGGACAGAACACCTTGTGTTGGAGGCCAACATTTCACACTAATTAATGTCTCTCTTCTGTCTGGTGATTTAAGCCATGTCTACATTATAAAATGAAGTCAACCTAACTTACAGCGGCATACAGCCATGGCAGAAATTACATCGCTTATGCATGTCTACACTTTGCTCCTTGTGTCACTGGTGCGCATCCTCACCAGGAGCACTTGTATCAATTGTACTGCCAGCGTGGGGCATTGTGGGACAGCTCCAGAAAGCCAGTAACAGTCAACATAAGCAATGCAGTGTCTACACTGATACTGTGTTGACCTAACAACATCAACCTTGGCTCTACGCCGCTTGTGGAGGTGGAGTTATTAAATCAGCGTAGGGAGGCAGTTACATTGGCAGGAGTGAAATTTAAGTGTAGACACTTCCATAATTAGGTTGATGTAAGCTACCTTGCATCGACCTTACTCTGTAGTGTAGACCAGACCTTACACAGTTATACAGCCTTATAATGCAAATGCTCAAATATTACCTTAAAATATTGGATACAGATGTTCTAAGAGATTAATGCATGCAGCAATTTACAAGCATTCAATAAAGTAAATGTTCAGCACATTTTTATAACTCTAATATCTATTTTAACAATACTAACACACAGTTGCACAAGACTGATTCCAGCTGTGTATTTGACAATATCCAAGTGAGGCATGGGGCCCTTGGCATGAATTGTCACCTAGTGTGCCAGCATCACATAAGAATTGGAAGCAACTCAAAACATCGATCAACACAAACACACTTCAGTGAGTTAAATACATGGCTAATTAGTAGTGGTGCAAATTTGTCACTATTTTTTTTTAAAGAAATCACAAATCACAAAGCAGTCACGGTAAATCTAGTAAAAGTAACAGGTTTACTGCTCCATAATTTTGTATAAAAAATGCAATGACATATGAAATCCAACGATAGCTCTTAAAGTCATAGGTCAGTGTCCTTCTCACCACAGCCAAAGGGGCAGTGACCAGCTGCAGTAACACCATCTGCCCCAGCACCAAAACCCTAATCCCTGGCCGGGGAAATAAGGAGGCCCCCATGTGGCCAGGAGGCTGGAAAGCGAGCCCACCCTCCATTTACCCCACTGTGGTGGCTCCTGTGTCCCACTGGGCTGGGCCCAGAGATTGAGAGCAAGCTCCCCACACAAACACTCACCCCAGGCATTGTGATCTGGTACACAGGGTTGCAGTGCCATTCAGGTTTGGCCCACGGTTGTGATTCTTGGGTCACTTTGTTTTCCACAGGAAGTCTTGCCTGTGCCTGACTGGGTGTCTCTGCCCTAACACCACCAGCCTTTCAGATACTCAGGCACTCTCCTCTGGGTTATACCAGCCCTGTCTTTGTCTTGTAGATTAAACAAGAGATGCAACCCTGTCACCGAGTCCCTTTGAATCATTCCTCTGGGCTATCCAGAGGATACTCACAGAAATCCTAGATTCTCTGTTCACAGAGAAACAGTGTGCCCCAGCTTACTAGTTTTACCTTAAACCCCCTGTTCTTGTGTAACACACAGCACTTGCAATAAAACAAAAGAAAAAACAGAGATTCTACAAAAACAGGAAGGTGTGGTAGAAACAAATGGCTAAAATACACAACAAAACTATAAAATGCAAACCTGTCTCTATACTTATTAATAAGTACCTTTCCTATCTAATAAAGTAGGTTTTCACCCCAAAGTTCAGTATGCTGCAGAGCTGGCTGGCTTCACAGGAATCAGGATCCAATTATTCATTAGAACATCCCTGCTCCTCAGAATGTCTCCTCAATAAAAAGATGCAGTGGGTCTTTCCCCAGTTTATGTTTTAATTAAACAGTCTTTTGTTGCTGTTCATAGACAGGGCAAACCCCTGTCTTGTTGTAATGTTCCTTTTTTTTTTTACCTTCAGGCGATTTTGATTGTTTGCAATTGTCTCTGATGGTTTTCCAATTAACTTCTTAGGATTGGGTAAAAGACTAAACAACTGAGCCATGCATTGCACCACCAGCTGAACAGGCAGGATGACAATTCCTTCCTGCCTGAATGAAACATCACTGAGACATATTATCCCCTAGTGACTAGGAGTTACTCCAAATCCATAAAGCATACTTTCAATATAAATACAAATTATCAGAGGGGTTGTCTGTATCCACAAAAACGAGGAGTCCAGCGACACCTTAAAGACTAATAGATTTATTTGGGCATAAACTTTCAGGGGTAAAAAACCCACTTCTTCAGAGGCATGGTTTTTTACCCACAAAAGCTTATGCCCAAATAAATACATTAGTCTTTAAGATGCCACCGGACTCCTCATTGTTTTTTTTAATATAAATACATTATTCCTTATATATTACCCTATACATACACCTCATAATGATTATGAATCTTGACAAGTTACAAGCTTTCCTGTAGATCTCTTACGTTACTCTTTATGGATAAATATCCTGTAAGACATGTTTGGTGTAATGAGTTTGTCAAGTCTAAGTAAGAGTTATTTGCAAAAACAAGGGACCTTTCTCCTAGGAGATTCTGTGTCACACCCTCCTACCCCTTTGTCAGGCCAAACCTGAGAGGCACCACAACCCCATGTGCCAAGCTGCAAGGCCCAAGTCCTGCAGGACACAGGAGCCACCGCTGCAGGATGAGTGCACAGCCCCCCCGGGATCTGCCCTCCACACGGGGCTTATGGCCCACCTCGAGCCTTCACACACAAACAGAAATATCATGGTATCCATGACATTTTCTCCATAGTGACAAACCTGCAGCCCTACTAATTAGACACAAGACCATATCCTTACCCCCTGGTAAGTCAGCAACACAAAGAGGACTGAAAGATGCCTTTGAGGCAGTAGACAAGTATTCCCCCGTCATGGCGGAATCTTGAGCAGGCACAGGGCATTATTTTCTGGTGCAAGAGAGGACTAGTGACCAATTTTGCCCCAGCATTCCCTAGAACCAGGAGGCATAAAGGTGGGATACAGTCAGAAAGAAATGGTTACTTACTATAACTGTGGCTCTCTGAGATGTGACAAAGCTTGACGGAGTCCTGGCTGGGATGATTTAGTTTGGGTTAGTCCTGTTTTGAGCGGGGGGTTGGACTAGATGACCTCCCGAGGCGCCGCCCGTGCACTTTCCCCCGCCCCCCAGGTGTGCCGCCACCGCCGCCACCGATCAGCTGCTGGAGCCAGAGGAGCCTGCGGCTGCATGAGCAGAGAAAAAGCTGCTCTGGCTGCCGCGGCGCCTGGGGAAGGCGAGGTGAGTTGGGCACGGGGCTGGCAGGAAGCTGCCAGTGGAAGTTATCCACTTAGAGATCACAGCTTCTGGCAATCAGAGGCTAGAGACACCCAGAACATGGGGTGGCATCCCTGACCATCTTAGCTAATAGCCATTGATGGACCTATCCTCCATAAACTTATCTAGTTCTTTTTTTAATCCCGCTATAGTTTTTGGCCTTCACAACATACCCTGGCAATGAGTTCCACAGGCTGACTTGCATTATGTGAAAAATGAATTCCTTTTGTTTATTTTAAAACCTGCTGCCTCTTAATTTCATTGGATGATCCCTGGTTCTTGCATTATATGAAGGAGTAAATAACACTTCCCTATTCACTTTCTCCACACCCAGTCACAATTTTATAGACCTCTATCATATGCCCTCTTAAGTTCTCTCTTTTCCAAGCTAAAACATCCCAGTCTTTTTAATCTTTCCTCATACGGAAGCTGTTCCATACCCTTAATCATTTTTGTTACCCTTCTTTGTACCTTTTCCAATTTTTTTGAGATGGGGTGACCAGAACTGCATGTGGTATTCAAGGTGTGGGTGCACCATGGATTTACATCTTGGCATTTATATAGTGGCATATTTTCTCTCTTATTATCTATCCCTTTCCTAATGGTTCCTAACATTCTGTTCATTTTTTTGACTGCTGCTGTACATTGAGCAGATGCTTTCAGAGAACTATCCACAATAACTTCAAGAACTTTTTCTTCAGTGGTAACAGCTAATTTAGTATTGTATGTATCATTTGATGATGTATTGTATACATCATTTTGTATGTATAGTTGGGATTATGTAGGAACAGGGCAGGAGCAGACATTATTCCGAAGGGTAGGCGACAGTATCGATAAAGCCCCTTATGAGTCACAATAGTCAACAGCTCTTGGGACTTTTCATTGACATGCATCTGTAAATACACTTGACGCAGATCAATCTTACTGAACTTCTGTCCCCCAGCCAGGCCCGCGAAGAGGTCATCGATGCGGGGAAGCGGGTATTGCTCTGCACACAACACTGGGTTGACAGTGACTTTAAAATCACCGCAAATCCGGAGGGAGCCATCTTTCTTCACTATTGGCACAATAGGAGTGGCCCATGGGCTATGGGTAACTGGTATTAGGACTCCATTGGTGACCAGGCACTCCAGGTCTGCTTCAACTTTTGGCCTGATGGCATATTGCACAGTTCGGGCTTTCAGATATTTTGGTTGACTGTCAGGTTTAATGTTCAGTGTCACAGTGATTCCCTTCATACTTCCCAGATCCTCTCCAAAAACAGCAGCACGTTTCCTTAGTATAGCGGTGAGACCGGTTTCTTCTTTAGTCATTCGGTGCACTTCTGCCCAGTTCAGCTGAGTCTTCCCAAGCCAAGACCTACCCATTAAGGCTGGGTAATTACCTCTCACCACAAACAGGGGCAATTGAGCTCCACCTTAACATCAATAGTGCCCATCATGCGCACGGCTTCTCCCGTATACGTCTTCAGAACAGTTTTTGTTGCCTTAAGCGGAAGATGCTGTAGCTTTTCGTTATACACAGTCTCGGAGACCAGCGAGACGGCTGCACCGGTGTCCAGTTCCATGCGTATAGGTTTGCCATCCAACAACGGGGTTACCCAGTATCCATGTGAGCCCACTGCCAAAGACAAAACGTGCAGCGGCACTTCTTCTTGCGATGAGGTGTCACCTTGGCCATCCTGGGTCTGCTCTAGGGTATGCAGGTTTCCCTTTTTGGTCGGCCAGACCACAGGCCTCTTTTTCTTTTGTTTACAGGCACACTCGATGTGTCCCTTTTTGTCATAGTGTCGACACACCAGGTCCTTACACCAGCATTCTGATGCCTGGTGACCCGGCTTACCACAGCGGTAACATTCCTGACTCTGCACAGTTTTGTGGGTCGGTTCTTGTGACACCTTATGCACCCTAGGGGATGCACTGATGTATTGCGCCTCCTTTGTAGCCAGTTCCATGGAGACCGCAATAGCAACAGCCTTGTGTAAGGTAAGATGAGCCTCTGTCAATAGGCGCTTCCGTATAGCATCACTGTGCAGGCCACACATGAACCTGTCACGTAGGGTGTCATTTAACATCTCCTTACATTCACAGTGTTCCGCAAGCCTTTTTAAAGTTGCTACAAATTGTACAACTGTTTCATTTTCTTTTTGGTCTCTTTTGTGGAACCCACTATATCTTTCAGCAGTTACCAGTGGTTTGGGGGGGAAATGGGACCCCAGGATTCCCACAATGTCACTGTAAGATTTGGTCTCAGGCTTAACAGGGTGTAGTAAGCTGCGTAGCAGGAAGTAGGTTTTAGCCTCCACAACACTTAAGAATATTGACACCTTCTTCTCTTCTGTAATGTCATTGGCAATCACAAAAAGCTCAGTATACACATGCCATTGCACTATATTCTCCTCAAAGGGTTCCAGTGGCCCTGTAAGTGTAGCCATGGTTTTAGTTTCAGGTTTCACAGTCAGTGCAAACAAGCCAGTTCTCACCCCCTTCCAACAGCTAAATGATTTTGGTAGGGGTTTTTTTCTTTTCTCTTTTTACCTTGACTTCTACTTCCCTCTGTCGCTGGGGCAGCACAGGGATCCCATCCTCATCACCACTTTGTTGTATCCTTGGGGCAGCAGGTTTAGGAAGAAATCATTTGAGACACAGAGATCTGAGAGCCATGTAAGCAGCCATTTATTTTCACACACTGAACTAACCAACCAGCCAAAACTGGCTGGGCTATCCCCTAATAATCTAACTCAGTTGCATAGCAACAACAAGGTGCTATTACCACGACAACCAAATACACAACAGACAGCCTTGGAGAGGCTAAGCAGAACCCAGCCAATCAGGAAAGTGTATTTGGCGAGCCAATCAGGAGAAGGCTTGCTTGGAGCAGCCCACATATAATGCGCTGCTCAGCAAAGCAAGAGTCAGTCACTCCTTGGAGTTTGGGGAGAGAGGACTGGCTGGATTGAAGGAGGGAGAAGAGAGGGAACCATGATAAGAGCAAAAGACAGGCTCCCACGTCATTGGAGAGAGCAAGACGAAGCCTTGGAACACCCGGTAGTGTTAGGTGGCAAAAGAGCTGCCCCAAGCTCCCACCGAGACTTGAACTTGGATTGTAAGATTCAAAGCTCTGAGTGCTGCCCTTACACCATGGGACCAGTGGTGATAATTTTGGAGTTTTCTGACTTGTGGTGTAGAAGCGCCTGGGCGGACAATTTTTTTTGCCTCCCTTGCTCAAGGTCTCTCTGGCCGGCCCTGCATTTGCTCAACAAGTCGGCATGCAGCAGTTTTCTGTAGACCCAGAAGCCTTTCTTCCTCCAGACTGTGAGGCCGGGGGCGTGTGAGGAAGTTGTCCCTTCAGTCCCAGGCAGAGAATGGCCTTTCCTAGGAAAGCCCAAGTCCTGAAAAGAAAAAAAGATAATGTCAAGGACGGTACTGAAGAGCTGCTTCTTGCAGTTCTTGGGGAGATATGATGCTTTCTACACCTGACCAAGGGCTTGAATGGTGGACCCTCAGATGAAGAGTCTGGGGCTCTACCAACTGAGCTAGCCAGGCTTACATGAGAGAAGGGCAAGGCTGGTGCAGAATAGAAACTAGTCAAGAAAAAGGGGGCAGGAAACAATACAGAAAACTTGCTACTCTGGCTCCCTTAGCAGCCCTAGCCCCAGCCTGCTCCTCCATCGGTGCCCAGAGAGCACCCAGAGACGAGGGAGCGTCGTGTGTTTTTCACACGCCTGAGCAATATAATGATGCTGAAATAACTTTGTAGTGCAGATCTGGCCAAGGATTCACACACACACAGCTTGCAAGGAAAACTTCCCCTGCTCCTCTGCTTTGCAGAATCCAAACAGAAGCAAAGGCCCAGGTGGGGGGCTAGCAGGGAGTCAGGTGTGGTTAGGTGGCAGGGGCAGGCACCATGGCTTAGCTGGTTAAAGCACCTGTTTCGTAAACAGTAGATCTTGGGTTCAACTCCCAGTGGTGCCTTGGTGAGTGGCTTTTGGGGCACCTGGTATTGGCTAATCTCAGAAAACAAGATTCAGAGCTAGATGAACTTTTGGTCTAGCCCAGTGTGGCTGTTTTTATGGTTTAAATTACACTCCCAGGCACTGATAACAGAGTTACTGAAAGTTTGGGTGTTAAGAGCTGATAGGTCCGTGTTCCAGTCCCCTCCCAGATGACCCCTCCCTCTGGGACAGGGGCAGGTCTGACTCTCACACCAAATGGCTCCTTGTGGCTGCCAGAATCTTTGGGCGGCTCATTTAGTTTACGCCGAGGGTGGAGTCCTGCTTTGTGCACCATGTCTGAGACTGAAAATCCTAAACCACCCTTTGAAATACCGAATGCAGCAGGACGTGTTATGGTCCCTGCCCCAAAGCAGACAGACCAATGGGGAACTGCCAGTGAGCCCAGGGTAATACTCCACGGCTGATTTCCCTTTGTCGCTTTGCTAAACTCCCTCCCAACCTCGTGGGGTCCCAGAGCCCGGTACTGAGCCTGAGCCGAGATGTCTACACTGCAAATTTACCACCCCACAGCCCAAGCCATGGGAGCCTGAGCTGGCACAGCCCAGCCCTGGGTGTTCATTGCAGTGTGGACATAGCCTAGCATTACGTCTACACTGCCATTAACACACCCAAGTCACTGTTCTCAAACCCTGGGTCAGCCGATTCAGGCTTGTGGGGCTTGTGCTGCAGGGCTATTAAATTACAGTGTAGACGCTTGGGCTTTAGCCCAACCTCTGAGATCCCACGAGGGGTGAGGGTCTCCGAGGCCAGGCTCCAACCTGAGCCCAATGACCACACTGCAGCTTTTAGCCCCACAGCCTGAGACCGAGACGTCCAAGTCAGATGATCCAGGCCAGCCGGGCAGCAGGGCTTTTATCACAGTATAGATGCATCGAGGGAGGTGTTTGCCAGGTTTTTATGCATTTGCACTGGAAAACGTTGAGTGTTTCCATTCATTTCAGGCTAGGGTCACCATATGTCCCGATTTTATAGGGACAGTCCCGATTTTGGGGTCTTTTTCTTATATAGGCTCCTATTACCCCCATCCCGACTCTTCACATTTGCTGTCTGGTCACCCTATTTCAGGCATCCCCATTCGGTGGAACTCCTGAACGTAATGGAAATGGATATGCAACATTTTTGTTAAAGGATGGGGTTTTTAAGGGGGCACTTAGAATTGAACCAAGGACCTTTAGATCTTCAGTCTAACGCTCTCCCAACTGAGCTACTTCGGCCCCTACAGGACACTTTTCTGGCCTGCTGCTTCTCTGTCCGGGATGTTTTTGTCAGTCGTGGCACACAAAAAGGATGTCATTGCGAGCGGCCTATGGAGGTAAGATGAATTTTTTTGCCTGCCTTGCTCAGCTTGACTTGCTTCCTCACCCCATTCCTGCCTTAGTTCCTGGGTTACCTGGTGGCTGCAGGCGACTGGGGACCAGCGGCACGGGGAGGAATTTGGGCAGCTAGACCCCGGCAGCAAGAGTCCTGCCGCAACTTGCCGCCCCACCCTGTTCTCCCGGCTTCACCTACTGGCAGTTTCTTACATCAGAGACACTGTCCCAAAGCAGGACTAATGCTGAGACCTGGTGATCAGTGATTTCAGATCTGTTGGTCTGCAGCAAGACTCCAAATTGAGTCTCAATCAGCTCGGCTGTTACACGGTGAAGACCAAAAGGGTCAAATGGTGCCTGGGCCCCTTAAGAAGAGCCCAGCCCATCAAGTACCAGCACTTGGCTCTCCCCTCTCTCAACTCCACTTAGAATTGTTTGGCGTCAATCCTTGCCTTTATCAGCCTGGGGGACGGGGAGGACAGCCCTGAGCAAGGGCTCTAGTGGCGCAATTAGTTAGTGCACAGTACTTATACGTCAGTACTGAATGGAGACATGCTGAGGTTGAGTTCGAGCCTCACCCGGAGCACTGGTTTTCATTAACCCAATGGCTTTGCCCACTTCTTTAGCCCTTTGGAGCCTAGAATTCCATCCCAGGGAACACTGAGGGGGGAGGAATCAAAAATGCCCCTTCACTTATCACCTCCTCTGCAGAGTGCAGCTCAGACACCACAAATCTACAATCCTTTCTCCCTCACCAGCCCCTATGCCAGGATCTCTCAAGCAGAGCCCAGAGCGCTGCCCATCCATTGAGTCCCCCCGACACCCTTTCAATCTTTGCTCCCCAACCCTCCTTTCTACATGTGAAAATCCCCATTGGGGAGGGAGAGGAGCAGGGAGCCAGCAGTCTCTGTGGCAGAATTATCTACGGCAGCGCTCTGAGTGGTTGGGGGGCTGAGATACACCCCTTCGGAGCTTTTCAGGGATGAGATTTTGATGAATTGTAACACAAAGAAAATCTCTCCTGTTCGGGCCTCTTTGTCAGCTTTTGCTCTTGTGCCCCCTCAGCCTCTGTTCTTCCGGATAGGGGAGGTGCAGAGACAAGCCCCAAGCTTTCTGTCACAAAGTCTGTACCCACCTCTGAAATATTGCCACTGGGAGAGTATGGCTCCCAATTCTCCCATAGAGGGATTGCAAGAGCGGCTACCCAGTTGGGCCTGGGTGTGTCAGAGATCCAGGCTATAGGGGGCAGGTGACCCAGGGCCTATAACGTCCCTGCCTGAGGGGACGTCAATGCATGTGGTGGGCTGTGAGCACCACAGGTTTTTACCCTGTCCAGGTAACCCAGGAACTAAGGCAGAAATGGGGTGAGGAAGCAAGTCAAGCTGAGCAAGGCAGGAAAAAAAATTCATCTTCCCTCCATGGGCCACTTGCAATGACGTCCTTTTTGTGTGTCATGGCTGACCAAAACATCCCGGACAGAGAAGCATCAGGTCAAATAGGTGCAGAAGTAGCTTAGTGGAGAGCGTGTTAGACTGAAGATCTAGAGGGACCAGGTTCAATCCCGTGCTTTGTGTGCACGTGTGGGCTGTTTTCTTGAAGCGCAGGGGTACCTCTACCCACCACGTGTCCCTCATTTCAGGCTCCACAGCAGGGAAAGACAGTGGGGGCTTGTGCCCACCTGGGCTTTCCTTCTTCTCTTGCTCTTTCTCAGCAAGGGGAAGGAAAAGAAGCTCTCCTTCAAGCTGGAGTCACAAGGGCAAGAGAAGGTTGACTTCCTGAGCTCTGGCTCCAGTCCTTTGCTCTAACAGCTTGACCCCTTGAAGGGCTGCTGCCACTTTCCCTATCCGCTATGAGAGAAAAGCCACCTAGTGTCACTGTTGCTCTCTGAGAGAGATGCTGCATTACCCACATGGAGATATGCCTCTCTCATAGAGCTGAAAGGACTTTGAGCCCTGCTTTCACTGGCAGGACCAAGTACTGCCCCCTGAAAGATTTTTGCCCCAGATCCCTAAATGGCCCCCTCAAGGATTGAACTCACAATGCTGAGTTTAGCAGACCAATGCTCAAAGCACTGAGCTATTCCTCCCTCTTGACTGATTGTATAAATCATGGCCACTGACCTATACCATAAATACCCCAGATTGAATCTTGGGGGCGTGGGAGCCCGGGGGCCCCTCAGCACCATCTACTGTGTGGGGTGGTGGAAAGCCCCAAAGCGCCCATTGTACCACTGGGGAGGGGGAAGCCCCAGGGCCCGCTGCCACTCTGGACACTGCAGGGGACGCCCCGGGGGGGCCTGTGGGGACGGGCTCTGCTGGGTGTTTATTCATTCCTGTCATCGCTGTGGAAGTGTAAACAGAGAATTTGCTCCTCTTTTCTATGTGGAGCAAATAAGGTAGCTGAATCATTTCCAGGGCTGTAAGTAATAAAACAGCAGCTAGCAGAGGATGGTTTCAATCCATCGACCTCTGGGTTATTGGCCCAGCACGTTTCCGCTGCACCACTCTGCTGTGTGGGGAATGCGCCTGCAGGATCTAGTCACAGGGCAGCTGAATTTGGCCAAGTAGGTTTTACTCCTGAAGGGATTCTGCCCAAAAAATAAAATAAAATAAAATATCTGTGCACAATATTTTTATTTGTCAATAAATAAATGTGGAGCCAGCATAGGGTGACCAGATGTGCCAATTTTATAGGGACAGTCCCGATTTTGGGGTCTTTTTTGTATATAGGCTCCTCTTAACTCCCACCCCCTGACCCCCCACCCCACCCCACAGATTTATTTGTTCTCCTGCAAAAAAATGACTTTCTTATGGGGAAGCAAAGGGAAGCCACAAGGGTGATCATGTGTCCCTCCCCAATAACGCGGGCATGTCATTGCAGAAAGGTGAAGCCTCACCACTGGGTCTGTGTCCCGGGGGAGGGGGCCGCAGGGTGATCTCCCATCTCTGTGCATCCAGTAGCCTGTACTCCCCACTGCCATGCTGGAGGCTGAGGGTGACCAGACAGCACGTGTGAAAAATCGGGACAGGGGGGGGGGGGGTTAAGAGGAGCCTATATATAAAAAAAAGACCCAAAAATCAGGACTGTCCCTATAAAATCGGAACATCTGGTCACCCTATGGAGGCTCCATATTTATTTATTGACAAATCAATTTTGCAGTATTTTAAAATATTACACACAGACACACAAACACACCCACATGCACACAAAGCAGAGCGGCGCAGCGGAAGCGTGCTGGGCCCATAACCCAGAGGTAGATGGATCGAAACCATCCTCTGATAGCTTCTGTTGTATTACTTATAGCCCTGTAAATGATTCAGCTGCCTTCTCTTGTTCCGCATAGAAAAGAGGAGCAAATTCTCTCTGTTTACACTTCCACAGCGATGAAAGGAATGAATAAACACCCAGCCGAGCCCGTCCCCACAGGCCCCCCGGGGCTTCCCCTGCAGTGGCCAGAGTGTCAGCGGGCCCCTGGGGCTTCCCCCTCCCCAGGGGTACAATGGGCCCTTTGGAGCTTTCCACCACCCCACACAGTAGATGGTGCTGAGGGGACCCAGTGACACGGGGTGGCCACGTGTGGTAATGCACACAGCATCTCTCTCAGAGAGCAACAGTGACACCAGGTGGCCACGTAGGGTAATGGACACAGCATCTCTCTCAGAGAGCAACAGTGACACCGGGTATATATATTATATATATATTTATATGCAACTCCCCATAAAGCCTTATGGGGTATACTGTCACACACCCCTCCACCCACACACACACACACCCCACACACCCCTACACCTCTCCTGGTGGTGGGAGGGGAACAGGTGAAAGGACAAAAGAAGTAAGAGGTGAAGAGAAAGGAGGGAGGGATGGAGGAAAAGGTCAAACACAAAAAGGACAAACTCTAATGTCCCCAGTGATTCTGAGGGACAAAATCCTAAGTGGGGAATTAAATTCTGCCATCTGAAGCTACTGTTTTCTATGCCTAGAATTCAGCTGGCACCAGATGGATCAGACTGAACAGGTTCCAAGCCTCTTGGAGGCTCTTACCTTCTAACCAGGGACGTCTGTTTTCTAGGAAATTGCGTGAAAGGAAAGGAGAAAACTTGAAAGAGGTTCCTCCTGGCGCTCATGTACGTGAATCCTAATACTCTCTCAGTCCTCCGAGAGAGACCTCGACAAGGAGACTTGCTGAAGCAAAGCCACAGGGGTCTCCGAGGTTTCCCTGGCCCTGCGCCCCTGGCCTGGCTGATGTCAGCATCTCTCTGTGAGGTCACCACCTCCCGATCACCTTTGACCAATAGGCCGAGGTCCTGCAAAAGGCCTTTGTGATGTCACTGCCTCACCCACGCCCTCCCCTGCAGTGCTAATGTCCTGCCACTGGCCAGACGCTTGGGAGGTGTGATGAACTAGGACTGTTGTTAAGGTTTCCCTGAGTACTGTTAGGGTGCCTCGGTTTCCCCTATGCGGTGCTTGAGTATCTAGGTGGTGGGACAATGGTGCATGATTGTTACAAAGCCCTAGAAGGCAGAGGCCTGGACACAGAGAAGGGCTGACACTCGGTCTCCTGGCAACCGATGACCCGGCCCCTCCCCGGCAAAGGTATAAGCTAAAGGTGTTGGAACAAAGGGATCAGGTGACCTACTGGCCCGAAAAGCAGACAAAGGGGAAGAAGGGGCTGGTGAGTTTCAGTTTGAAGCTGGCCGGAGAAGAGGGGAGAGAGGCAGACAGGGTCTGGCCTCCCTGCCCCGTTTGGAGCTGTGGGGTGAAATGCAGGGAGTCCCAGGCTGGGGTCTGGGCTCCCTGCCCCCCAGAGGAACCCGACTAAGGGGTCCTGAATGTACTGACAAGCTCTGGTTGGACTGTGTTCCTGGCATCTCTAATAAACCTTCTGTTCTACTGGCTGGCTAAGACTCCCAGTGAATCCGGGGAAGAGGGGTGCAGGGCCGGACTCCCCTATACTCCGTGACAACTGGTGGTAGCGGTGGGATGTTCTGCACCCCGTAAACGGCGCTTCCTGCAGTAAGTAACTGGGAAGCAGTAAAACGAAGGGTGGCTAAGAAGGACCAGGCGTGCTGAAGGCTCACAAAGAAGCGGTTTCGGGGAGCAAAGGAGCTACGCTTAACCCCTGAAAGTGTGTAACCTGCAAAAAGAACTGTGCAATAATGGGGTCCCCCTGGGGGCTGCAGTGAGCAGTCCCAGGGGCGGAGGAGCCTGCGGCTTGGCCCTGGGAAAAAGAAGAATTTTTGCAGTGACAGGGTTCCCCTGGGGGTGCCGTAAGTGAACCCAGGGGCAGAGGAGCTGCAGCTCAACCCTGGCAAAAAGGCGGTAACCTGGAGAAGGGCTGGCACACTTGGGGTTTTTCCTGGAAACCGGGGGAAGCTAAGAGCACACAGGCCTGCAAACCCACAGCAACTTGGGAGTAGTAAAGTAATGGCCTATCGCCTTCTCCTTAAAAAAAGCATTGTAACCCTGTGCAAAAAAAAAGGGGCTACCCATGAAAAAGCTCACTAAAGCCCAGTTAATCACGCGGCTAAAGAAAAATAACAATTCTAGGGAGCAAATTCCTAACCCCAATGGGGCTACAGCAAAATCTGGAAGTAATAGCCTGGCATCCCCAAGAGTCTGGTCCCCAACCAGACAGGGGTCTTCACAATCGGGTTCCCCAGCAGGAAATCAAAAACGAATAAAACTGAAGCTAAGTCCAAAAAAGCAAAAGGATGGTAAAAAACAGCAAAAGCCCCCAAAAAACCTACAAAAAAAGCAGCAGCAGCAGCAGCAGCGTAAACTAGCGGTGGTAAAACAAAAAGGCATAGGAAACTGGCCAGGGGTAAGTGGGAACAGATCCCGGGGTGCCAGCTCCCCAGGGAACCTCAATCCTAAATTGCTGCCCCTAGTTAAGAAGGGTGGGGATGTGAAGGCCCACCTCACTGCCTTGAAGCAGGCTGGTAATTGAAACCAGGAAGACCCTGCGGAAAAGCCCCGGGATCCAACCCCCTTGCTGAGTCCCAAGGCCATAAACTCCGCCAGCCAAATGGGTGGAATGGTAAACAAATTTCCACTCCTGGCCCTAAACTCAAGCCCTATAAACCCCCAGTAAAAGCGAAAAGTAATGGTCAATAAAAAAACATTCAAAAAGTGGCAAAACCCCGGAACAAAAAAAATTGTGGTCAGGCCCCGGGTGGTGCACCCCCACCAAATGCTAAGGGGCTGTGTAACCTGGGCAAGGGTCCCAGAAACGAACCCATTCGCCCTGCCTATGGCCCAAATCCCTGTGCAAACCCAGAAGGGGTCGGACTGGCTGGTGGTTGGGGGTCTCCAAAATATCAGCGGTAAGGTGCTGTTGGGGGGTAACTGTGTATCTTTAAAACAGAATCCAGGCCCTGGCCCTGTAACGGCCAAAAATTTAAATTTAAACTCAAAAAACCAATTGGCTAAGAGGAAAATGGTCAGTAAAAATGCAAATAACCTGGCTGGCAGGGGGAAGGAGCTGCCAGGCCCCGGTTACCTGCCTGCCAGTAACCAGACCCCTAGGGCGGGGTGGGACAAAGAGATGCTCCCCACCCCCCTGCACAATGGAGAGGTGGCTCAGGCAGTCTCTGATGCAGAGAGCAAAGCAGCGACCTCGCTGCCTGGCCCCACAGGGACAGCCAGGGCAGTGCTGAGCACCGGGGGAGCAGAGACCCCAGCTAAGTGGGGGGACACACAGGCAGGGCAGGACGGCTGCCAACCAGGCTTGCCTGGTCCAGAGGTGCTGCCAGGAAGTAATTCCACGGCAGGGAGGGAGCCACCAGGGGCAGGGCTCAGTGGGGCGGTAACCCCAGGCCTGGCCAGTGAGCTGCAGAGGGATCCCGCCTTGGAAAAGCTAAGGGAACTTGCTGGCCACAGCGCTGCAAACCCCCTTGGGGAAGACTGCAGAGACAAATCCCTGTGGAAGAAGGGATTCCTGTGCCGGGAATGGGCTTCCCAAGGGGAAGTAGAACTGTGGGAAATCAGGAGGCAGCCGGTGAGGCCCCAAAAGTATCATCACCGGCTATTACACCTGGCCCAGGGTAAGGGAAAAGGTCCCTGGAGGTCCCTGCCCATCAAAAAGGAACCTTTCCAAAAGGTGGCTATGAATAGGGTGGGCCCCCTCAGCAGGGCAACCTGGTCAGAAAAAAAATGCATCCTCGTGGTGATGGATTTCGCCACCCGCTACCCAGAGGTGGTGGCTCTGTCCTCCACCGGGGCAGACACCAAGGCAGACGCGCTGCTGACCATCTTCAGCAGAATGGGGGTCCCCAGCGAGGTCTTTACAGATCAGGGATCCAAGGCTATCTCAGCCCGGCTCCGGGGTGTGTGAAAGAAAGGTGGGGTCTGGCCCACCTGGGCCTCTGCATATCACCCTCAGTGCAATGGGCTGGTAAAAAAAAGTTCAGGGGACCGTAAGGCTAATGCTAAGAACTTGCATAAATCAGCATCCACAGAACTGGGACAAGTACCTGCCCCACCGATGGCACAGGAAAGTGCCCCAGGAATCACCAGGGGGCTTCCCTTTCAAGCTGTGGTATGGAAGAAAAGTAAGGGAACCCCTAAAACCGGTAAGGAACGATTGGGAGAAGAAGGGGGAAGACCCCCTGGTGGATCTCTCCCCTAAGATGGGAGCCCATCCTCCCATCAGGTGTCCCCCATTCAAAGTAACTAAAAAAAAAGCCCAGAACCTAAAAAAAAAGGCCAAGGACAGGCTGGCGTTAAAGGTAAACCAGTCATTCAACAGCCCAGGGCTGGCCAAGGTGAAGGCAATCAAAAATTGGCCTGTTCCCCAGACCAAAAAACAGGTCCAGGCCTTTAGCAGGATGGCGGGGTACTACCAGAGGTGTGTATCCCCCTTTAGCTCCCTAGCTGCCCCCATCACAAAGCTAGGTAAGAAGAAAAAGCCAGACAAGGCAGTCAGAACCGAGCAGGGCCAAAGGGCTCTCTGTGCGCTAAAGGAGGCTCTAATCCAGGGCCCAATAAATCAAGTAAACCCAGACCGGGCCAAGCCCTGTACAGTGTTCACCAAAGCCTCAAACACAGGGCTGGGCGCGGTGCTGACGCAAGCCTATGCGAAGGCGGGGAGAGACCCCATCGGGTATCTGAGCAAGGAGCTGCTGCCCTGAAGGCAAAACGGTCAGGCCATAAAGAGGAAATGCCTGGCCATGGGGCAGGCCCTTAAAAAGCAGCAGCCGGATCTATTTGGGTGGCGCTTTACTGTGTATATTCACCACTTTGCCCCGACGTGGCTGCATCCAGAAAAAGGGGCCAATGCCAAGTGGCTGGTAACAAAAACACGTGGGCAAAAAGAAAACCAGATCAAGAGGAAGGCTCTTAACCAAAAGAGCCCAAATTACAGCCCTCCAAACTGGAGCGCTGGAAAAAAACCTCATCTCAGCTTAAACCCCAGGGGTTGGGGAAAAAAAAAGGGCACGGGCCGCATAAACCTTCCCACATGCGACCTGCTGGTGCCATCAAGCCCACCCAACCTAAAAAAGCACGTAAAACTGAAACGGCCTGGTATAACCGGGTTCAAACTTCCCCAGGTCACTGGCTAAAGTAACCCCGCTCAGTTCGGTCTCAAAGGGGGGAAAGATGTGACGAACTAGGACTGTTGTTAAGGTTTCCCTCAGTGCTGTTAGGGTGCCTTGGTTTCCCCTATGCGGTGCTTGAGTATCTAGGTGGTGGGACAATGGTGCATGATTGTTACAAAGCCCTAGAAGGCAGAGGCCTGGACACAGAGAAGGGCTGACACTCGGTCTCCTGGCAACAGATGACCCGGCCCCTCCCCAGCAAAGGTATAAGCTAAAGGTGTTGAAACAAAGGGATCAGGTGACCTCCTGGCCTGAAAAGCAGACAACGGGGAAGAAGGGGCTGGTAAGTTTCAGTTTGAAGCTGGCCGGAGAAGAGGGGAGAGAGGCAGACAGGGTCTGGCCTCCCTGCCCCGTTTGGAGCTGTGGGGTGAAATGCAGGGAGCCCCAAGCTGGGGTCTGGGCTCCCTGCCCCCCCAAGGGACCCGACTAAGGGGTCCTGAATGTACTGACAAACTCTGGTTGGACTGTGTTCCTGGCATCTCTAATAAACCTTCTGTTCTAATGGCTGGCGAAGACTCCCAGTGAATCCGGGGGAAAGGGGTGCAGGGCCGGACTCCCCTATACTCCGTGACAGGAGGTTTGAGCTACTCCCTGGGGATCACCCCACTCAATGAGTGTTCATTCTAGGAAGCAAGCCGGCTAGACAGTAAAACATCAGAGGCTGCTCCCAATGCTACACTCACTTTTTCAGAAATTAGTAAACTTTATGGCCAGAAGAGACCATTAGAGCATCTAATCTGACCCCCTGCATATCACAGGCCTACTGTGTACCACAATAGCTACTTTTTGGGCAAACACATTCCAGAAAGGCATCTAGTCTTCGTTAAATGATATCAAGAGATGGAGAATCCACCACTTCCCTTGGTACCTTGTTCCTGTGGTGAATCATCCTCGCTGTTGAATATTTCTGCCTTATTTGTAATTTGTCTCTTTTTACCTTCCAGCCATTGGGTCTTGTTATGCCTTTCTCTGTGAGATTAAAGAGCCCTTTAATACCCAATATTTTCTCTCCAATAAGGCACTTCAACACTTCGATGAAGTCACCTTTCAATCTTCTTTTGATAAGCTAAACAGGTGGAGCTCTTTCAATAGCTCACTTGAAGGCATTTTTCTCCAGACCTCAGAACATTTGGTGGCTCTTTGCTGCCCCAGCTCTGATTTCTCAACATCTTTTTCAAATGAGGACACCAAAACTGGATGCAGTATTCCAATATCATCCTCTCTGATGCTGTGTCCCCTCCCTATCCTACTCATGGCTCTGCTCAAACATCTACTGATGCCTTTAGCCCTGTTCACCACACTGGGAGCTCATGTTGAGTGGCTTCTCCACTATGGCCCCTCAATCCTTTTCAGAGTCACTGTTTTCCTGGAAACACTTCCCCATTCTGTAGGTTTTTGCTGGCATGACTTGTTGCTAGGTATAGGATCTTCCATTTGGCTCTGGTCAAACTTGTTTTCTTTGAATGGGCCCAGCTTGCCGAATGAGCCAGATCGCTCTGTATCACTGCCCTCTCCTCATCAGTAATTACCACTCTGCCGGTATTTTGTCACCCACCAATCTTATCAGCAGTGATTGAATGTTATCTCCCAATTCATTGATAAAAATTATTTTAAAAAATTAGTCCTTGAGATCTTCTTCAGACCCTTGGTCCCCAGGTCTCTCCGAGATGGCTGAGCGTGTGGTCTCCTGCAGCGCCTGACTAGCCTCTGCCCTGAGAACGATGCATCCAGCTCGCTGTGTGCACAGCCAGGGACATCCTGCTAACCCCGCAGTGTCAACAGGATGATGTTCACACGGCTCTCAGGCCAGCCCTTCCCTCCTGCAGGCTGGACGCGTGGGGCGGGGATGGAGAAAGAGGAAATCTTTAACCAGCAACCCGAACCCATTGCTTACCTGGAGCTGCAGCAGAACCACGGTGACATGAGAGGTATCCATGGGAACAGCAGAGCCCTCCTTTTAAAACTGATGGGGCCATGCCCCCCATTGCTGTGCCCCCTAGAATTGCCCCACCTGCTGGCTAGTCAGGGCAATGTGCTTCCCATAGAAGAGCAGTAGCAGGGCTAGAGGAAAACTGGCCCAGTCCCTGCCCCAAACCAAACTTGTCACAAATAATTGTCACCAACTGAATATTCTGTTTTTGGCTAAGATATTGGTTTTTTAAAAATATTGAGATTGGATTCAGGATTGTTGGCAATCGTTTTTGACAAACAAAGTTGTTAAATGACCACGTAAATGGCAACACAGTCCTGCTTCCGTGCTGGGCTCGCCCCCCAACTTGCGGGTCCAACAGCTGCAGAAGAGGAGGAGATCGGTGAAAGCTGCAGGGCCCCCAGATCCATCTCTTGGGGAGAAGAGTGGCAACAGCAGCAGCAAACCCTCAGGTCCGATCACAGGCCACTGGGCACCACCGCCAGCCCCACGGACCATGGGGAAGTTAGCCCAGCATCTGATCTCAGGGACGGGCACCCACGGAGCCACAGCAGCTCATCCTGCCCTGTGCAGCTCCCCCCGGATGAGATGGATCACTGCCAGCCCGGGGGAGAGACGCTCCCCAGCGAGGGTGAGCAGATGTCCTGGTTTTATAGGGCCACTTCAGCTATTTGGGGCTTTGTCTTATATAGGCACCAATTACCCCCACCTAGGGTAACCAGACAGCAAGGGTGGAAAATCGGGACAGGCGGTGGGGGGTAATAGGAGCCTATATAAAAAAAAGACCCTAAAATTGGGACTGTCCCTATACAAGTGGGACATCTGGTCACCCCACCCACCCCCTGTCCTGGTTTTTCACACATGCTCTCTGGTCACCCTGTCCCCAGCCCAGCCAGCTGGGGGTGGTAATTCCAGCCGGCCCCTATTGCTTGGGCTGGCTGCCGAGGAAGTGACTTACTTTCATTTTTACTTCCTCAGCACGCAGCCCCCCCGCCTACTCACCAGCACCTCACCCAACCCAGTCCTGCCGGAGGGGAGGGGGGAGAGAGGGGTGCTCTGTGGGGGGGGGAGGAGAAAGTTGGTGCTCTGTGTGTGGGGGAGAAGAATGGACGTTATGGGGGGCAACAAAGGACACTGCCAGAGCCGCCCAGCCTGCCTCCCCTCACGCCAGGGGAGAGTCACACTCACAGGTGAGTTCCTTCCCCCCCTTCCCAGAGACCCCAACAGCCAACCCCCCCCCCCCAGACTGTGCTGCAGGCAGTGCATTGGGCTCTCTCTAGGACCCAGCGCTGCTCTTACCTGCCCCACAGCTTCCCGTCCCTCCCGGCTCCCGGCAGAGTGTCTGGTTCCCCAGGCATAGCGGTGCCCTACGTGCCCGTCTGTTCTGCCCATGGCTAAGGACAGCCCTGCCCCCACCTCTCTGCGAGATCTACGGCTCCTTCCTGCAGCTAGGGATGGACCAACACACCCTGAGCAGCTCCAGCTGGTTCAATCTGCCGCTGCTCCCTGCTCTGCCCCACAGGTCACCCCAGCACCCGCTCCCTGCTCCGAGTCCTCTCACAGAGCCCAGGGCCAGGCTCCAGCTGCTGTCCAAACCATCTCCACCAGGGAGATCGTCCCTTCTCCTTCCACCACGACTTGTCCTGACAGCCGCGTCCCACCAGCTCACCCAGACAGGGAGGCTTTTCCGTACCGGAGGCAGAGCTCCCCTGGGAGCTGTGGAACTCACTGCCACATGACAGAGGAGACCACAGGCCGGAACGAGATGCAAAGCTCAGCTCTTCCACGGAGCCATCCTCAGCCAGCGATTCCCCCTAACCGACAGCCCCAGCAAAACCCTTTGAGCCACCAGCCAGCTTCTCCCACAGCTGGAGGGACAGCTGGCAGGGCGGCACCGAAGGCCCCAGACAGCCAAGCAGGTGAGGAAGCACCAGGCGTTAAAGCCAGGCCTGCAGCAGCAACCACATCCCTCCCGCTGCCAGTGCGCCTTACAGAAATGTCGGCATCCCCTGTCACCGAGGCAACTGGGCAGGTCGCTGACAGAGCTGAGCCCCACCTTTCTGCAGCCATCTTTAGAGAAGAACCCCATCCCAGAGTCACCTCTCCCTCCATCAGCACCTGCACGGCTGTGGCTCTGAGTGGCAGTAGGGTGATTGGGGGCCGAATCCCAGGCTGGAAGCGGGGTCAGGTCAGCCTGTGAGGAGTAACCAGGTGGGGCAGACCCAGGGTGAGGCTGTGGGATGCTGGTCGGTCGTTGGGCTCAGAGCTCTAGATCAAAGCTGCACAGCGACCTGACACCCAGGGTTACAAGGCCGACATAGTGACCCCCTTACCGGCCTGGTGAACCCTAAACCCTAGTTACTCTGGGCACTTAGGAGTTTCTGTCCCTTAATCACTTCTGGGAGCTCCCCAGCAGGCTGCGGGCGTCAGCCGCCTCCTGCCTCACAGGTGAGACTCTTGGCGCTGTGCAAGCCGCCCCCTCGCTTGCAGGCCCAGGGTAGGAAGCAGGAGGCCCGGTGCTGGCACAAGAGGGTTTGATTAATCCACCTCTGTGTTATGGGCACAGCACAGTTCCCCTGTGTCCCTCTGCTGGCTTTTCGTAAGCAGCACCTAGCGGCCCTGACTCCAGGCTGGTGCCTTGCGAGATCTGGCACAGGCAGGGAGCGGTGCAAGGAGCTGGGCAGGGGCCCTGGCAAACCAGCTGCTGGTCGGCGTCTTTGAGGCAGCAAAACAGTCCCTTAAGAAGCAATATCTGGTTATTACCATCCCTGGGCGAGCGCGAACCACCAGCCTTTCGGTTAACAGCCGAATGCGCTGACCCATTGCGCCACAGAGACACATAGAAACTAAACTGCTGTTACCAAGGCTGCTCCGAGCAGCCGGCGCATCTCCCTGCCAGTGCTAGAGCTCATAAGGTGCTAGGCCGGATGCTGGAGGTTGGGGCTGCAGATCCAGCAGGGGGGCGCAGCAGAAGTGGACTGGGCCCAAAGCCCAGTGGTTGATGGATCAAAATCATTGTATGCTAGACCTGCACGTCTTCCTTTTTGCTCTGGGCAATCCAGCAAGGAGGCAATCAGGAGAGGGCCAAGAGCCTAGGCCATGAGGCAAGAGGTGGCTGAGGTGGCGGCCAGCCAGGGAGTTAAATCAGCCCAACCCCCCGAGTCTGGATCAATGTCACAAGGTCCCAGTATGTCCATGGAAAACAATTTGTTAAATCCCAGATGAGTGGAGTTAAATCGGTTCTCAGCCTGAGTCCTTTGCTCTTAATCCTGAGGATATTGTCCCACCATGGGGCCATTTCCCACCTCTCTTTCAGACAGAAGCACAATTTTCTTGGCACAGACACAGGAACGGCGAGATCTGTCTCTGTCCCTTGTGCAAAGCAGGGGGTCAAATTCCATGGACCCGTCCTCTTCTGCAATGGAACCAACGGACGAGCAGGGGGCCCTGGGCCCATCCAGCCCTGCCAGTGAGATGTTCCCTCCCCTTTTCCTTAGTGCTGCTGTTGTTATTTCATGGACTGTCTGGGCTGGGGGAAAAGCTGAGTTCACTCCAGGTGGAGGGAAAAACGGACCCTGAAAATCTCAGGCCCTCAGGGAAAACCCAACTGCTGCTACCAGGGTCGCTGAGGTGCTGGGGATTTGAGTAGGAAAGGGACTGTGTGAACTGTCAAGGTGGGGAATGAATAACAACCTACAGCTGGAGGTGGATCCACCGCATTAACCACCGGCACAGGCTAATCATGCTGCAGATAGACGGGAAACCGGGAGCGATTCTTTGCTGTTCAGCCATAGAAACAGTGACCCAATTGCACCACAGTGAATGTGCTGGGGAAAGCTGGACTCTTCAGGCCAGTGGAAATAGCAGATCCTAGAAACACCTGGAGCTCCCCACCCCACTTCTGCCACCAGGGTCAGGTGTTGAGCTGCTCACAGCGCCCCTCACCACCATTACCTGCCAGCAGGGGGTGGCAGCACCACCCACCTAATACAGGGGAGGGGGTTGAGTGTATCTCTGCACCCTGAGTCCAGGGCACACACTCTCTCTGCCCCACACATAGAATCTGGCTCTGCTGCAAAGTGACTCCAAAGAACCAGCAACCTCCAGGACAGCAGGATTGGCCTCAGAGCAGGGAATGTGTCCCTGAAGTTGCTTTTAGGCCACTACAGTGATCCCATGGACAAGAATCTGGCTGGGAGTGGGGTGAACGTTCCCTGTGGACAAAGGGAGCTGAAATTCCTCAGCGTCCTTGAATTTAAGTGATGCATCAAACCCAGCACGGGTCGGGGCTGAGGTTCATCAGCAGAAGGTTGGGCAGTAGGACAACCCATCGGGCTGCCTCCTAGGCCAGGCTGCAGCCCAGCTTCAGGACTCAGAGGAAATGGCGCTCGCACCCCTACCTACAGGACTCCAGGCATGACCAGCCTTCTGGATCAAACGTCCCCTCTGGCGCTCAAGTCACAACAGCAAGCCGGCAAAAGACAGGCTCCCACGTCATTGGCGAGAGCAAGATGAAGCCTTGGAACAGCCAGTAGTGTTAGGTGGCAAAAGAGCTGCCTTAAGGTCCCATGGAGACTTGAACTCGGATTGCAGGATTCAAAGTCCTGAGTGCTGCGCTTACACCATGGGACCAATGGAGAACATACAGTGTCCTTTTGACTTCCGGTGTAGAAGAGCCTGGGCGGAGCCTAATTTACCATCCTTGCTCAAGGCCTCTCTGGCCTCTCTGGCCAGCCCTGTATTTGCTCAACAAGTCGGCAGGCAGCGGTTTGCTGTAGACCCAGAAGCCTTTCTTCCTCCAGACTGTGAGGCCAGTGGGTGTGTGAGGAAGTCCCAGGCAGTAAATGGCCCTTGGGACGATGCCCTCCAGTGCCAGGCAGTAAATGGCCCTTCCTAGGAAAGCCCAAGTCCTGAAAAGAAAAGAGTAACATCAAAGAGGGTAGTGAAGAGCTGACTCCTGAAGCTCTCAGGGGACACAGCAGGGGGAAATGATCTTCCCTTCACTTAACCAGGGACTGGAACGCTGGACCCTCAGATTAAAAGTTTGATGCTTTACCAACTGAGCTGGCCAGGAAGGAGCAATTTCTTTGGGAATAGAAACTAGCCGAGAAAAAGAGGGCAGGAAACAACAGCTTTCTCCCGCACGCTTTCTCAGCTCATTTCCCCACCCTCTGTCCTGCAGGGGTTGGGGTGATCCCAGTGGCAAAAAGGAGAGCACCTTGCTGGACAGCTAAGGGACCTGAGAAAAGTTTCTGCCTCATTTCAAACCATTCAGTCAAATGTGATAACCAGGACACTACAGAAACTCTGTCACAGGGATCTGACCCTCCCCTCAGAGAGCAACAGTGACACCGGGTGGCCACGTGTGGTAATGCACACAGCATCTCTCTCAGAGAGCAACAGTGACACTGGGTGGCCACGTGGGATAATGCACACAGCATCTCCCTCAGAGAGCAACAGTGACACCAGGTGGCCACGTGGCGTAACGCACACAGCGTCTCTCTCAGAGAGCAACAGCTACACTGGGTGGCCACGCGGGGTAATGCACACAGCATTTCTCTCAGAGAGCAACAGCTACACTGGGTAGCCACGTGGGGTAATGCACACAGCATCTCTCTCAGAGAGCAACAGTGACACCGGGTGGCCACGTGGGGTAATGCACACAGCATCTCTCTCAGAGAACAACAGTGACACCGGGTGGCCACGTGAGGTAATGCACACAGCATCTCTCTCAGAAAGTAACAGTGACACCAGGTGGCCACGTGGGGTAATGCACACAGCGTCTCTCTCAGAGAGCAACAGTGACACTGGGTGGCCACGTGGGGTAATGCACACAGCATCTCTCAGAGAGCGACAGTGACACCGGGTGGCCACGTGGGGTAATGCACACAGCATCTCTCTCAGAGAGCAACAGTGACACCGAGTGGCCACGTGGGGTAATGCACACCACGTCTCTCTCAGAGAGCAAAAGTGACACCGGGTGGCCACGTGGGGTAATGCACACAGCGTCTCTCTCAGAGTGCATAGCTCACTTCTCATACCGGGTGGCGAAGCTGGAGAAAGTGGTGGCAGGTCTTCGATGAGTCAGCTGGTAGAGCAAAGGTCTGGAGCCGGCGCTCAGGAAGTCATCCTTACATCGTCCTTGTGACTCCAGCTTGAAGGAGAGCTTCTTTTCCTTCCACTTGCTGAGAAAGAGCAAGAGAAGGAAGAAAGCTCACATGAGCCGACTGGGTTCAGAAGCCCACGCTGCTTTTCCCTGCTGCTGATTGTGAAATTAGGGATTCTGCAAAGCGGAGGAGCAGGTGAAGTTTTCCTTGCAAGCTGTGTGTGTGTGAATCCTTGGCCAGGTCTGCACTACAAAGTTATTTCAGCATCATTATATTGCTCAGGCGTGTGGAAAACAGACGACTCTCCCTCGGTCACCTCCTTTGGCTGGTGCACACACGGCAATGCCACGTCTGGCGACAAAACTGCCCTGTTTTGGCAACAAAATAAAACCACCTCAACGAGAGGCCTGGAGCTTTTTGCAGCAAACTTAGAGTGACAAAGTGCCAGTGTAGACGCTGCTGGTCATTATATCACCAGAACTGGCCTCCGCCAGTATCCCACAATGCCCGCCGTGAACTCACCTGCCCTGCGTTCCTGCTCCAGAGGCTGGGCCCCTCCTCTTTCATCGCTCCAGGAAGTTCTGACCACTGAGCCTGCTGCTCTGCTCCGGCAGCAAGGAGCAAATCACTGCCATGGTATTCTGCTCCCCTGCACGGCGAACACAGAGGTACCACTGCACTTTGAGAAAATAGCCCACCCCTGCACACACAGAGCATGCCAAGGCCTGGGATTGAACTAGGGAACTCTAGATCATCAGTCTAACACTTCAGCATCTTTATGACCTGCTGTTTCTCTGTCCAGGTTGTTTTTGTCAGCCATGGCACACAAAAAGGATGCTGGAGACTGGGTGCTGGAGGCGATAGGTAAAGACCCAGCAGAGTGGCACAGCGGAAGCATGCTGGGCCCATAACCCACATGTCGGTGGATCGAAACCAGCCTATGCTATGCAGCTCCCAGCTTTCTTGGTGATAATATGACCAACGTTTCCTTGCAATACACAGTGGTTGGTGGCTCCTTTCTTTTCTCACCCTGGAGTCAACTCATCTTTTTATACCAGCCTTGACCTTTTATGAAATAGCAACATCCTTCACTTTTCCAGTAATAGCAGCAGCAGCAGCATGAAGAAAGAGGAGAGCGAATATCTCACTGTCAGGGCTGAAGGTGGCCACGTCCCCTCTGTCTGACCATTGCCACTGCAGGAGAGAAGGTTTCAATGGACAAGAGACACAGGGAGGTTTTGCTGTTCATGGATCTGTGCAAAGGAAATTGTGTCCCTGTGTGAAGCTGAGGGGGGAAATGAAACACCCACACGGTGGCACAAGGCCCTAAGGAATGAGGGTGAAGGAATCAGGCTGAGAAATGATTGAAATGGGCTCACCTGGGATTGAAATGACATTTGTTTCTGTCCTGTAGCTAGTGAGAAATGTGACATTAATTCAGATGCGGGGTTGTGGCTCCGTTAGCTCTTTGTAGAAACTGGAACTTGACTCCCAGGAAAGGTGAGAGGGAAAGTCTGGAGCTGCCTTTAGTCCCTGGCTGGGGGACTTTAGTCCCAGGGGCTGCAGCAGGGCACAGAGCTTCTCTGGTCTCAGGGTCACAGCGGAGCAGGGAGGGGTAAAGGAGTAAGCAGGGTGGGGCAGTGGGGGAAGGGGTGGAGCTCATCCAGACCCTGCTTACACTTAATATTTAAAAACTCCTGAGTGTCCCTATCTCTGCTGCCCTTTGATTTCTGCTCCTGTCCTTTTCCTAAAAACGCAGATGAGGTGGCCGAGTGGTTAAGGTGATGGACCGCTAATCCATTGTGCTTTGCATGCATGGGTTTGAATCCCATCCTCATCAGATGCATTTAGTCTTCCTCCTCGCCTTTAAAAACAACGGTCTCCCCATTTGGTACAATGGCAGACAAAACCATGTTGATTCCTGCAATCAGAAACCTACTCAGACATCCCTTGCTTTAAATAAAATGTCTAAATCCCAGGTTTCTAAAACAATGCAGTAGGTCTTGTTTTTTATCTGAAAAGGTAACAGCCTCATCATCTCCCCCAAACAATCTCCCCCAAATAATTTCCCTTGTACAGATCCATGAACAGTAAAAGAGATGGATGGCAGGAGAGAGATCACTTTATCATTACCTGTGAGGTTCACTCCCTCTGGGACACCTGGCATTGGCCAGGATCAGTAGACAGGATACTGGGCTGGATGGACCTTTGTCTGACTCAGTACGGCCATTCTTATGTTCTTAAAATCTTTCTGTGTCTCTTGTCTGAGCCAGGGCGTTCAATTCCAATGAAACCTTCTCTCCTGCAGTGACAATGGTCAGACAGAGGGGACGTGGCCACCTTCAGCCCTGACAGTGAGATATTCGCTCTCCTCTTTCTTCATGCTGCTGTTGTTATTTCGTGAAATATCAAGGATGGAATAAAAAGCTGAGTATTCCAGGGTGAGGAAAGAAAGGAGCCACCAACCCCCTGGCAAAGCTCAGTGCCCCAGAGAAAACCTGCCCCCTGCTATTGCAATCACTGATGTATTGGGGATGACAGGAAAGGGACTGTCTGAATTGTCGAGGCAAGAAATGGACAATCTACAGCAACCTCATTATCCACAAACACACTCTCATCATGCTCCAGCCAGCAGGGAAATGAGCAGGAATTCTTGCTGTTCAGCCATGGACACACTTACACAATGGCACGGCAGTGAGTGTGTTATGGAAGCTGGTCTGAGGAAACAATTGGAAATGATCACTCAGTGAGAGCAGTACTAGAGTGTAGTGAGAAAATTGCTTAAAGCAAATAGTTGTGGCCAAGTGGTTAAGGCGATAGACTAGAAATCCATTGGGGTTTCCCTGCACAGGTTTGAATCCTGTCAACTACGGAGGATCTTGTGGTTCTTTAGTTTCAGTACCTGAGCATCCTTGGTGTCAAGGGGAGCTGGGTCTTGTCTCACTCTCAGGCTGTGTCCACACTCCATGGCTTTAGTTGAAGTGTTTTAATTAAACACTCTGCTCCTTGTGTCACCAGAGCCCATCCACTCTAGCAACTCTTGCGTCGCCCCAAAGAGCAGTGCATTGTGGGTAGCTATCACACTGTGCAACTGGCCGCAGGGTGCTTTGGGAGGGGTTTGCAATGGCTCATGGGCCGGCACAGCATCACATGATGCAGGTTTCTCTATCCCATTGTTCCATGGGCAGCCTACTAGATTGCCAGCTGCTTCTCCACTGAAGTGTGTGTGGCAGGGCAGAGAGTTACACTATGCAAAACAGATAAGTGTGGAACAATGACACAGCACAAAACCACACAATAGAAGCGTGTAGAGAGATAGGGCAGGGAGGGACTCCGAGAGTCAGCACCAAGTATCCCTAGGTCATCCCCAACAGGTATTTGCATAACCCCTTCTTCAAATCCTCCAATGAAGGAGATTCTGCAACTTGCCATGGAGGCCACTGCCATGCAATCAACAATGCTTGGCTTGTGATTAAGGGCCAGGCTGTGACTCGGAAAATTTGGATTCAGTTCCAGGTTTGGCCTCATTATTCTCTGTGAAAACATGGACAAATGACATCGCATCTTTGGGCCTCAGTTTCCCCGGCTGTAAAATGGTAACCACCCTCCCACACTTCATCTATTTTGCCTGTGAGCTCTTGGCATCAAGGACTCTCACTCTCACTATTAGTTGTACAACACCTGGCAGAATCAGGGCCCCCATCCTTGGTCGGGGTTTCCCCAGTGTCTGGCACAACTGGGGCACCCACTCTTGGATGGGGTATCTGCAGGGGGATTAAAGAGAAGGGCTAACCATCACGCTTCATGACTCAAACTGCTCTGTGGCTGGGGGCTCAGGAGGGACTGTTCCCATGTAACAACGTATGGAAAGGATCATTGTGCAGTCAGTGGGGAAGGGGTTAGAGTTTCCTTTACTATTTCCGGCATTGGCCACTCCCACAGACAGGATGTCTGCTGGGGGAGGAGAAATACAAGGCTTAATGGGACCATGGATCTGATCAGATGAGGCCGGGAGGGGGGGGGGATTTAACCACCCCCAGCCCATAACCTCCAATATGCAGAATCATAGAATCATAGGACTGTAAGGGACCTTGAGAGGTCATCCAGTACAGCCCCTGCACTCATAAGTATAATCTAGACCATCCCTAACAGGTGTTTGTCTAACCTGCTCTTAAAAACCTCCCCTGACAGAGATTCCACAGCCTCCCTGGGAAATTCACTCCAGTGCTTAACAGCCCTGACAGACAGGGAGTTTTTCCTGATGTCCAACCTAAACCACCCTTGCTGCAATTTAAGCCCTTGGTTCTTGTCCTATCCTCAGATGAAGAATAATGTGTCCCCTCCCTCCTTGTAACAACCTTTTCTGTACTTGAAAACTGTGATCACGTCCCCGCTTGGTCATCTCTTCTCCAGACTAAACACACCCAATTGTTTTCAGTATTCCCTCATAGCTCACGTTTTTAGACCCTTAATCATTTTTGTTGCTCTTCTCTGCACTTTCTCCAATTTGTCCACTTCTTTCCTGAAATGTGGTGCCCAGGATTGGACATAATACTCCAGCTGAGGCCTAATCAGTGTGGACTCCCTCCAGAAACAAAGGACTGTGCTTAAAAAACCCAGGGAACACCTCAAAACCTCAGGAAACTGCAATATCTAAAATTTGATAGCTGCGTTTAATAATTTAAAAAAAGAAAAGGATGCAAATATGAGCAATTTGAGATCCACTCTCACAAATGAGAGGAAATGCCAGGTAGGCAGGTGGCAAGTAGCCCCAGCACCCGGAGTGCCGGGTGGGTGCATGGTGCTGCCCCCAGTGGCTCCAGCGCCCAGGGCACCGGCCCCCACACCCTGAGTGCTCACAACACCAGAGGCCTGGCCCCCAGAGTTCAGAGCACTCTGCGTTGCGAGTACCAGCCCCTACCAGCCCCATGGAGTCATGGGCTGCAGGCCGCCCCTCTTAGCCCCTTTGGTATGACCCAGTATGGCCATTCTCCTGTTCTTACAAAGTGTGTTAGGGGCATTGAGGATCCAGATGGGGGAAGGCAGGAGAGGGAGATGGGTGAGGGGGGAAGTCTTGGAGAATTTGAGCTGCAGTAGCTGAACCAGGGACAATGGGGTGGGGTGGCAAATGACGGCAGGACTCTTGCTAGTGGGGTCTAGCTGCCCAAATTCCTCCCCGTGCCGCTGGGCCCCAGTCGCCTTCAGCCACCAGGTAACCCAGGAACTAAGGCAGGAATGGGGTAAGGAAGCAAATCAAGCTGAGCAAGGCAGGAAAAAAAAATCATCTTGCCTCCATGAGCCTCTCGCAATGACATCCTTTTTGTGTTCCATGACTGGCAAAAACATCCCAGACAGAGGATCAGCAGGCCAGAAAAGTGTCCTGTAGGGGCCGAAGTAGCTCAGTTGGGAGAGCGTTAGCCTGAAGCTCTAAAGGTCCCTGGTTCAATCCCAGGCTTTGGCATACTTTTTGGTCCCTTTGTGTGCAGGGGTGGGCTGTTTTCTCGAAGCGCAGTGGTACCTCTACCCACCATGAGTCCCTCATTTCAGGCTCCCCAGCAGGAAAAGACAGTGGGGGCTTGTGCCCACCTGGGCTTTCCTTCTTCTCTTGCTCTTTCTCAGCAAGGGGAAGGAAAAGAAGCTCTCCTTCAAGCTGGAGTCACAGGGGCAAAAGAAGGTTGACTTCCTGAGCTCCAGTTCCAGTCCTTTGCTCTACCAGTTGATCTGTCAAAGGGCTGCTGCCACTTTCTCCAGGTTCGCCCATCGGTGTGTGCCAGGGTGAGCACCAGCCAAGTGGTTGGCATTTGAAGGAAGTTTCTGTAGTGTAGTGGTTATCACATTTGCTTAACACGCAAAAGGTCCCTGGCTCGAAACCAGGCAGAAACATGACAGTTAACTTTCTCCCCACTCCCCTAGCTGTCCAGCAAGATGCTCCTCCTCCTGCCACTGGCCTGTCCTTGGGATAACCCCAACTCCTGCAGGACAGAGGGTGGTGAAACGAGCTGAGAAAGTGCCTTAGCATCAGCCAGGGAAAGCTGGAGGATCTGGGCCAGTCACCTCTTGGAGCCTTGTGGCTTGGTCTCCTCTGCCCTTGGAGGTTGGCCTAGGGAGGCTGGCACTTCCTGCTGGCCTCCCTTGTGTGACTTGCCAAAGGAGGAAGTGAGGCGGGAATGGGGCAAAAGAGGAAGGTCGTGCTGATGAAGGCAGGGCAGAAGCTAAGAGCCTCAATGTGGTTAAGTGGGGTTAGTCGAGCGCCACCGTTCGTTCTGCCAACGCCTGGGGAGGTGGGTTGGCTGCTGGGAGGTAGAATCCTGTGTCATAGAATCATAGACTCTCAGGGTTGGAAGGGACCTCAGGAGGTCATCTAGTCCAACCCCCTGCTCAAAGTAGGACCAACCCCAACTAGATCATCCCAGCCAGGGCTTTGTCAAGCCTGACCTTAAAAACCTCTAAGGAAGGAGATTCCACCACCTCCCTAGGTAACCCATTCCAGTGCTTCACCACCCTACTAGTGAAAAAGTTTGTCCTAATATCCAACCTAAACCTCCCCCTCTGCAACTTGAGACCATTACTCCTTGTTCTGTCATCTTCTACCACTGAGAACAGTCTAGATCCATCCTCTTTGGAACCCCCTTTTAGGTAGTTGAAAGCAGCTATCAAATCCCCCCTCACTCTTCTCTTCTGCAGGCTGAACAATCCCAGTTCCCTCAGCCTCTCCTCATAAGTCATGTGCTCCAGCCCCCTAATCATTTTTGTTGCCCTCCGTTGGACTCTTTCCAATTTATCCACATCCTTTTTGTAGTGTGGGGCCCAAAACTGGACACAGTACTCCAAATGAGGCCTCACCAGTGCCGAAGAGGGGAATAATCACGTCCCTCGATCTGCTGGAAATGCCCCTACTTATACACAAATGCCAAGTTAGCCTTCTTGGCAACAAGGGCACACTGTTGACTCATATTCAGCTTTTCGTCCACTGTAACCCCTAGGTCCTTTTCTGCAGAACTGCTGCCCAGCCATTCGGTCCCTAGTCTGTAGCAGTGTATGGGATTCTTCCGTCCTAAGTGCAGGACTCTGCACTTGTCCTTGTTGAACCTCATCAGATTTCTTTTGGCCCAATCCTCTAATTTGTCTAGGTCCCTCTGTATCCTGTCCCTACCCTCCAGCGTATCAACCACTCCTCCCAGTTTAGTGTCATCTGCAAACTTGCTAAGGGTGCAGTCCACACCATCCTCCAGGTCGTTGATGAAGATATTGAACAAAACCGGCCCCAGCACCGACCCTTGGGGCACTCCACTTGATACTGGCTGCCAACTAGACATGGAGCCATTGATCACTACCCGTTGAGCACGACCATCCAGCCAGTTTTCTATCCACCTTACCGTCCATTCATCCAGCCCATACTTCTTTAACTTGCTGGCAAGAACACTGTGCGAGACTGTATCAAAAGCTTTGCTAAAGTCAAGAAATAGCACATCCACTGCTTTCCCCTCATCCACAGAGCCAGTTATCTCCTCATAGAAGGCAATTAGGTTAGTCAGGCATGACTTGCCCTTGGTGAATCCATGCTGACTGTTCCTGATCACTTTCCCCTCCTTTAAGTGGTTCAGAATTGATTCCTTGAGGACCTGTTCCATGATTTTTCCAGGGACTGAGGTGAGACTGACTGGCCTGTAGTTCCCCGGATCTTCCTTCTTCACTTTTTTAAAGATGGGCACTACATTAGCTTTTTTCCAGTCATCCGGGACCTCCCCCGATTGCCATGATTTGTCAAAGATAATGGCCAATGGCTCTGCAATCACATCGGCCAACTCCTTTAGCACCCTCGGATGCAGTGCATCTGGCCCCATGGACTTGTGTTCGTCCAGCTTTTCTAAATAGTCCTGAACTACTTCTTTCTCCACAGAGGGCTGGTCACCTCCTTCCCATACCGTGCTGTGTCTGGGCCTGTCGTGCTGGGCTTTCCCCTGGGTGTGCAGCTGTGCCCTGAATTCACGAGTTTCCCTAATTTCAGAGGCAACACGTGCAGAAGGCGGGATGTGGGGCCATGTGCCCCACCGGGGTTAGCATCCCTGCTACAGCATGGGGTGCTGCCAGGCTCCCTCCCTGCATAGCAGCTGCTGGAGGGGAGAGTGGGGCGGGGCTGCCTTTGCTGATTCCTCTCCCTGCATTGTTCACTCCTGGGAGGGCTGTTGATGGTAAGGGGGTGGGGCTAAACCTTGAAATTGTGTCTTCCCCCCCCCCTCTTTCAGCAGAGACCAGTCGTCTGTGCCTGGTTTCCTGCTCCTCAGCCAGTGGATAATGTGCTATTCTGCACCGGAGTGGCCGGCCCTGACTTTCTGTCTCAGGAAGGGGAGGAAAAAGGAATCTCTTTTCAAACCCCCAGTCCCACCGCTGACCGAGGTGTGACTTTCTAAATTCCCGCCACAGTGGAGGATTTAGAGTTAATGGGGCCCTGTGCGCGGCTTCATTTTCGGGTCCCGCCTTGGGACCCATCCAAGAAAAAGAACATTCTCTCCTATCTCCCCGCATTGTTCTTTTTTCTTCCTCACCCTCCTCCTCCATTATCAGTAATGGGAAGTGAAGGAACATCAAGTGAGATACCTTGATTGGGGCAGGGGGTTGGGGTGTAGGAGGAGTGCTGGGGGTCAGGCTCTGGGAGGAAGTTTGGGTGTGGTATGCGGGCTGTGGGCTGGGGGTTGGGGTGCAGGAAGAGGTCGGGGGGGTGGCACTTATCTTGGGCGGCGCAGCTCCCAAAGTGTCTCTGAAACTATAAGTCCTGCGGCTTCGGTGGGAATTCGGCGGACGGGGCCTTCTGCAGACAGACCTCCCGCAGGTATGGCGGGTCGGCTTCGGCAGCGGGGGAGGAGGCGGCGCCCCTGGCAGCAGTGCGCCCCGAGGCGAGTGTCTCAATGGCCTCACCCTTGTTCCGGCCCTGCCTGATACCTCCCAGCAGCTGGTTTGCCAGGGCCCCTGCCCAGCCCCCTGCACCGCTCCCTGCCAGGGCCAGAGCTCGCAAGGCACCAGCCTGGAGCCAGGGCCACTCGGTGCTGCTTACGAAAAGCCAGCAGAGGGACACAGGGGAACTGTGCTGTGCCCATAACACAGAGGTGGATTAATCAAACCCTCTTCTGCTCGCACCGGGCCTCCCGCTTCCTACCCTGGGCCTGCAAGCGAGGGGGCGGCTTGCACAGCGCCAAGAGTCTCACCTGTGAGGCAGGAGGCGGCTGATGCCCGCAGCCTGCTGGGGAGCTCCCAGAAGTGATTAAGGGACAGAGACTCCTAAGTGCCCAGAGTAACTAGGGTTTAGGGTTCACCAGGCCGGTAAGGGAGTCACTATGTCGGCCTTGTAACCCTGGGTGTCAGGTCGCTGTGCAGCTTTGATCTAGAGCTCTGAGCCCAACGACCGACCAGCAGCCCACAGCCTCACCCTGGGTCTGCCCCACCTGGTTACTCCTCACAGGCTGACCTGACCCCGCTTCCAGCCTGGGATTCGGCCCCCAATCACCCTACTGCCACTCAGAGCCACAACCGTGGAGGTGCTGACGGAGGGAGGGTTGACTCTGGGATGGGGTTCTTCTCTAAAGATGGCTGCAGAAAGGTGGGGCTCAGCTCTGTCAGCGACCTGCCCAGTTGCCTCGGTGACAGGGGATGCCGACATTTCTGTAAGGCGCACTGGCAGCGGGAGGGATGTGGTTGCGGCCGCAGGCCTGGCTTTAACGCCTGGTGCTTCCTCACTTGCTTGGCTGTCTGGGGCCTTCGGTCCCTCCCAGCTGTGGGAGAAGCGGGCTGGTGGCTCAAAGGGTTTTGCTGGGGCTGTCGGTGAGGGGGAATCGCTGGCTGAGGATGGCTCCGTGGAAGAGCTGAGCTTTGCATTTCGTTCCGGCCTGTGGTCTCCTCTGTCATGTGGCAGTGAGTTCCACAGCTCCGGGGGGAGCTCTGCCTCCGGTACGGAAAAGCCTCCCTGTCTGGGTGAGCTGGTGGGACGCGGCTGTCAGGACAAGTCGTGGTGGCAGGAGAAGGGACGATCTCCCTGGTGGAGACGCTTTGGACAGCAGCTGGAGCCTGTCCCTGGGCTCTGTGAGAGGAGCCGGGGCAGGGAGCAGGTGCTGGGGTGACCTGTGGGGCAGATTGAACCAACTGGAGCTGCTCAGGGTGTGTTGGTCCATCCCTAGCTGCAGTAAGGAGCCGTAGATCTCCCAGAGAGGTGGGGGCAGGGCCGTCCTTGGCCATAGGCAGGACAGACGGTCACGTAGGGCACCGCTCTGACTGGGGCACCAGACACTCTGCCGGGAGCCGGGAGGGACGGGAAGCCGTGGGGCAGGTAAGAGCAGCGCTGGGTCCTAGAGAGAGCCCAATGCACTGCCTGCAGCACAGTCTGGGGAGGGGATTGGCTGCTGGGGTCTCTGGGAAGGGGGGGGAAGGAACTCGCCTGTGATTGTGACTCTCCCCCGGCGTGAGGGGAGGCAGGCTGGGCGGCTCTGGCAGTGTCCTTTGTTGCCCCCCATAATGTCCATTCTTCTCCCCCCCCCCCACGCAGAGCACCCCTCTCTCCCCCCTCCCCTCCGGCAGGGCTGGGTTGGGTGAGGTGCTGGGGGGTGGGCGGGGGGGCTGCGTGCTGAGGAAGTAAAAATGAAAGTAAGTCACTTCCTCGGCAGCCAGCCCAAGCAACAGGGGCCGGCTGGAATTACCACCCCCAGCTGGCTGGGCTGGGGACAGGGTGACCAGAGAGCATGTGTGAAAAATCAGGACAGGCGGTTGGGGTAGGGTGACCAGATGTCCCACTTGTATAGGGACAGTCCCAATTTTAGGGTCTTTTTTTTATATAGGCTCCTATTACCCCCCATCCCCGTCCCGATTTTCCACCCTTGCTGTCTGGTCACCCTAGGTGGGGGGTAATTGGTGCCTATATAAGACAAAGCCCCAAATAGCGGAAGTGGCGCTAGAAAATCTGTCTGACCAGCGGCAGGACATTAGCACTGCAGGGGAGGGGTGGGTGTGGCAGTGACATCACAAAGGCCTTTTGCAGGACCTCGGCCTATTGGTCAAAGGTGGTGGGGAGGCGGTGACCTCACAGAGAGATGCTGACATCAGCCAAGTCAGGCCAGGGGCGCAGGGCCAGGGAAACCTCGGAGACCCCCGTGGCTTTGCTTCAGCAAGTCTCCTTGTCGAGGTCTCTCTCGGAGGACTGAGAGAGTATTAGGATTCACGTACGTGAGCGCGAGGAGGAACCTCTTTCGAGTTTTCTCCTTTCCTTTTACGGACTTTCCTAGAAAACAGAAGTCCCTGGTTAGAAGGTAAGAGCCTCCGAGAGGTTTGGAACCTGTTCAGTCTGATCCATCTGGTGCCAGCTGAATTCTAGGCATGGAAAACAGTAGCTTCAGGTGGCAGAATTTTATTCCCCACTTGGGATTTTGTCCCTCAGAATCACTGGGGACATTAGGGTTTGTCGTTTTTGTTTGACCTTTTCCTCCATCCCTCCCTCCTTTCTCTTCACCTCTTACTTCTTTTGTCCTTTCACCTGTTCCCCTCCCACCAACAGGAGAGGTGTAGGGGTGTGTGTGTGTCTGGTGGGGGGTGCTCTGCAGTTCCCATTGTGGGCGGTCTACCCAAAGATGTGGGGCTGAAATAGTGCTCGGACAGTGACCCCACCGGTGACCTGGGCCATCCTTTGGGTGCTCTGGTGAGAACCCTCAGCCTCCCATTGCTCAGTCTCTACCCGGATTGGCTGAGCAGGGAGTTAGTGACAGGGAGGAGACTTGGGTCCCTGTTGTTCTCTTTTAAGACCAAGTAAATAAGTCATAACCAGTCACATGTGTGACGAATTTTGCTGCTTCTCTGCACTAATTGTAGAGATTGATTGATGTTAAGGTAAGAAAGGACCATTATGTGCATCCAGTCGCACCTCCTGTATAACCCAGGCCCCAGTATGTCACCAAGTGGTTCCTGTAGCCAACCATAGCATGGGACTGAGCCAGAGCATGTCTTTTGGAACGACATCCACATGCATTAGAGCCAGCCGGCCAACAGGAAATCTTTCCTCTGCAGGGACGTGGGGTTAAGGGACAGGGAGGAAAAGACATGGAGGCTGTGACTAAAGTTAGAGTAGCGAGGCCAGGATAACCGGGGCTAGGTCCCAGGACTGGCTATCAGAAGACCTGCCGTTTTCTATTCCTGGCTTTGGGACCATGAGCGAGTCTCTTCACCCCTGGGTGCCTCGGTTTCCCCAAGTATCAAATAGAGCTAATCAAGGTTTTGTTTGTTCTCCCCATTTTACAGGGTGGGAAACTGAGACATTCTTGGGACCTGTCTTCGTGACAGGTCTGTAGTGCATTTGTAAGCTGCTGCCCCCCACATGTTGTTCATAGCCTGTGGACAACACAGCTCCTAAAGGCGTGTTTGTTCTGTGCCTATCCCCTATGGACCAGCAGGGCTGGACGGCCTTTTCTCACGGTGCTGTGGGAGCAGGTCCTGGGTACTAAGAGTCTGAAGAAGCTCTCAAGGACTAATTTTTTAAAATAATTTTTATCAATGAATTGGGAGCTAACATACATTAGCCAGGATGGGCAGGGTTGATGTCCCTAGCCCCTGATTGCCAGATCCTGGGAATCGACAACAGGAGATGGATCACTTGTTGATTGCCTGTTCTGTTCATTCTCTCTGGGGCACCTTGCATTGGCGCTGTCAGAAAACAGGATACAGGGCTAGATGGGCTTTGATCTGACCCAGTAGGGCCGGATTTATGTACTAGGGAGTCTAGTGAGTCCAGTGTAATGAGAGGGAGTAGGAAAATCCCTGGCTGTGGAGAACACTGGGAAATTAGAAGCTATAATTCAGGAGCAACAAATTCTAATTAGTCTGGAAAAGCAGAATGTGAAAAATAAGAATCAGGTCATGTGACTTTGGAAATGAGGGACTCCAAGATCCAAGGAGCCTGCAGAGAAGAGAGATTGTGGCTATTACACATGGGGATGGGGGCGCAAGACTCTCCAGGTCTCAAGGTGTGTCACTAGCTACCTAGGCTATTTTCACATGCACGGGTGTAATCCAGATCAGTGAGGAGTTGTGTCATCTGTAATCCTGGGTGAGTTTCAATGTTCTGCCGCTGGAGCTCCTCTGTCTGGATACCCCCAGCCAGCATTCAAGGACGCACGGAGTGTCTGTGTGATAAGTAACCCTGGACCAGCAGCTCTGACTCCAGCAGCCTGCTCGTTACACCCCAAGCACATTCTGGTCTGGGTGGGAAGGCTCAGGGTTTGAGAGAAGGTCGAGGTAGGAACCGTCTGTTGGTTACGCTGGAACCCCAGTTTTACTTGTGCAAACAGGAGATATTTGACACTGTGCGATACGGCTCCTGTGCTCTGTTCCCAAAGTGTTCTGCAGCGGGGGAGGGTCTCTGGCAGTGTGTGTGTCAGTAGCATGTTGGGGTGATGCTGAAAGAGGACAGAGCAGAGGTGTCATTGTGGGACTGGCATGAACCGTATCTCTACATTTCCCCTTCCAAGACCAGAGGGCACAGGAATCCTTACCCAGTGAATTCACAGTCTCACAGTTCTCCAGCAGAGCCCACTCTTCCTTGGTGGGTCAGTGAGCTCAGCTGTGAATCGAAAGGAGGGGGGTTTATGCTCCCCCAGGGATGCCCAGGAAGTCGTGCTCCCTGTGGGCTCCTCATGGTCTGCTGGGAGCCATGACGTCCCCCTTCTGCTGCCACAAAGGCTCCTTAGGGACACTGTGGGGTCACCTGCTGGCTGGACGAGTGGGGGGGCCACGCCGCAAAAGCCCGTCTCCGACCAGCCACGCCGGGGACTTGGGTTCAATCCAAGTGTGAAATCTGACAGCCCCACGGAGCTGCCGAGCGTCCCGAGAGCCTCCCTCATCTTCTCCCGCAGCAGCCGCCTGCCGGTATGGGTGGGAAAAGGGGACGAGAAAGCGCTGCTGCCTCAGGCTGGGATCGGAGCCCTCACCACGCACAGGCCTGGCTCTCGCCTTCAGCCCAGGCAGCCAGAGGGGCCGGGGAGCTCCCTGGCAGTCCGACACCTCAGCCACCTCCTGCCTCATGGCCTAGGCTCTTGGCGCTCTGCTGGTCGCCCCCTCGCTTGAAGGCCCAGAGCAAAAAGAAACAAGCACCCACCTAGCAGAGGATGGTTTCGATCCATCAACCTTTGGGTTATGGGCCCAGCACGCTGCCGCTGTGCCACTCTGCTGGCTCTCTGCCTACAGCATCCAGCCCCCAACCTCCAGCATCCACACTAGCGCCTTGCGAGCGCTGGCGCGGGCAGGCAGAGATCTCAGCCACAATGCCCCAGATGGGCAAACACTGTGGGCTCCTGAAGCCTCTGCCCCCCTATGGGTCACCCCTAACCCTTCACACTGCTCCTGTCTGTAGAATGTGAATGGGGCGGAGGCCGTGCAGGAGCCTCTGGGGACACAGATCTAAGGCTTGGGGAGAGACAGATTGTCTGAGACATCAGAGCGCTGTAGCCCATGCAGCCACCCCCGAAATCAGGGGCCTGTTCCAGCCCTGAGTCTGGGCTCCCGGGATTCCTCCCACAGAGCAGGGTGCCCACAGAATACAGCCTGGAAATAGGCATGTGAAACTAACTCCTGCTCTCCCTGACAGGGCCTCCCCTAGACCAAATGGCACCCCAGGAAAAAGCTTCTTCACTGACCCCGCATATGTTAAAATTCTAAATACCTTATTTCTTATTGCATTTGTAACTCATTTTATGATTTTCATGCACAATTTGGATGCATGATTTTCTCTATCATAGAAGACAATAAATGTGCATGCGAGGATATGTAGATCTGTACTTTTCATTCCATATATGAGCAAATAAAATCAAATCATTTAAACTAAGCACATAGAAAATTTTAATTTTAACTGTTACTGAAATGTACTAACATCTGGAATTTCGTCTTGCCTCCATGGGCTGCTCGAAATGACGTTCTTTTTGTGTGCCATGACTGACAAAAACATCCCGGACAGAGAAGCAGCAGCCAGAAAAGCATCCTGTAGATGCTGAAGTAGCTCAGTGGGGAGAGCGTTAGACTGAAGATCTAGAGATCCCTCCTTCGATCCCAGGCTTCGGCATGCTCTTTGTGTGCAGGGTTGGGCTGTTTTCTTGAAGCGCAATGGTACCTCTACCTACCACAAGTCCCTCATTTCAGGCTCCCCAGCTGGAAAAGACAGTGGGGGCTTGTGCCCACCTGAGCTCTCCTGCTTCTCTTGCTCTTTCTCAGCAAGAGGAAGAAAAAGAAGCTCTCCTTCAAGCTGCAGTCACAAGGGCAAGAGAAGGTTGACTTCCTGAGCTCCGGCTCCAGTCCTTTGCTCTACCAGCTGATCTCTCGAAGGGCTGTCAACACTTTCTCCAGGTTCGCCCATCGGTGTGTGCCAGGGCGAGTGCCAGCCAAGTGGATGGGAATTTGAAGGGAAGGGACAGAGCATTGTGGCAGAGTTTCTGTAGTGTAGTGGTTATTGCATTTACCAGACATGCAGAAAGTCCCTGGTTTGAAACCAGGCAGAAACATTGAGGCTTCCTTTTCCCAACTACTTTAGCTGTCCATCAAAACACTTCTCATTACGGTCTGTCCTTGGGATAACCCCAGCTCCTGTAGGAGGAAGTGAAGTGGGAATGGGGTTAGTAGAACGCCACCATTCGTTCTGCCACAGCCCGTGGAGGTGCTTTTGGCTGCTGGGAGGTAGAATCCTGTACCTGCCCCTTGGCTTCCCAGGGGTGGCTGCTTGCAGCCCAGGAGAAGAAGGGGGTTCTGGGTGGAAGGTGTCAGGCTTGGGAGTTGCCTGCGAGCTGTGGGTGGACTTGTTCCCGTGGGAACCGATGCTCCTGTCTTGCTGACCTGGGGGCGCCAGTGACAGCTTGTGAGGGGGCAGATGCTGGCTTGAGTGACTGGGATCCAGGAAGCCCCAGCCTGCTCCTCCGGGGCCAAGGCCACTGCTTGTCTCCTGCCTTGTGACATCATGATTTCAATCTCCCCAGCATGAGCTGTGGCACGTGTATTAACCCTTCTTGGGGAGCCTGGTCGCTGCCCAAGTAGCTCAGTGGGGAGTGGATGAGATTGAAGATCTGAAGGTTTCTGGCTTGATGCCAGGCTCTAGCTCACCCCTTCACCCTGGACATGTCATACTGGGCTTTCTCCTGGGTGTGCAGCTGTGCCCTGAACTCACGAGTTTCCCTCATTTCAGAGGCAACACGTGCAGAGGGCGGGATGTGGGGTCCTGTGCACCACCTGGGTTAGCATCCCTGCTACAGCATGGGGTTCAGAGTTGGCACTAGGGATGGGAGCAGCGCGTGGAGACGCACCCCCCAGGGGACGAAGGGACATTCTGGCCACTTCTGGGAGCGGTGCGGCATGGAGGGAGGGAGGCAGAGTGGGCAGGGAGCCACTTTAGCGCTGCTGGGATGTCTCTGCACACCCGCTTGGGGGAGGGGAATTAACTATTTTGACTGTTGGGCAGCAGAAACTGTCTCTGGTAGTGTAGACCAGGGCTGAAACTCTAAGGGTATGTCTACACTACGATACTAGTTCGATTTCTGTAAAACCGAACTTGTGAACCCGATATTTCCAGGTCGATTGTTCGAATCCACACCAGGGATCTTTATTCGAATTTCCGAGTCCACAGTACGGGGGCAAGCGTCGACATTGCAAGCGGTGCACTGTGGGTAGCTATCCCACAGTTCCCGCAGTCTCCCCTGCCCACTGGAATTCTTGGTGTAGCCCCCAGTGCCTTGTGGGAACGAAATTGTGTCAAGGGTCGGTATACGTAAATTTCGTCACTCGACCCACACTTCCGCCTTCCCTACGTGAAAGCGCCGGTGGGGAATGAATTCGCGCCCTTTTCCTGTGGCTGATAGCTCGGACGCCACAGGACAGTGAGCATGGAGCCCTCCGCGATTATTGCTGATGTTCTGTCCGTAGCCAACACCTCGCGCCTTATAGCGCACCTTTTCCAGAATCAGATGCAGAGAAATCAGGAGAGGAGACAACGTAAGTTCCGGGAGTACTTGAACTCTGAGAGGGGCATGGATCTCTTGCAAAGTGCTGGACCCCGGCCCCTAGACATCATGGTGGCAATGGGTCATGTTGATCCCGTTGAATGGCGATTCTGGGCAAGGGAAACAAGCACTGACTGGTGGGACCGCATAGTGCTGCAGGTCTGGGATGAGTCCCAATGGCTGCGAAACTTTCGGATGCGTAAGTGTACTTTTATGGAACTTTGTGAGTTGCTGTCCCCTGCCCTGAAGCGCCAGGACACCCGGATGCGAGCGGCCCTCACTATCCAGAAGCGAGTGGCCATAGCCCTGTGGAAGCTTGCAACCCCTGACAGCTACCGGTCCGTAGCGAACCAATTTGGAGTGGGCAAGTCTACCGTGGGGGTTGCTGTGATGCAGGTAGCCCGTGCAATCGTTGACCTGCTGCTCCACAAAGTAGTGACCCTGGGAGACGTGCAGGCGATCATAGATGGCTTCGCTGCAATGGGATTCCCAAACTGCGGTGGGGCCATAGATGGGACACACATCCCTATCCTGGGACCGGAGCACCAGGGCAGCCAGTATATTAACCGAAAGGGCTATTTTTCTATGGTTCTGCAAGCATTAGTGGACCACAAAGGACGTTTTACGAACATCAATGTTGGGTGGCCAGGAAAGGTTCATGATGCTCGAGTTTTCAAAAACTCTGGTCTGTTTAGACGGCTGCAACAGGGGGTTTATTTCCCGGACCACAAAATCACTGTTGGGGATGTGGAGATGCCAACAGTGATCCTGGGGGACCCTGCCTACCCGGTAATGCCATGGCTCATGAAGCCATACACGGGAGCCCTGGACACTGAAAAGGAGCTCTTTAATTACCGCCTGAGCAAGTGCAGAATGGCCGTCTCAAAGCAAGATGGCGAAGCTTACTTACTCGCTCCGACCTCAGCCCTAAAAATATCCCCATTGTGATTGCAGCATGCTGTGTGCTCCACAATCTCTGTGAGATCAGGGAGGAGACATTTATGCAGGGCTGGGAGGTTGAGGCAAATCTCCTGTCAACAGATTACGCTCAGCCAGACACCAGGGCCATTCGAAGATCACAGCGGGAGGAGGTGCTTATCCGGGAAGCTTTGAAAGCTCGCTTCCAGACAGAGCGGGGTAACCAGTGACTGTTACACTTCCGTAAACAGATACTGAACCTTCCCCTGTTCCTTTACACAGGTCCCGTTGCCCATCCTCCCATTACCAACCCCCTTCCCCCTCCTTGGATCAACGCTGTAAAGTCACAATAAAGGACAGATTTTTTTGTTTGAACCATGTCCTGTACTGGTTATTGGGTTATGATTATCACCGTGGAGGCATACGGCGGTTGGGGAGCGGTTTGGGTGTGGGACACTTCCCTTCAGAGGGGAATCTCATGATCCTGCCCAAAGAGCAGTCCCAAGTGCTGTACCGCTTGGTTAAAGGGACCATTAACCTCTCCTAATCGCATGTGTGTGTGGTGGTGTCTATGTGCCTTTTCCGTTGTTACTATCGGCTACGGATCCCCCGGTGCATTGATCTATCCAGCAGGCTACTGCCAGCCGCTAAAGATCAGCGGCCACCCTCCCCAAACAGACACTGAACCACCCAACCCCCAACCCCACGTTTAGAACCTAGAAACCTACACACAGAAGGAAAGGTGTGCTTACTGCACGCAATTTTTACTGTGCTTGTCACTTCATCAGTTACCCTGTCTGCACCCTCGTTTGTGCTCCCATCCTCTGCACTTACAAACCATGTTAATCACAACCCAGAGATACAAACGGTCCCATTTAAAACACTCAGGGAAACATCGGTGAACCAAAAAACCAGTTTTATTTAACAGAACATTAACTTAACATGGAACCTGGAAAGGGAGGTGCTCAGGGGTGCAGCTGGAGGGAGAGGAGGGAAAAATCTACGGTTTTGGGAATGACAGCCTTCTGCTACTGCAGCGGTCTGCAGGGGTGGATTGAGTATTTCCACGCACCCTGCCTCCCCTTGTCCTAGTGACTTTTGGAGAGGAAACCACTGGACTTGGTGGCGGGGGAGGGCGGCTTGAAAGAACATATAGAGGTGCTCTTTCCTCCTGTCTCCTGTCCTGGAGAACATCCACTAGGCGCCGGAGCGTGTCTGTTTGCTCCCTCATTATTCCCAGCATTGTTTGGGTCGCCTGCTGATCCTCCTGCCGCCACCTGTCCTCGCGTGCTTCAGCCCTCTGCTCCCGTTCCCTGGCTGCTCGCTCGTACCGTGCGAAGTCCTCTCTGCGCTGTGCTGCCTCCCTCTGTGACAACATCATTAATTCCGAGAACATGTCGTCCCTGGTTCTCTTTTTGCGCCGCCTTATCTGGACTAGGCCATGGGAGGGAGAAGCACGGGTAGGGCGGGAGACACTCACAGCTGTGGGATAAAGGAAAGGGAGTGAATTCCTCAGAAAGATACTTTTTCAAGAACAATGACCATACTCTTTCACCGTGAATAGGACCAAGCACAGTGCCTATCACATGTAAATGTACTACAAGGTCAAATAGTATGCCTTAAGGCTGAGTGAGTGTCTGGGGTCCCGGTATACGGATCCCAGAAGCCTTGCTGTACAGAGAAAATCACCTCTCTGCAAACCATGGTAAGGTGATGATGTAGGACTGCTGAGAGATTGCTTCACAGCGGTGCTCTACTCCCATGTCTCACTCAGTGTTCCTGGCGGCGGGCAGTAACTGCTGCTGGCCAAACCGATAATCTATGGTGGCTTTCCTAACCTCCCCCCAGTCCGTGTTGCCGCTCCAGGGAACCAAACATGCCCGCGAACCGCTCAGATTTAACGGCTCGCCTACCCTTCCCCCCCTCCGCGTGGCCGCTCCAGGGAACAAAAAATGCCCGCAAACCGCTCAGCATGAACGGCTCGGCCACCCTTCCCCCCCTCCGCGTGGCCGCTCCAGGGAACCAAAAATGCCCGCGAACCGCTCAGCATGAACGGCTCGCCTATCCTTCCCCCCCCACCCCGCGTGGCCGCTACAGGGAACCAAAAATGCCCACGAACCACTCAGCATGAACGGCTCGCCTACCCTATCCCCGGTTTAGCATGGCCGGTCCCCGGGACTGTCCCTACCCGCGCACCGATACGTAGTACTGGTTTTGCTCCCAACTCCCTACCACCACGCGTTAACATAAACAGCCGGGTGTCTGTCTTTAAGGGGAAAAGGAAGCATTCACTATACTAATTATACCACTCATTCAAACCAGGACCCCATGACTGATATCACTCTAATGAGGATTACCGAGACAGAGAAAATCTGCATGCTGCGTCAATGCAAGCAAACCCCGGGGCCGCATGCTGCCATGCTATGCAAGGCAATGATACCAGAGTACCTGCAGCTTGCATGGCGCGGGAAAGTATCCTACCATGGAGGAGACAATAAGGCCACTCTCCCAGTGAACGTGCTAAACAAGCTGTCGCTGTACCTGCAGGAGAGCTTCGCTGAGATCTCTGCTGGTGATTACACCTCTATCCCCATACATATTGACAGACTTTTCGAATAGTTGCACGGGAAAGCGACTCAAAGGTGAAGCGCATAAGGCCAATGAAGCCACAGTTACAGAGCGCTAACACACCATACCTATTGTATTGCAAATAAATGTCTAACACACTGACCTGATGATCCTTCTCCTGATTCCTGGTCAGGAATGCTTGCTTGGGAGTGTTCGAAGGGCAGCGCAGTCAGGGTGAGGAATAGTTCCTGGCTGTCGGGGAAATCACCAGTGAGACCGCTTTCTAGTGCCTCGTCCTCCTGCCCTCCTTCCTCTTCTTCGCCGTCCGCAAAAACCTCCTCCGATGTGTCCGTAGAATGGACCCCGTCGTCGGTGTCCACGGACACTGGTGGGGTAGTTGTTGCCGCACCACCGAGCATGGCATGCAGTGCCTCGTAAAATCGGCAAGTCTGGGGCGCTGAGCCGGAGCGTCCGTTGCACTCCTTGGTCTTTTGGTACGCCTGACGTAGCTCCTTGATTTTGACGCGGCACTGCGTAGCATCCCGGCTGTATCCTCTCTCCGTCATAGCCTGGGAAATCTTTTCGTAAATTTTGGCATTCCGTCTTTTTGAACGGAGCTCGGCTAGGACTGATTCGTCGCCCCACACAGCGATCAGATCCAAAACCTCACGATCACTCCATGTTGGAGCTCTCTTTCTATTCAGCGATGGCATGGAAACCAGTGCTGTAGAGCTCTGCATCGTTGCCAGTGCTGCTGAGCTCGCCACGATGTCCAAAGAGGAAATGGGATTCAAAATGGCCACACAGGATAAGGGATTCAAATTTTCCCGGGGATTTCTCTGAGTGGCAGGTCAGAGCATCCGAGTACAGAATACTGCCCTGAGCGTCCACCGAGTGGTACACTGTGGGATAGCTCCCGGAGCTATTAGCATCGAATTCCGTCCACAGTACCTCGCTTTCGACATGCCCATTTCGAATTTGGCGCTACTCCCCTCGTCGGGGTGGAGTACAGAAATCGATTCAAAGAGCCCTTAATGTCAAAATAAACTGCTTCCTAATGTGGACGGGTGAGGGATTAAATCGAGTTAACGCTGCTAAATTCGACATAAAGTCCTAGTGTAGACCTGGCCTAAGTCCTGGTATTAAGGGCCTGGCTACTGAAGGAACAGTACAGCATTGAAAGTGTGCATGGCACGGCTAAACCTTTTAACCAAAGACAAGTAAAAATTAATAAACTAGTTTCAGGAGATGATATGAAGGCAAGGAAAAAGCAATTTCATAAAGAAATTATTTGTCCTGCTTAGCAGAGTTATATAGAAACTACCATAACAATTCACGAGAAAACGTTAAAAAACAAAGAGAGACAAAGTTGCCTAAACTTATTAGTAATAAAGATCTAATGGGCATTCCCCTTAGAGTACAATATAACAATAGTGAAGTGGCAATGTGTCAAACTCTTAAAACAAATTCCCTGTTAGGACCAGTCACAATCCGGGGTCAGTGACACTGCATCCGAACTGAGTTACATGTTATTCAAAACAGTTTGTTCACTGTCCAGTTACCCGTATTGAATGCAGACACAGCAATATTAGATACATTGGTTACTCTCCATTCAGCAGGTTATTTCCTACTTCTTCATAACTAATGAAGATGCTCTAAGTGGATGGGAGAGAGCTGTCCCGTCCGTGTACTTAATCCACCTCCCCGAGAGGTGGGAGCTATGTCAGTGGGAGAAGCTGTCGGTGGGTGTGCAAGCTGTTCTGTTTACACGTCTATATCATGTTTAATCCACTATGCACCTCATGATGGTATAGCTCAGTGGTAGAGTGTTTAACTGCAGATCAGATGGTCCTTGGTTCAAATCCCAGTGCCCCCTTAAATATCCAATCCTTTAACAAAAATGTTTGCATATCCATTTCCATTATGTTCAGGAGTTCCACCGAATGGGGATGCCTGAAATGGATGGAAACACTCAACGTTTTCCAGTGCAAATGCATAAGAACCTAGCAAACACGTCCCTCGGTGCATCTATACTGTGATAACAGCCTTGCGGACCGGCTGGCCTGGATCGTCTGACTTGGACGTCTCGGTCTCAGATTGTGGGGCTAAAAGCTGCAGTGTGGACATTTGACTCAGGCTGGAGCCTGGCCTCAGAGACCCTCACCCCTCGTGGGATCTCAGAGGCTGGGCACAAACCCAAGCATCTACACTGTAATTTTATAGCCCTGCAGCACAAGCCCCACAAGCCTGGATCAGCTGACACAGGGTTTGAGAACAGTGACTTGGGTGTGTTAATGGCAGTGTAGACCTAATGCTAGGCTATGTCCACACTGCAATGAACACCCAGGGGTGAGGTTCTCCGAGGCCGGGCTCCAGTCTGAGCCAAATGTCCACACTGCAGCTTTTAGCCCCACAACCTGAGACCGAGACGTCCAAGTCAGACGATCTAGGCCAGCCGGGGCGCAGGGCTTTTATCACAGTATAGATGCACTGAGGGACGTGTTTGCCAGGCTTTTATGCATTTCCACTGGAAAACGTTGAGTGTTTCCATTCATTTCAAGCTAGGGTGACCATATGTCCCAATTTTATAGGGACAGTTCCGATTTTGGGGTCTTTTTCTTATATAGGCTCCTATTACCCCCCACCCCCATTCCGACTTTTCACATTTGCTGTCTGGTCACCCTATTTCAGGCATCCCCATTCGGTGGAACTCCTGAACGTAATGGAAATGGATATGCAAAAATTTTTGTTGAAGGATGGGGTTTGTAAGGGGGCACTTGGAATTGAACCAAGGCCCACTTGAACTGCAGTCAAAGACTCTACCACCGAGCTATACCCTCATGAGGTGCATAGTTGATTAAACATTATATAGACGTGTAAACAGAACAGCTTGCACACCCACCGACACAGCTTCTCCCACTCACATAGCTACCACCTCTCGGGGAGGTGGATTTACTTCACAGACAGGACAGCTCTCTCCCATCCGCTTAGAGCATCTCCTCTGCCCCAGTTCAGATCCTACACCCACCACCCCAACTCTTTTCCAGAGTCTAACCCCTTCACCCCAACCCCCTCCAAACCCCTGCCCCAATCAAGGTACCTCACTTTATGTTCCTTCACTTCCCATTACTGATAATGGAGGAGGAGGGTGAGGAGGAAAAAGAACAATGGGAGGAGATAGGAGAGATTTCTTGGAAGGACCCCAAGGGGGGACCCGAAAATGAAGCCACACACAGGGCCCCATTAACTCTAAATCCTCCACTGTAGCGGGAGCTTAGAACGTCACACCTCGGTCAGCGGTGGGACTGGGGTTTGAAAAGAGATTCCTTTTTCCTCCCCTTCCTGAGACAGAAAGTCAGGGCCGGCCACTCCGGGGCAGAATCCCACATTATCCACTGGCTGAGGAGCTGGAAACCAGGCACAGACGGCTGGTCTCTGCTGAAAGACTTGGGGTGCGGGGGGGGCACAATTTCAAGGTTCAGCCCCACCCCCTTCCCGTCAACAGCCCTCCCAGGAGTGAACAATGCCGGGAGAGGAAGCAGCAAAGGCAGCCCCGCTCCACTCCCGCCTCCAGCAGCTGCTATGCAGGGAGGGAGCGTGGCAGCACCCCATGCTGTAGCAGGGATGCTATCCCAGGTGGGGCACATGGCCCCATATCCCGCCCTCTGCACGTGTTGCCTCTGAAACGAGGGACACTCGTGAGTTCAGGGCACAGCTGCACACCCAGGAGAAAGCCCAGCACGACAGGCCCAGACACAGGATTCTACCTCCCAGCAGCCAACCGCACCTCCCCAGGCTTTGGCAGAACGAACTGTGGTGCTCGACTAACCCCACTGAGCCTCACTGAGACTCTTAGCTTCTGCCCTGCCTTCCTCAGCACAACCTTCCTCTTTTGCCCCATTCCCGCCTCACTTCCTCCTTTGGCAAGTCACGCAAGTGAGGCCAGCAGGAAGTGCCGGCCTCCCTAGGCCAACCTGCAAGGGCAGAGGAGGCCAAGCCACAAGGCTTCCAAGAGGTGACTGGCCGAGATCCTCCAGCTTTCCCTGGCTGATGCTAAGGTGCTTTCTCAGCTCGTTTCACCACCCTCTGTCCTGCAGGAGTTGGGGTTATCCCAAGGACAGGCCAGTGGCAGAAGGAGGAGTCTCTTGCTGGACAGCTAGGGGAGTGGGGAGAAAGTTAACTGTCATGTTTCTGCCTGGTTTCGAGCCAGGGACCTTTTGCGTGTTAAGCAAATGTGATAACCACTACACTACAGAAACTTCCTTCAAATGCCAACCACTTGGCTGGTGCTCACCCTGGCACACACCGATGGGCGAACCTGGAGAAAGTGGCAGCAGCCCTTTGACAGATCAACTGGTAGAGCAAAGGACTGGAACTGGAGCTCAGGAAGTCAACCTTCTCTTGCCCCTGTGACTCCAGCTTGAAGGAGAGCTTCTTTTCCTTCCCCTTGCTGAGAAAGAGCAAGAGAAGAAGGAAAGCCCAGGTGGGCACAAGCCCCCACTGTCTTTTCCTGATGGGGAGCCTGAAATGAGGGACTCGTGGTGGGTAGAGGTACCACTGCGCTTCGAGGAAACAGCCCAACCCTGCACACAAATGGACCAAAGAGCATGCCAAAGACCAGGATTGAATCAGGGACCTTTAGAGCTTCAGTCTAACGCTCTCCCAACTGTTTGGCACCAACAGGACTCCTTTCTGGCCTGCTGCTTCTCTGTCTGAGATGTTTTTGTCAGCCATGGAACACAAAAAGGACGTCATTGCGAGCGGCCCATGGAGGTAAGATGAATTTTTTTCCTGCCTTGCTCAGCTTGACTTGCTCCCTCACCCGATTCCTGCCTTAGTTCCTGGGTTACCTGGTGGCTGAAGGCGACTGGAGCCCAGCGGCACAGGGAGGAATTTGGGCAGCTAGACCCCAGCAGCAAGAGTACTGCCACCACTTGCCGCCCCACTGTGTTGTCCCAGTTTCACCTACTGGCAGTTTTTTACATCAGGGACACTATCCCCAAGCAGGACTAATGCTGAGACCTGGTGATCAGTGATTTCAGATCTGTTGGTCTGCAGCAAGACTCCAAATTGAGTCTCAAAAAGCTCTGTTGTTACACAGTGAAGACCAAAAGGGTCAAATGGTGCCTGGGCCCCTTAAGAAGAACCCAGCCCATCAAGTACCAGCACTTGGCACTCCCCTCTCTCAACTCCACTTAGAATTGTTTGGAGTCAATCCTTGCCTCTATCAGCCTGGGGGATGGGGAGAACAACACTGAATAAGGGTTCCAGTGGCGCAATGGGTTAGCGCACAGTACTTACACGGCAATGCAGAATAGAGACATGCTGAGGTTGTGAGTTTGAGCCTCACCTGGAGTGATGGTTTTCATTAACCCAATGGCTTTGCCCATTTCTTTGGTTCTTTCGAACCTAGAATTTCATCCCAGGGGACACTGAGTGCAGGTCAGACACCACAAATCTACAATCCTATTTATGAGTTTACCCTGTATAAGCTTTATACAGGGTAAAACGGATTTATTAAGGGTTTGAACCTCCTTGGAGTTGAGCAGCTGGGTGTCAAAGGCAAGAGCGCTTCCAGGGGCCTTACAGTGGTGAGTGGACTTGGTTCGGACCTGGGTCTGTGTTTGCAGCAGATCAGTGGAATCTGGCTCAAAACAGACAGGATTCGGGAGTCCCAAGCCGGAAAAGGCCTGGAAGCAGGGGCAGAAGCAGCCTTGGCACACCAGGTGGCAGCACCAAACAGGTCTCTGTGGCCCCAACCCGTCACACCCCACAACACCAGTTCAAACTTTACTCCCCAAACCCTCCTTTCTACATGTGAAAATCCCCATTGGGGAGGGAGAGGAGACAGGAATCCAGCAGTCTCGGTGGCAGAATTATCTACGGCAGTGCTCTGAGTGGTTGGTGGGCTGAGCTACACCCCTTCGGAGCTTTTCAGGGATGAGATTTTGATGAATTGTAACACAAAGAAAATCTCTCCTGTTCGGGCCTGTTTGTCACCTTTTGCCCTTGTGCCCCTTCAGCCTCCGTTCTTCCTGATTGGGGAGGTTCAGAGACAAGCCCCAGGCTTTCTGTCAGACAGTCTGTACCCACCTGTGAAATATTGCCGCTGGGAGAGTATGGCTCCCAATTCTCCCATAGAGGGATTGCAAGAGCGGCTACCCAGTTGGGCCTGGGTGTGTCAGAGATCCAGGCTATAGGGGGCAGGTGATTCAGGGCCTATAAGTCCCCTGCCTGAGGGGAGGTCAATGGATGTGGTAGGCCATGACCACCACAGGTTCTAACCCTGTCCACTTCCTCCCCCAAACCCCTTATATACACAATATGGACGTGCCCCTATGGCTGGGGATGTGAGTTTGTGGGCACAGCATTGTGTAGTGGGCTTCCAAGACAGCCTGTAATTCAGCAAGGGATTTGCAGATGGGCCTTGGCTGGAGGTAATTTTCTCTCCACACAGCAGATGGGAGATACACTGGGACCAGCTCCTGGCTCTTTTTTGTGAACTGGTTCCCCGTGAGGACACACCAGACATCACTGCAAAATACGTAGGAGGCAACCACCTGGAAATATTTTCCAGGCACCAGCTGATTTGGAAAGTTAAACACGATATTGCACAAGAGAGAACTAGGGTGCCAGGTCCCATGGAAAACAAAGGGGAGCAGGGAAGAGAGAGCACAGAAGAAAAGAGAAGGAGAGATGGGATAGAAAAAAGTCTCTAGAGCTGGAGCAGACGAAGAGAACCAGGGAGTGCAGGGGACATGGTCAACCAATCGGGCTGCTTCCTAGGCCAGGCTGCAGCCCAGCTTCAGGACTCAGAGGAAATGGAGCTCGCACTCCTACCTACAGGACTCCAGGCATGGCCAGCCTTCTGGATCAAACGTCCCCTCTGGCGCTCAAGTCCCCTCGTGCACTCGGCCAGCTTAGCCACAGTGCCGCAGTCTGGGACTTTTTTCCCAACTGCTCCATTTTTCATCAATGACAATCAAAAGGAAGGTGACAGGAGAGTAACTCTCCATATCCTGCCAGACCTGCAGAGATTGTCTATCAGGGTCTCTGTGCGTAGACATCCCCAGCGAATCACAAGGTCGTGTGACACAGGCTCTTGTGTTCCAGCCATTGCAGTTGAAGCCACCGCCTTGCCAATGCCGGTCACAGCAGCCTTTTCATCAGCTCCAGGCTCGTGATTTGATTCTTTCTAATGCTCCTCTTCAAAGAAGCCTTTTCTTTAGCAAGCAGTTACTTGGATTGCCAAGGGAGGCCTCTTGTGTTTCCTAGAAAGACATAGGAAAATATGAACAGAGGAGACAAAAGCTGTACAACAAGGCACCACTGGGAGTTGAACCCAGGATCTTCTGTTTACTAGACAGGTGCTTTAGCCAGCTAAGCCATGGTGCCTGCCTCCTGCAAAGATTTGCAACTGTTCCATTTGATGGTCGAAGACAAGACCTGCCTATTTCAAAGTACAGACGTTCCCCATTTCCCTCAAAACCTGCAGACCTTCAGGTGTCTGGCTCTCTGTGCACAGAAAACCCAGACCCAGAAGCCTTCCTTCCTCCAGACTGTGAGGCCAGTGGGCATGTGAGAAAGTTGCCCCGTTAGTCACAGGCAGAAAATGGCCCTTCCTAGGAAAGCCCAAGTCCTGAAAAGAAAAGACTAGTGTAAAGGAAGGTACTGAAGAACTGCCTGTGACAGTGTTCCCCATAAAACTTTATGGGGAGATGCTTATAAATGTACATATGTAACTAGAATATGTTTTATGCTACATGTGCCATGTAACATATCTCTGTGAAAGTTATGACCTACTGAATTTACTCCTCCTGTTTGTATGCATGTATCATTGTTGTAGTTGGAGTTATGAAGATTGGTTTTATATTTGCTGGTTTTGTACATAGCCTTTGTAAGTGCATGGGATCATCTTTGGAGCAAAGAATTTGCCTGTTAAGGACGAGCACTTAACAGACAAAAGACGTTGCAGACCCCAATCCACATTGGGGCCGGGTCTGGAATGCAACTGGTTAGGCTGGTTGCCGAAGGGTGCATGGACAGGTGACTGGCCCAGGTGATTCCAAAACTCCATGGTAACAGGATGTTACACAGGGAGGGGGAAAAGACTATAAAAGCCCGGGGGAGACCCTTCCTTTTTGTCTTCAGCTGGCTAAAGAAAGAAGCTCTCCACCCCCCAAGGAGACCTGAGAGAGACTGAACAAAGGACAAAGACATTAGGGGGGTGAGTGATTGCTGGACCCAGGCTAGAAGGAAGATAGCCTGTTTACTGGACCTAGTGAGGGGTTTATCTGTACACAGGGTGATTAGACATAGAACTGCGTGTTCTATTTTATTTTATTCAGTAATTCACTTTGTTCTGTCTGTCATTACTTGACATCCTACTTGCTTAAATCCTACTTGCTGTACTTAATAAAATCACTTTTTATTTATTAAGTTTCCTAGAGTAGGAGTTGTTACCTGTGGGAAGGCAAACAGCTGTGCATATCTGCTGGAGGAACCAACTAGGGGAAAAGCTCTTCTTGACCTGCTGCTCACAAACAGGGAAGAAATAGTAGAGGAAGCAATAGTGGATGGGAACCTGGGAGGCAGTGACCATGAGATGGTCGAGTTCAGGATCCTGACACAAGGAAGAAAGGAGAGCAGTAGAATACAGAGCCTGGACTTCAGAAAAGCAGACTTTGACTCCCTCAGGGAACTGATGGGCAAGGTCCCCTGGGAGAATAACATGAGGGGGAAAGGAGTCGAGGAAAGCTGGCTGTATTTTAAAGAAACCTTATTGAGGTTGCAGGAACAAACCATCCCGATGTGTAGAAAGAAAAGTAAATATGGCAGGCGACCAGCTTGGCTTAACAGTGAAATCCTTGCTCGTCTTAAACACAAAAAAGCAATTTACAAGAAGTGGAAGATTGGACAAATGACCAGGGAGGAGTATAAAAATATTGCTCAGGCATGCAGGAGTGAAATTAGGAAGGCCAAATCACACTTGGAGTTGCAGCTAGCTGGAGATGTTAGGAGTAACAGGAAGGGTTTCTTCAGGTATGTTAGCAACAAGAAGAAAGTCAAGGAACGTGTGGGCCCCTTGCTGAATGAGGGAGGGAACCTTGTGACAGAGGATGTGGAGAAAGCTAGTGTACTCAATGCTTTTTTTGCCTCTGTCTTCACAGACAAGGGCAGCTCCCAGACGGCTGCACTCCGCAGCATGGTATGGGGAGGAGGTGACCAGCCCTCTGTGGAGAAAGAAGTAGTTCGGGACTATTTAGAAAAGTTGGACGAACACAAGTCCATGGGGCCGGATGCACTGCATCCGAGGGTGCTAAAGGAGTTGGCCGATGTGATTGCAGAGCCATTGGCCATTATCTTTGACAAATCATGGCAATCGGGGGAGGTCCCGGATGACTGGAAAAAAGCTAATGTAGTGCCCATCTTTAAAAAAGGGAAGAAGGAAGATCTGGGGAACTACAGGCCAGTCAGTCTCACCTCAGTCCCTGGAAAAATCATGGAACAGGTCCTCAAGGAATCAATTCTGAACCACTTAAAGGAGGGGAAAGTGATCAGGAGCAGTCAGCATGGATTCACCAAGGGCAAGTCATGCCTGACTAACCTAATTGCCTTCTATGAGGAGATAACTGGCTCTGTGGATGAGGGGAAAGCAGTGGATGTGCTATTTCTTGACTTTAGCAAAGCTTTTGATACAGTCTCGCACAGTGTTCTTGCCAGCAAGTTAAAGAAGTATGGGCTGGATGAATGGACGGTAAGGTGGATAGAAAACTGGCTGGATGGTCGTGCTCAACGGGTAGTGATCAATGGCTCCATGTCTAGTTGGCAGCCAGTATCAAGTGGAGTGCCCCAAGGGTCGGTGCTGGGGCCGGTTTTGTTCAATATCTTCATCAACGACCTGGAGGATGGTGTGGACTGCACCCTTAGCAAGTTTGCAGATGACACTAAACTGGGAGGAGTGGTTGATACGCTGGAGGGTAGGGACAGGATACAGAGGGACCTAGACAAATTAGAGGATTGGGCCAAAAGAAATCTGATGAGGTTCAACAAGGAGAAGTGCAGAGTCCTGCACTTAGGACGGAAGAATCCCATGCACTGCTACAGACTAGGGACCGAATGGCTGGGCAGCAGTTCTGCAGAAAACGACCTAGGGGTTACAGTGGACGAAAAGCTGAATATGAGTCAACAGTGTGCCCTTGTTGCCAAGAAGGCTAACGGCATTTTGGGCTGTATAAGTAGGGGCATTTCCAGCAGATCGAGGGACGTGATTATTCCCCTCTATTCGGCAATGGTGAGGCCTCATTTGGAGTACTGTGTCCAGTTTTGGGCCCCACACTACAAAAAGGATGTGGATAAATTGGAAAGAGTCCAACGGAGGGCAACAAAAATGATTAGGGGCTGGAGCACATGACTTATGAGGAGAGGCTGAGGGAACTGGGATTGTTTAGCCTGCAGAAGAGAAGAGTGAGGGGGGATTTGATAGCTGCTTTCAACTACCTAAAAGGGGGTTCCAAAGAGGATGGATCTAGACTGTTCTCAGTGGTAGAAGATGACAGAACAAGGAGTAATGGTCTCAAGTTGCAGAGGGGGAGGTTTAGGTTGGATATTAGGACAAACTTTTTCACTAGTAGGGTGGTGAAGCACTGGAATGGGTTACCTAGGGAGGTGGTGGAATCTCCTTCCTTAGAGGTTTTTAAGGTCAGGCTTGACAAAGCCCTGGCTGGGATGATCTAGTTGGGGTTGGTCCTGCTTTGAGCAGGGGGTTGGACTAGATGACCTCCTGAGGTCCATTCCAACCCTGAGATTCTATGATTCTATGATCTTTCTATCTTTGAAATAGAAGGCGAACTATTTATGAGTTTACCCTGCATAAGCTTTATACAGGGTAAAACGGATTTATTAAGGGTTTGAACCTCCTTGGAGTTGAACAGCTGGGTGTCAAAGGCAAGAGCGCTTCCAGGGGCCTTACAGTCGTGAGTGGACGTGGTTCGGACCTGGGTCTGTGTTTGCAGCAGATCAGTGGAATCTGGCTCAAAACAGACAGGATTCGGGAGTCCCAAGCTGGAAAAGGCCTGGAAGCAGGGGCAGAAGTAGCCTTGGCACACCAGGTGGCAGCACCAAGCAGGTCTCTGTGGTCCCAACCCATCACAATGCCTTTTGGAGGATATGATGCCTTTTAAACCTGACCAGGGACTTGAGCCCTGGACCCTCAGATTAAAAGTCTGATGCGCTACCAACTGAGCTAGCTAGGCTCACGTGAAACAACAGCAAGTTAGGTGCAGAAGAGAACCTAGTTAAGAAAACGAGGGTGGGAAACAATACAGAAAACTTGCTACTCTGGCTCCCTTAGCAGCCCTAGCCCCAGCCTGCTCCTCCATCTGGCACCCTGAGGCCTTCTTCTTTTTCTAATTAAATCTCAGATCCAGGAGAAAACACTTTGGGGTGTGGCTCCACTCCTCCCCCTCCCTTGCACTGGCAAACAGCTGTTCGGCGGCAGGGAGAGGGAGAGCGAGGGGGAGGGGCGGGAACGCGGCACGCTGGGGGAAGAGGCTGGGGAGGAGCTTCTGCCTCCGCTGGAGAGAGCCGGGGGTGGAGACAGCAGCTGGGCTGGGCCCCTTCAGAGCATGGACCCGGCACCATGGTAAATACGGTATTGATGGTATCTGGGCCAATCCTGCATCGAGAGCACCCGCTAACGTCCCTGTGTGCTCACGAGTAACTTGCAGGAACCGATACCAAAGCCTGAACGCGAAACACAACTGCTCCCACTTCCCCAGGAACACCCTTTTCCTGCCGTCCTTCAGAGACCAGCAGAACTGAATCAAGGCCCATCCAGGTCCCAGATCCCAGCCCACGCCCGCCTCCCCTCTGCTGCTGACTCACGATGTTTTCCCACCATGGCCAGCCATTTAATGGCCACAGAACCCCGGAGAGCCACAGCTGCGGGGACCTGCCTTCGTCGCTGAAGATGCTCCTCGCAGCAGCTCTGCCAAAGGGGATACGATGCTGTGACATTAATTAGATGCAGAGTGTCCAGTCATCCGAAGAGTCGGTTTCTTTCTTTGTGGTTGCCCCGCCATTCCCCTCGGGCCTGACCTGCCCTCCAGCCCAGCCTCCTGCTGAAACTTGAAACATAATAGTAGAGCCATAAAAGGCTTCAACGCCCACCGTGCCCAACCCTCACATCTCGATACTGGGATTAAAGGTGCATGGTGGGAACATGCCCACATTTTGCTATGAGTCACTGGACAGAGCTTTGATTTTCACAGTCTCCAAACACTTTCCCAGCATCCTGAAATCTAAGCGGGCATCTGACGGAACCACACACCTGCTCAAGCTACTGCTGATGTTCTAGAAGGGAGACAGAGAGAAAAAAAGCTCAGTCCACAGTGACACTAATGAGTATGAATAACCAATGAGCTTTGTATGTAGCTACTTAGTCAATTGTGAACCTTCCTATCATTATCCCTTTGAAATGATGATGATGCTGCTGCTGATGATGATGATGTACCCCTGACTTTGTATCCCAGTGTGCCATGGACTTCTACAGGTTGCATTAGCCAATCCAACCATTTGGCACTTGCAGATGGGTACCTCTGTAATGTGCCTGATTCTTGTACAGCTATAAAAGGCTGGTAGATGCAGATACTTTCCCCTCTTCTTAACCAGCAATAATATGAGCCCAAACCCTGGGTGAGGGCTGGGAAGAGAGAGAAAGAGCAGTAGATTTTCCCTATTGTTTCCTGCTTCCTTTTTCTTGCATAGCTTCTCCTTCATACCAACTTGCTTTACTCGTTTCATGAGCCTGGCTAGCTCAGTTGGTAGAGCATCAGACCTTTATTCTGAGGGTCCAGGGTTCAAGTCCCTGGTCAGGTGATTAACTACTCACATCTTACAAAATCTCTCTCTTGGGAGTCCTCTTTCATGTTACTTTTTCCCTTCAAGATTTTGCCTTTCCTAAGAAGGGCCTTTTTGTGTGGGGGATTGAAGGGGCAACTTCCTGACCTCCCCTCTGTCCCCGCAGGCTGGAGGAATAAAGGCCTCTGGGCATATAGCAGGTTCCTCCCAGATGGTGGAGGTGGAAGCTCGGTCTCCTTGCCTCTGTTGCTGCCTTCCCATGAAGGTGCTGATCCGGCTGCCCTGTCTGACGCAGGATGGGAGGAATGTTTGGAGCTTTGGCTTCTGATTGAGGGCTCCCTCCTACAGCAGAGCGAGGTGGGCTCTGTGGGTAGCCTCTCCCAGGCAGAAGGTCTCTGGGTGTTGCCAGTCCCTTCAAGGCTTGAGTCCGGCCAACGCTGAGGCCTGAAGTATCAGGAGACCAGGGGAGGAGAGAGCAGAACTGGTGGAGCTGGGGAGTGGAGCGCCAGGAGCCGCTCACCCCGCCTTGAGAGCACTTGTGGGGACTGAGCTTTCTTTGGGTTGGGGAGTGATGGGACCCCAGGGGATGGGGACAACAGTCTGGGGTCTCATTCACCCAGGCAAGGAAATACCCCTATCGGGGGGTGGGGTCAGATCACTGACCCAATGACTACGGGACCTGTTGGTGAGCCCCAAATCCAGAATTAACATGGCAGATCCAGACTAACATGGCTCCCCTTTTGATACTTCCAATAACTCTGTTATCAGTGCCTGGGAGTGTAATTGAAACCATAGGAACAGCCACACTGGGCCAGACCTAAGGTCCATCTAGTTCTGTATCTTTTCACAGTAGCCAATACCAGGTGCCCCAAAAGCCACTCACCAAGGGACCACTGGGAGTCAAACCCAGGATCTCCTGTTTTCAAGACAGGGGCTTTAACCAGCTAAGCCATGGTACCAAGTGGTGGTAAGAATGATCTCTACGGTCCCAGTTCATATTAATAACGTCACAGCAGCCTACAGAGAAGTGGGAGGGAGGTGTCTTCGAGCCAGCGTGTCTCGTCCGTTTCTCCCTTGCCGCTTGGGCGGAGGCTGGAGGGGAGCAAAACGTGCCCGGCTGAAGGTTTTGCGCTCGGCCTTGAGGATTAAGCCTAAGCCTCCGGCATAGGTGCTGGGAGATGGGTTTCTGAGTCGCATCCAGCGCACGCTTCGGGCCTCAGCTGAAACCACTGAGGCCAAGAGGGACGCTTTTGAGGCGTCCCAGCCTGGATCCCCCCCAAACTCTGAGACCCTCCTGTACCCCAAACCCCTCATTCCTGGCCCCACCCTGCAGCCTTCACCCCTACACCCCAACCCCCTGCCCCACCCTAGAGCCCCCCTCACACCCTGAACCCCTCATTCTCTACCCCACTCTGCAGCCTTCACCCTGCACCCCAACCCCCTGCCCCAGCCCTGAGCCCCTCCCAACCCCCTCATGCCCAGCTCCGTTGGGTCGTGGGCACCAACAATTTTCTTCAACTGGGTCACCAGAAAAAAAGTTTGAAACCCGCTGCCTTAGAGGGGGAGGGGAAGGGGGAGGGAGTCACACGACAACAGTCAACCTGTGGAGCTTTCTCCCAGAGGATGTTGTGAAGGCCAAGACTAGAACAGGGTTCAAAAAAGAACTAGATACTTTCATGGAGGACAGGGCCAGCAATGGCTATTTGCCAGGGATGGTGTCTCTAGCCTCTGTTTGCCCAGAGTTGGGAATAGGGGATGATGATCCCTTAATGATTCTCTGTTCTGTTCATTCCCTCTGGGGCACCTGGCATTGGCCCCTGTCAGAAGACAGGACACTGGGCTGGATGGACTTTTGGTGAAACCCCCCCAGAGCTCTTCTGCCGTTGGCACTTTGCCCTTACTGCTCAGGATTGAAACTTGTGCAGGGAGATGGGTCTGCCACATCGCAGCTGGGCATGAGCAAAGCAGCAGGGTGAAAGGCAAACCTGGAGATGCTGGGGATTGAACTTAGGATCTCAAACATGCAAAGCACACGCTCTACCACTGAGCTACATCCCCAAACAGACCTGAAATGCTCACTCTTACACTCAAAGCCTGTCTCGTTCCAAAGCAGCCAGTGGCTTATAAGCTTCATTGGAAGCCTTCCCCGCCCCCACCCCCGCCGCCCCGATCATGCTCTCATGGAGGTTGCTGGCTCATAGGGGTCACTTTGCAGCAGAGCCAGATTCTATGTGTGGGGCAGAGAGAGTGCGAGCCCTGGACTCAGGGTGCAGAGATACACTCAGCCCTCTCCCCTGCATTGGGGGTGGGGGTGGGGTGCTACCATCCCCTGCTGGAAGGTCATGATGGTGGGGGGCGCTGTGAACAATCCCTGACCCTGGTGGCAGAAGTGGGGTGAAGAGCTCCAGGTGTTTCTAGGATCTGCTATTTCCACCTGCCTGTAAAGTCCAGCTTTCCCCAGCACATTCACTGAGGTGCAATTAGGTCACTGTATCTATGACTGACAGCAAAGAATCGCTCCCGGTTTCCCGTCTATCTGCAGCATGATTAGCCTGTGTCGGTGGTTAATGAGGTGGATCTAGCTGTAGATTGTTATTCATTCCCCACCTTAACAGTTCACACAGTCCCTTTCCTACTCAAATCCCCAGCACCTCAGCGATCCTGGTAGCAGCAGTTGGGTTTTCCCTGAGGCCCTGAGATTTTCAGGGTCCTTTTTTCCCTTCACCTGGAGTGAACTCAGCTTTTCCCCCGTCCCAGACAGTCCATGAAATAACAACAACAGCACTAAGGAAAAGGGGAGGGAACATCTCACTGGCAGGGCTGGATGGGCCCAGGGCCCCCTGCTCGTCCGTTGGTTCCATTGCAGAAGAGGACGGGTCCATGGAATTTGACCCCCTGCTTTGCACAAGGGACAGAGACAGATCTTGCTGTTCCTGTGTCTGTGCAAAGAAAATTTCTCTTTCTGTCTGAAAGAGAGGTGGGAAATGGCCCCATGGTGGGACAATATCCTCAGGATTAAGAGCAAAGGACTCAGGCTGAGAACCGATTTAACTCCCCTCATCTGGGATTTAACAAATTGTCTTCCATGGAGACACTGGGACCTTGTGACATTGATCCAGACTCGGGGGGGTTGGGCTGATTTAACTCCCTGGCCGGCCGCCGCCTCAGCCACCTCTTGCCTCATGGCCTAGGCTCTTGGCCCTCTCCTGATTGCCTCCTTGCTGGATTGCCCAGAGCAAAAAGGAAGACGTGCAGGTCTAGCATACGATGGTTTTGATCCATCAACCACTGGATTTCGGGCCCAGCCCACTTCTGCTGCACCCCCCTGCTAGGTCTTCAGCCCCAGCTCCAGCATCCGGCCTAGCGCCTTGTGAGCTCTAGCGCTAGCAGGGAGATGTGCCGGCTACTCGGCAGCAGCCTTGGTAACAGCAGTTTTGTTTCTGTGTGACTCTGTGGCGCAATGGGTCAGCGCGTTTGGCCGTTAATCGAAAGGCTGGTGATCTGAGCCCACCCAGGGATGGTAATAACCTGATTTTGCTTCTTAAGGGACTGTTTTGCTGCCTCAAAGACGCCGACCAGCAGCTGGTTTGCCAGGGCCCCTGCCCAGCCTCCTGCACCGCTCCCTGCTAGGGCCAGAGCTCGCAAGGCAACAGCCTGGAGCCAGGGCCGCTAGGTGCTGCTTACAAAAAGCCAGCAGAGGGACACAAGGGAACTGTGCTGTGCCCATAACACAGAGGTGGATTAATCAAACCCTCTTCTGCTCGCACCGGGCCTCCCGCTTCCTACCCTGGGCCTGCAAGCGAGGGGGCGGCTTGCACAGCGCCAAGAGTCTCACCTGTGAGGCAGGAGGCGGCTGATGCCCGCAGCCTGCTCGGGGGCTCCCAGAAGTGATTAACGGACAGAGACTCCTAAGTGCCCAGAGTAACTAGGGTTTGGGGTTCACCGAGGCCGGTAAGGGGGTCGCAATGTCGGCCTTGTAACCATGGGTGTCAGGTCGCTGTGCAGCTTTGATCTAGAGCTCTGATCCCAACATCCCACCAGCAGCCCACAGCCTCACCCTGGGTCTGCCCCACCTGGTCACTCCTCACAGGCTGACCTGACCCGCCTTCCATGCCCAGATTCACCCCCCAATCACCCTACTGCCACTCAGAGCCACAGACGTGAAGGTGCTGACGGAGGGAGGGGTGACTCTGGGATGGGGTTCTTCTCTAAAGATGGCTGCAGAAAGGTGGGGCTCAGCTCTTTCAGGGACCTTCGCTGACAGGGGATGCCGACATTTCTGTAAGGCGCATAAAGGGGATATTTGGCTTCCTAGCGAATGTGAGGAATGTGCAATTATGAGAGGGAATTTCCATCCCTCCAGCAGCTGTGTATATCAGGGCCCCAGTGGCCTAATGGATAAGGCATTGGCTTCCTAAACCCAGGATTGTGGGTTCAAGTCCCATCTGGGGTGAGAAAGTACTTGCTTTCTTCCTGTACATTGCAAAGAAACCTTGGTCTTCTTTTCACCAAGGAGGCTGGGAGATGTTGGAACACAAAGTACTGGGTCTTGGGAACAATCCCCCAGAAATGTAATCTTCCACTTGACAAATGCTTTCTAGACCCATCAGTAGCAAACACTTAATACTAGTGTTTGTCTGAGAATAGAGTGAAGGGGAGTGTTTACTCCGACACGTCAATGAAGGAAACAGACAGAAAGAGCAAGGCCATTCTGAAAGAGAATGGATCTAGCTGGAGAAAAAGCAGACCCAGAGAATGAGCAAAAGCTGTGAAAAGAAGAGCTTCAAATGTGTGTTAGGTGTTAGTTAGGTCGGTCCGGCAAATTTAAAGAACATCCCAATGCCCTTAGCATGATGCGGACACTGGCTGTTTCTGATCTTTTACTGAGAGCTCATTGAGAAATATTTCCCTTAATGATGTTATGGAATATTGGGTGGGCTATGAAGGCACCATTCTTCCTGCTTTCGCCCTTCCAGACAACATGGGTACATGGCATGGGGCCAATGTGCCCCTTCCAGTCAACTGCTAGAGAAGAAACAGCAGCACAGACAGGGTTGGCAGCAGGGCAGACTGGAACTCCAGGCAGACGGTGGTACCAGGTCTCATCAATGGGGAGGTGGCCACCCCAGCATGCACAAGACTGAGCCAGCAAGTGTGGTGTGTTCTGCTGCCTGCCCCTACTCACTTTTGCAACTGTGTTTCCCTGAGGACACTCATATGACCCAAAAATTGGGACTGTCCCTATAAAGTTGGAACATCCGGTCACCCGATGGGAAACAGTATCAAAAACCTTACTAAAGGCAAGATAGATCATGTTGACCACTTCCTACCCCATACACAAGGCTTCTTACCCTGTTAAAGAAAGCTCTCAGGCTGGTTTTACATGGGAGACTGCTTGAATTAGCTACACCAGGTGGCCTTTTTTGGCAAAGTAGGACCAGTCGCTGCTGCGGGTTTCACGGTCCCACAGACAGCATTGTCACACACATACGTGTAAGAAACTGCCATCTGTAGGGATGTGCTACCTGTAACACTGCTGTCCGATGAAGCTAATTCCTACAGAGAGCAGTTTCTCACACCGTAGGTATGTGAGACTGCTATCTGCAGCAATTTGCATCCTGTAGCAGAGAGAGAGAGTGAATTGTTCCCATTAGCAGTTCCTGAGAGCTGCTGTGGATGCTCAGGTAAACAGCGTCTCGCGGGCAGCTAGTGACTTTCCCTTACAAACCGCAGCACATAGTTTGAACCCCCCTGGCCTAGCACAATAAGCAAACCCACCCTGCTCTTTTCATTAGGAGCAAAAGACACTAATACTGAACACTGCAGCTGACGGAATGTGATGTAGCAAGTATCACACCGATCTCGCTCTCTCGTTAGAAGAGCTTTCCGCTAAACTCTGCACATGCCCAGTCCAGTCACACTCCCCACCTTCATCTGGCTTCTCTCACTCAGCACAAAATGAAATACACACGGTGACATTTGGAAAGAGAGTTTCAGTTGATGAACCTGCCAGATACTGCTGCTGCTGGAAATACAGTGGGAGAATATACCAGGGCGATTACACTGATCAGGCCTCTTGAGAATTGAACAGGGAAATCCAGACACATTATAATTCAGGATTCTGAAGAGACGTTCAGGGAAATGAGAGCCAGGATTTCTACTGACTTGCTCTGTAACCTTGCTCAGTGGTTTGAGCATTGACCTGCTAAACCCAGGGTTGTGAGTTTAATCCTTGAGGGGGCCATTTAGGGATCTGGGTCAAAAATTGGGGATTGGTCCTGCTTTGAGCAGGGGGTTGGACTAGATGACCTCCTAAAGTCCCTTCCAGCCCTGATATTCTGTGGCTGGGTCTTTTTTTCCCGGAGGAGCAGTACGCTTCCTGAGCAGAGGCAGCCTGATTAATACTCTGCAACTAAAACAAGCCATCTGAAAGATTCAGATCTTACTCCTTTGGAAATTATGCACCACTGCGCAAGCACAGAATTCATGTCCCCCGCAGATTGATTGGTTCCCCAGCAAAAAAAATGACATTCTTATGGAGAAGCAAAGGGAAGCCACAAGCGTGGTCATGCGTCCCTCCCCAACAGCGCAGGCATGTCATTGCAGAAAGGTGAAGCCTCACCACTGGATCCGTGTCCCGGGGAAGGGGACTGCAGGGTGATCTCCCATCTCTGTGCATCCGGTAGCCTGTGCTCCCCACTGCCATGCTGGAGGCTTAGGGTGACCAGACAGCACCTGTGAAAAATTGGGACAGGGGATGGGTGGTTAAGAGGAGCCTATATAAGAAAAAGACCCCAAAATCGGGACTGTCCCTATAAAATCAGGACATCTGGTCACCCTATGGAGGCTCCACATTTATTTATTGACAAATAAAATTTGCAATATTGTGCACAGATTTTTATTTTATTTTTTTGGTGCAGAATCCCTTCAGGAGTAAAATCTACTCAGCTGCCCTATGAATAGATCCTGCAGGCAACCTCCACACACAGCAGAGTGGCGCAGCGGAAGCGTGCTGGGCCCATAACCCAGAGGTTGATAGATCGAAACCATCCTCTGCTAGCTGCTGTTTTATTACTTACAGCCCTGGAAATGATTCAGCCACCTTTATTTGTTCCACGTAGAAAAGAGGAACAAATTCTCTCTGTTTACACTTCCACAGCGATGAAAGGAAGGAATAAACACCCAGCCGAGCCCGGCCCCACAGGCCCCCCGGGGCTCCCCCTGCAGTGGCCAGAGTGTCAGCGGGCCCCTGGGGCTTCCCCCTCCCCAGTGGTACAATGGGCCCTTTGAGGCTTTCCAACTGTCCCACATGGCTTGTTCTGCCTGGGAGTTTACCAAGGGTAAAACTAACCATCTCTTCAAACACAAAAGAGAGGAGATAAATCCCCTCTCAGAGTCACTGTGGGGTAATCAATAGGTAGGCAGGGGGCCAAATAGCATTTGAATAGACCCCAAAATCTTTGTATTTACTTATTATCATTATTCTTACATTTTAGTATTATTTTCTCTGGAGTCTGGACCTTGACTATGTGAAAGTCATAATCAGTCAGCAGCCATGGTAATCAGAGACCACTAGGGGGAAGTAGACGCCTCGCCTACGCAAGACCTTGCATTTTTAGTTGTCCTTCGAGCCGGGAAAAGAATACTGTCTCTGCAAAAACAGCCATTGTTATACCAGTTTTTACTGACCAGATAACAGACATCTGAGATCTGGTAACCACCAATCAAATGTTAACACACCAGGGCTTTGTCTAAGTGTGTATAAAAGACCTGTAATTTCTGTGTTAATTAGAGTCCTGTCACTGGACAGACTCTCCTTATTCTATAGAATAAAGTATTATTTTCCTTATCCCTGTCTTGCTGTTATTGGCTCTCAGGTAGACGGACCCGATATTTCGGTAACAACTAGATCTTGACCAACAATCCTGGACCTTGACTCAAAACAATGGCTTCCCCCTAAGAATGGGGTTGTGTGACCTTCCTTATGTCCTGGCGCCTTCTTGTGGCCATTTCCTTTCCCTTCGTTCGGTGAAAAGCTTTGGGATTTTGTGTACAAACTTTATTTCCTCAGGAGAGACCCAGAAGTGGGGGCTGCCTGCGTCTACCCAGCACCCACTAGATTAGAGGGTGACTGAGGAGGCAGCCATCAAAAAAATCATCTCCCTTCTTCCCTTGAGTGACAGCCTGAATCCTTCCTTGTCCGGGCAGAGCCCAGGGACTGGAATCAGCAGCAGCAACAAACCCTCAGGGCGTAGCAGGAACCAACCCAAACTGTGCGTTCAAAGGAGCTGTCTCCTTCCTTCGGGGGTAACATTTGCCATTAGGGTCATTGATTTTCATTTCCCTTCTCTGAGGGCAGAGATGGGGTTGGAGCCACCTCAGGCTGGGATGTGGAGCCCAGGTCCCCATCTGTCAGTCACTCTGGGGACCTGTCTCTGCTCACAGCTGACAGGCTGCCTCCAGCCTCTCCAGCCAGCTCCTGAGCGCTGTGGGGGTGAGTCATTTGTCAAGCATCAGTGGCACACAGGAGACTTGCTTTTGTCCGGTGCATTGGTGGTGTAGTGGTGCGCAGAGCTGCCCTCCAAGCAGTTGACCTGGGTTTGATTCCCAGCCAATGCAGGGATGTGAGGTTTTCCTGGCTGGGAATTGGTTTAATTTCAGTCACATGGTATCAGATTATCAATGGAATAAGAGAATTAATGTCCCAAATGCCAGCAGGTCATTAAACCCCCAGTGGAGGAAGAAATGGGCGGGACTATACAGTGAGCTGTTGGAATCACCCTCGTGTTACAATGTTTGGTTTATATTGCGTTTGGGGAGGGTAGGCGTGAGCCCTAGAAGCTCCGTAGAACTGTGGGGGGGGGGCATCGCTCGTTCTCCTCCCTCTGAGGCCCGACCTTCTCTCCACCCTCGCTGCCATTTGGCCACTTCCCACCCCTGCTCTGCCTCGTTCACTGAGGCTGCTGGTCCCCCGTTCGGTCGCTCCTCTCCTCCCCCGTGACCCCTCAGCTGCTGCTCCTGCCCCTCCACCCTCTACCCCCATGTCTGCCCCCCGCCCAAACCCCTCTGACCCCTCCCCTGAGACCCACCCTGCCCACACCTCTCTGCCCCCTCTCCTGAGACTCACCCTGCCTGCACCCTGCCTGCTGCCCACACCTCTCTGACCCCTCCCCTGACCCACCCTGCCCACCGCCCACACATCTCTGACCCCTCCCCTGAGACCCACCCTGCCCACCGCCCACACCTCTCTGACCCCTTTGCTGAGACCCACCCTGCCCGCCGCCCACACCTCATTGACCCCACCCCTGAGACCCACCCTGCCCACCATCCAAACCCCTCTGACCCCTCCCCTGAGACCCACCCTGCCCACCACCCACACCTCTCTGACCCCTCCCCTGACCCAAACTGCCCACCCCCCACACCTCTCTGACCCCTCCCGACCCACCCTGCCCACCGCCCACACCTCTCTGACCCCTCCCCTGACCCAACCTGCCCACCGCCCACACCCCTCTGACCATGCCCCTGAGACCCACCCTGCCCACCATCCAAACCCCTCTGACCCCTCCCCTGAGACCCACCCTGCCCACCACCCACACCTCTCTGACCCCTCCCCTGACCCAAACTGCCCACCCCCCACACCTCTCTGACCCCTCCCGACCCACCCTGCCCACCGCCCACACCTCTCTGACCCCTCCCCTGACCCAACCTGCCCACCGCCCACACCCCTCTGACCATGCCCCTGAGACCCACCCTGCCCACAGCCCACACCTCTCTGACCCCGCCCCTGAGACCCACCCTCTCCACTGCCCACACCTCTCTGACCCCTCCCCTGAGACCCACCCTGCCCACCGCCCACACCTCACTGACCCCTCCCCTGAGACCCACCATGCCCGCCGCCCACACCTAACTGACCCCACCCCTGAGACCCACCCTGCCCACCGCCCACACCTCTCTGACCCCTCCCCTGAGACCCACCCTGCCCTCTGCCCACACTTCTCTGACCCCTCCCTTGAGACCCGCCCTGCCTGCCGCCCACACCTCTCTGACCCCTCCCCTGAGACACACCCCGCCCCCCGCCCACACCTCTCTGACCCGTACCCTGAGACCCACCCTGCCCACCGCCCACACCTCTCTGACCCCTCCCCTGAGACCCACCCTCCCCCCCGCCCACACCTCTCTGACCCCTCCCCTGAGACCCACCCTGCCCACTGCCCAAACCCCTCTGACCCCTCCCCTGAGACCCTCCCTGCCCACTGCCCGCACCTCTCTGACCCCTCCTCTGAGACCCACCCTGCCCCCCGCCCACACATCTCTGACCCGCCTCTGAGACCCACCCTGCCCGCCACCCACACCTCACTGACCCCACCCCTGAGACCCACCCTGCCCACCGCTCACACCTCTCTGACCCCTCCCCTGAGACCCATCCTGCCCGCCACCCACACCTCACTGACCCCACCCCTGAGACCCACCCTGCCCACCGCCCACACCTCTCTGACCCCTCCCCTGAGACCCACCCTGCCCCCCGCCCAAACCCCTCTGACCCCTCCCTTGAGACCCACCCTGCCCACCGCCCACACCTCTCTGACCCGTCCCCTGAGACCCACCCTGCCCACCGTCCACACCTCTCTGACCCCTCCCCTGAGACCCACCCTCCCTCCACCCACACCTCTCTGACCCCACCCCTGAGACCCACCGTGCCCCTCGCCCACACCTCTCTGACCCCTCCCGACCCACCCTGCCCACCTTCAGCCCTGACAGTGAGATATTCATTCTTCTCTTTCTTCATGCTGCTGTTGTTATTCCATGAATCATCAAGGATGGAATAAAAAGCTGAGTTTACTCCAGGGAGAGGAAACAAAGGAGCCACCATCCTCCTGGCACAGCTCAGTGCCCCAGAGAAAACCTGCCCCCTGCTATTGCAATCACTGATGTACTGGGGATATGACGGGAAAGGGACTGTCTGAATTATCAAGGCAGGAAATGGATAGAAATCTACAGCAGCTTCATTAACCTCAAACACACTCTCATCATGCTCCAGCCAGCAGGGAAATGAGCAGGAATTCTTGCTGTTCAGCCATGGACACACTTACACAATGGCACGGCAGTGAGTGTGTTATGGAAGCTGGTCTGAGGAAACAATAGGAAATGATCACTCAGTGAGAACAGAACTAGAGTGTAGTGAGAAACTGCCCAAAGCAAGTAGCTGTGGCCGAGTGGTTAAGGCAATGGACTAGAAGTCTATTGGGGTTCCCCTGCACAGGTTCAAATCATGTTAACTACAGAGGAACTTGTAGTTCTTCAGTTTCAGTCCCTGAGCATCCTTGGTGTCACTCTAGCAACTCTTGCATCGCCCCAAAGAGCAGTGAATTGTGGGTAGCTATGGCACTGTGCAACTGGCCACAGGGGGCTTTGGGAGGAGTTTGCAATGGCTAATGGGCTGGTGCAGCATCACATGATGCAGGTTTCTCTGTCCCATTGTTCCATGGGTAGCCTGCTAGATTGCCAGCTGCTTCTCAACTGAAGTGTGTGTGTTGGGGAAGAGTGAGTGTGTCGCACGCTGTCTCTAAGCTCAGACAGCTGCTGGAAGCAACCAGTCCTGGGGGAGGGGGACACCCCCGACATCATCTCCCACTTCCCTCACTAGTTCAGCACAGCTCAGCTCAGCACAGCAGTGTCTCTCCATAAGGAGGGAGGATGGAGGGGGGGATAGGGCATAGTCTTGGGGGGAAGAGGCGTTCTGTGGGTGTGGCCCCAGGAGGAGGGGCAGTGTTTCAGGGAGATGGGGCAGTGTAGGGTTGGGGTCTCAGGGAGAAGGGGTGATGTGAGTGCAGGTCCATGGGGGCAGCACAGTTCGGATGGCGGTGACCCCCCCCCCCACTGTAAGGAGCTTCCGCCTCCCAGCTCCGTGTTCGCCGTGCGGGAGAGCAGCATCCCACGGCAGTGATTTGCTCCTTGCTGCCAGAGCAGAGCAGCAGGCTCAGCCGTCAGAACTTCCCGGAGCGATGAAAGGGGAGGGGCCCAGCCTCTGGAGCAGGAACGCAGGGCAGGCGAGTTCCCGGGGGGCATTGTGGGATACCGGCGGAGGCCAGTTCCGGTGATATAATGACCAACAGCGTCTACACTGACACTTTGTCACTCTCAGTTTGCTGCAAAAAGCTCCAGGCCTCTCGTCGAGGTGGTTTTATTTTGTCGCCGACAGAAGGCAGTTTTGTCGCCAGACGTGGCATTGCCATGTGTGCACCAGCCAAAAGCTGGTGACCGAGGAAGCGTCATGTGTTTTTCACACGCCTGAGCAATATAATGATGCTGAAATAACGTTATAGTGCAGACCTGGCCAAGGATTCACACACACACAGCTTGCCAGGAAAACTTCTCCTGCTCCTCTGCTTTGCAGAATCCAAACACAAGCAAAGCGTGTCAGGGTGTGCCAGGGAGTCAGATGTGGGTAGATAGATCACCTTAGTCACAGGCAGGCACTATGGCTTAGCTGGTTAAAACACCTGTTTTGTAAACAGGAGATCCTGGGTTCAACTCCCAGTAGTGCCTTCTTGAGTGGTTTTTGGGGCACCTGGTATTGGCTAACAAAATACAGAGCTAGATGGCCCTTCAGTCTAGCCCAGTGTGGTTTTTCTTATGGTTAAAATTACACTCCCAGGCACTCATAACAGAGTTACTGAAAGTTTGGGAGTTAAGAGCTGATAGGTCCGTGTTCCAGTCCCCTCCCAGACGACGCCTCCCTCTGGGACAGGGGCAGGTCTGACTCTCACACCAAATGATTCCTTGTGGCTGCCAGAATCTGTGGGTGGCTTATTTAGTTTACGCCGAGGGTGGAGTCCTGCTTTGTGCACCGTGTCTGAGACTGAAAATCCCAAACCACCCTTTGAAATACCGAATGCAGCAGGACGTGTTATGGTCCCTGCCCCAAAGCAGACAGACCAATGGAGAGCTGAGTCCAGGGTAACACTTCACAGGGCTGAGTAAGGCCGGCAAGAATTCATCTTCCCGTACTGGGCCTCTCGCAATGACGTCCTTCTTCTGTGCCAGAACTGAAAAAAACATCCCAGACAGAGAAGCAGCAGGTCAAAATAGTCACTTGTAGGTGCTGAAGTATCTCAGTCAGGAGAGCATTAGACTGAGGATCTAGAGATCTCTAGTTCAACCCCAGGCTTCAGCATGCTCTTTGGGCGCAGGGATGGGCTGTTTTATGGAAGCGCAGCAGTGGCTTTACCTGCCACGAGTCCCTTATTTCACACTCCCCAGCAGGGAAAAGCAGCGTGGGCTGGTGTACCCAGTTGGCCCATGCGAGCTTTCTTCCTTCTCTTGTCTTGCTCTTTCTCGGCAAGGGGAGGAAAAGAAGCTCTCCTTTGAGCTGGAATCAGAAGGGTGAGGTAAGGATGACTTCCTGAGTGCTGGCTCCAGACCTTTGCTCTACCAGCTGACCCATCGAAGAGCTGCCACCACTTTCTCCAGCTTCCCCACCCGGTATGAGAGGTGAGCTATGCACTCTGATAGATAAGCTATGTGCGTTACCCCACGTGGCCAGCCGGTGTCACTGTTGCTCTCTGAGGGTATGTCTACACTACGGGAATAGTTCGATTTATCTTAAACCGAACTTGTGAAATCGAATTTACAAAGTCGATCATGCGAATCCACACCAAGGACATTAATTCGAGTTTGTGAGTCCACACTAACGGGGCAAGCATCGACAATGCCAGCGGTGCACTGTGGGTAGCTATCCCACAGTTCCCGCAGTCCCGGCTACCCATTGGAATTCTGGGTCTAGCCCCCAGTGCCTTCTGGGGCCAAAAATGTGTCGCGGGTGGTTTTGGGAACCTGTCGTCATTTGACCCACACTCCCGCCCTCCCTACGTGAAAGCGCTGGCGGGAAATTACATCGTGCCCTTTTCTGGTGATTGACAGCACGGATGCCACAGGACAGCGAGCATGGAGCCCTCCATGATCATCGCTGCTGTTCTGTCCGTTGTCAACACCTCGCGCCTTATCGTCCACCTTTTCCAGAGGCAGATGCAGATAAATTGGCGAGGAGGCAACGGAAGCTCCGTGAGGACATGAACTCTGAGAGGGGCACAGACCTCTCACAAAGCACGGGACCCCGGCCCCTGGACATCATGGTGGCAATAGGTCACGTTGATCCTGTGGAACGGCGATTCTGGGCCAGGGAAACAAGCACTGACTGGTGGGACCGCATAGTGCTGCAGGTCTGGGATGAATCCCAGTGGCTGAGAAACTTTCGTATGCGTAAGGGCACTTTCCTGGAACTTTGTGAGTTGCTGTCCCCTGCCCTGAAGCGCCAGGACACCCGGATGCGAGCTGCCCTGACTATCCAGAAGCGAGTGGTGATAGCCCTGTGGAAGCTTGCAACTCCTGACAGCTACCGGTCAGTCGCGAATCAATTTGGAGTGAGCAAGTCTACCGTGGGGGTTGCTGTGATGCAGGTAGCCCATGCAATCGTTGACCTGCTGCTCTCAAAGGTAGTGACCCTTGGAGACGTGCAGGTGATCATAGATGGCTTTTCTGCTATGGGATTTCCAAACTGCGGAGGGGCTATTAATGGGACACACATCCCCATCCTTGGACTGGCCCACCAGGGCAGCCAGTACATTAACCGTAAGGGCTATTTTTCTATGGTGCTGCAAGCACTAGTGGACCATAAAGGATGTTTTACAAACATCAATGTTGGATGGCTGGGCAAGGTTCATGACGCTCATGTGTTCAGGAACTCTGGTCTGTTCAGACGGCTGCAGGAAGGTATTTTCTTCCCGGACTGCAAAATACCTCTTGGGGATGTGGAGATGCCTATAGTGATCCTCGGGGACCCAGCCTACCCGCTAATGCCCTGGCTCATGAAGCCATACACGGGCGCCTTGGACACTGAAAAGGAGCTCTTCAACTACCGGCTGAGGAAGTGCAGGATGGTGGTGGAGTGTGCCTTTGACTGTCTGAAAGGGAGATGGCGAAGCTTACTTACTCGCTCTGATCTCAGCCAAACAAATGTCCCCATTGTGATCGCAGCTTGCTGTGTGCTCCACAATCTCTGCGAGAGCAAGGGGGAGACGTTTATGGTGAGGTGGGAGGTTGAGGCCAATCGCCTGGCTGCTGATTACGGACAGCCGGACACCAGGGCGATTAGAAGATCCCAGCGGGATGCGCTGCGCATCCGGGAAGCCCTGAAAGCTAGATTCCAGAGCGAGCAGGGTAACCAGTGACTGTTTCTCTTGTTAAAACTGAAGGTGAACCTGCCCCCGTTTCTTTACCCGGTGACCATTGTCTATCCTCTACAATTACCAGCACCCTTTCCCCCCCCACTTCAGTCCCCGGTTTAAAAGTATAATAAAGGAAACATTGTTTATTAAAACCATCTTCTTTATTAATGATTTCCCGGTAAAGTGCTGAGACTGGGACAAATACCACGGTTGGGGAGCGGGTGGAGAGATGGAAAGGGCGCTTCCCAACTCGGGGAATGACAGGCTCCTGCTCCCTGAGCAGTCCGCAATGGTGTACTGCTTGTTTCAATAGAGCCTGCAACCACTCCTGTTCGGAAGTCTGTGAGGGGGGCGCTGTGTGACTTCTTTGCAGGGGATTACTGCCAATGATCCCCTGCTGCATGGATCTGTCATGCAGGCTATTGCCTGCTGCCAACGATCTGCAGCCACCCTCCACCACCTGAAAGTGACAGCCCCCCCCCCCGCCCGCATAGAGAATAGGAAAACCCCCTCCTAGAATGGCAACTGTGCCTAGTGAATGCAATGTGAGTGTGACTTTCTGATGAACCTTTTTCCCTGTTCCCACCCTGTTATCTGCGACTATCGTCTCAAATCACAAACCACCCCTCCCCTCCCCCACAATACAACAGCCCTTTGAAAGACAGTCAAGGAATCAGGACTGTTCAGAACACAATTTTTTATTAAGGAGAGCAAAATTTTAGGATGACACTTGGATGGGGGCTGGGGTGGGGTGCGTTTGGAGGGAAGTCAAGGTCCCATCTATATTTTTGGAAAGAAGAGCCTTCTGCTACTGGAGCAGTCTGCAGGGGTGGAGTGATTTTTTCCTCGGCCCCTGCCTCCCCTCGTTCTACTGACTTTGGGTGAGGGGGAAATAGGTCTTTGTGGCAGGGGAGGGCGGTTGGAAAGAACATACAGAGGTGCCCTTTCCTCCATCCTCCGTTCCTGCAGCACGTCAACAAGGCGGCGGAGCGTATCAGTTTGCTCCCGCATTAGTCCAAGCAGCGTTTGAGTCGTCTGCTGGTCTTCCAACCGCCACCTGTCCTCGCGAGCTTCGGCCCTCTGCTCCCATTCGCTGACTGCTCGCTCGGACCTTGAGATGTCCTCTCTCCGCTGTGCAGCATCATTTCGGGAACAGACCATCAGTTCCGAAAACATGTCGTCCCGGGTTTTTTTTTTGCGCCGCCTGATCTGCGCAAGCCTCTGGGAGGGCGATCCATGGGTAGGGAGGGAGACACTCACAGCTGTGGGATGGGAGAAAGGGAGTGAATTCCTCAGAAAGATACATTTTCCCGAACAATGCCTATACTCTTTCCCTGTGAACAAGACCATGCATACTATCTATCACATATGCACTCAGTACAAGGTTGAATATTATGTATTTGTATTAACTGGCAGGGGTCCTGGTGTTCAGATCACCCAAGCGGACCTGGACACTGGAAAACTGCTCTCTGGAGACCATGGTAAGCCATTGCCTTTGTACTGCTGTGACCTAACTTCACAGCAGTGCGGTACTCCCATGTTTCAAGCACAGGTCCTAGCGGTGGCCAGTTCCTGATGCCAGCAAAACCGCTTGGCTACAAGGGCTCGCCTACACGGCTACCCACCCCCACCCCCTCCGCGGGGCTGGTCCAGGGAACTCTGGCTGCCCACACACGGCTGTGTGCTAACGGCTCTCCTAACCTCCTCACCCCCTCTGCAGGGCTGGTACCGGGAACTCTGGCTGCCCGCGCACGGCTGTGTGATAACGGCTCACCTACCCTCCCCACCCCCTCCGCGGGGCCGGTACCGGGAACTCTCCCTGCCCGCGACCCGCTGTGTGTTAACGGCTCGCCTACCCTCCCCACCCCCTCCGCGGGGCCAGTTCAGGGAACTCTCCCTGCCTGTGCACGGCAAAGTTTCTGCGGTTAGCCTCACTGCTACCAGCCCCCCCGCATGTCTGCCAACTGCCGCTTGTCGTTCTTTAAAGGAAAAAATCAAGGAGTCACTATACTAACAAAAACACTCATTCAAACCAGGGCACCATGACTGATATCACTCTGATGAGGATTTCGGAGACAGAGAAAGACCGCATGCTGCGTGAATGCCAGCAAACCCCGGGGCCATATGCCGCCATGCTGTGCAAGGCAATGATACCAGAGTACCTGCAGCTTGCATGGTGTGGAAAAGTATCCTACCATGAAGGAGATAGTAAGGCCGCTCTCCCTGGGAACCTGATGCTAAAGCTTTCACTGTACCTACAGGAGAGTTTCGCGGAGATCTCCGATGGGGATTTCTCCTCTATCCCCATACATATTGACAGACTATTCAAGTAGTTGCCTTGGAAAAGATTGAAAACTGAAGCCCCTAATGCAAAGCAAGCAGTAAAAACACATTGATAAGAAACCAATGCTTATTCTATTCAAAATAAATATATAAAACACCGACCTGATGATCCTTCTCCTGGGTCCGGGTCTGGGCTGCTGCTTTGGGAGGGTTCGTTGGGGAGCTCGGTGAGGGTGATGAACAGATCCTGGCTGTCAGGGAAATCAGTGTTTAAAGCGCTGTCGACTGCCTCGTCCTCCTCCTCTCCTTCCTCCTCTTCACCGTCTGCAAAAATGTCAGATGACGTGGCCGTAGATAAGACCCCGTCGTCAGAGTCCACGGACACTGGTGGTGTAGTGGTGGCAGCACCACCGAGCATGGCATGCAGTGCCTCGTAAAAATGGCATGTGTGTGGCTGCGATCCAGAGCGTCCGTTGGACTCTTTGTTTTTTTGGTATGCATGTCGCAGCTCCTTGATTTTCACACGGCACTGCATTGCATCCCGGACGTATCCTCTCTCCGCCATTGCCTTGGAAATCTTCTCATAAATTTTTGCATTCCGTCTTTTGGATCGCAGCTCTGAAAGCACGGACTCATCGCCCCACACAGCGATCAGGTCCAAGACTTTCCGATCAGTCCAAGCTGGTGCTCTCTTCCTATTCTGCGATGTCATGGTCACCACGGCTGCAGAGCTCTGCATCGTTGCCAGTGCTGCTGTGCTCGCCACGATGTCCAAACAGGAAATGAAATTCAAACTGGCCAGACAGGAAAAGGAATTCAAATTTTCCCGGGGCTTTTCCTGAGTGGCTGGTCAGAGCATCCGAGCTCGGATTGCAGTCCAGAGCGTCCACTGAGTGGTGCACTGTGGGATAGCTCCCGGAGCTATTAGCGTCGAATTCCGTCCACAGTAACACGAATTCGACATGGCCATGTCGAATTTAGCGCTACTCCCCTCGTCGGGTAGGAGTACAGAAATCGAATTAAAGAGCCATTTATGTCGAAATAAATAGCTTCGTAATGTGGACGGGTGCAGGGTTAAATCGAGTTAACGCGGCTAAATACGACAAAAAGTCCTAGTGTAGACCAGGCCTGAGAGAGATGCTGTGTGCATTACCCCACGTGGCCACTCGGTGTCACTGTTGCTCTCTGAGAGAGACGCTGTGTGCATTACCCCACGTGGCCACCCGGTGTCACTATTGCTCTCTGAGAGAGACGCTGTGTGCATTACCGCACGTGGCCACCCGGTGTCACTATTGCTCTCTGAGAGAGATGCTGTGTGCATTACCCCACGCGGCCACCCAGTGTCACTGTTGCTCTCTGAGAGAGATGCTGTGTGCGTTACCCCACGTGGCCACCCGGTGTCACTGTTGCTGTCTGAGGGGAGGGTCAGATCCCCGTTGCAGAGTTTCTCTAGTGTCTGGTTATCACATTTGCCTGACATGCAAAAGGGCCCTGGTTTGAAACCAGGCAGAAAGATGAAGTTTTACTTTTCCCAGCTCCCTTATCTGCCCAGCGAGGTGCTCCCCTCTTGGCCACTGGGATCACCCCAACCCCTGCAGGACAGCGGGTGGGGAAATGAGCTGAGAACGCGTGCCGGACAAAGCTGCTGTTTCCGGCCCTCTTTTTCTTGGTGACAGAGGCGTGTGCACGGGGTGTGCGGGTGTGTCCGGGCACACCCTAGTGAGCTGCGGCTCAGAAGGCTGCTCCTTCCCCCTCCCCTGGGGGCTGTTTCCTAGGGGCAGCCTGCACGCAGCTGCGATCAGCTGTTTGCCGGGCAGGCTCAGATCAGCTGCGTCCTGCCTCCCTGCTCCAGCAGGGGCCGAGTGAGTCTCACACACACACGAAAACACCCTTAGGGTTAGGGGTGGGCGGGAGCACAGCCGGCCCCTGCTCACCTAGGGCCGCCCTGCACCTCTTGGGCTGATGGCCATGGCATCCACCCGGACCCTGGCAGGAGCCACGCTGGGGTGGAGGGGGAGGAGAAGCCCAGACCCCGGCAGGAGCTGCACTGGGGGGTGGGGAGGGGGAGGAGGAAGAGGAGCCACACTGGGGCAGAGAGGAGAGGCCCCAGACCCTGGCAGAAGATGTGGGGCTGAAGTCCCTGGCTCGGGAGGCCCAGCCACCCTAGTGGCAGAAGCTGCAGGGCTGAAGCCCTGACCCCACTCTGTGTGGAGCTGGTATCTCCATTTCTCCCGCCATCACACAGCCATGAATGTATTTAGCCTAGGAGGCAGGGTCAGGATTGGCCCCATTTGGCAGGTGGGATCTAGGGCACGCAGAGGTGAAGTGACTTTCCCAAGGCTAAGCAGGGAGTCTGTGGCAGAGCAGAGACTCAAACCCAGAACACCTGAACCCTGTGCCTTAACCACTAGGCAACCTTCCCACCCAAGGAGGGGAGCTTCCTCTGCCACTTTGAATGTGTGGGTGGGAGCAGCCACTAGACAGAGCTGCCAGGAGGTGGGGAGCAGAGAGAGATGGGAAAAGGGACATGGGTGGGGGTAGCAGGGTGGTTACGAGCTCCTGCCTGGGAGGGGTTAAAACAGCCCTACAGAGGGAGCAGTCAGGGGACGGGCAGTCAGGGGACATGGAATGGGGGCGCTGGATAGGGCGTGGGAGTCCCAGGGGGCGTGTCAGTGGTGGGGGTGTGGCTAGGGGCCGGAGCAGTCAGGGGACAGGTGTGTTGGATAGTTGGAGGGGTCCCGGGGGGTGATTAGGCGGCGGGGGGGTCCCTGGAGGGGGCGGTCAGGGAACAAGGAGCAGGGGAGTTGGATGGGTCAAGGGTTCGATGGGGGGGCTGTCAGGGGCGGGGGTGTGGAGAGGGGTTGGGGCAGTCAGGGGACAGGTAGGGGGTAGGGTCCTAGGGAGGCAGTTACAGTGGAGGGGTCTCTGGAGGGGCGGTCAGGGGACAAGGAGAAGGGAGGCTTAGGTAGGGGGTGGGGTCCTGGGCGCAGTTAGGGGCAGGGTCCCAGGAGGGAGCAGTCAGGGGACAAGGAGCACAGGGGGTTGGGGGTTTTGAGGGGGGCTGGAAGTGGGAGGGAGTGGATGGTGGCGGGGCTAGGGCAGGGCTCCCTGGGTGCACACCCTAATGAAATGTGCTGCACACACCTATGGCTGCTACAGTTATTTCATGGACTGTCTGGGACGGGGGAAAAGCCGAGTTCACTCCAGGTGGAGGGAAAAAAGGACCCTGAAAATCTCAGGGCCTCAGGGAAACCCAACCGCTGCTACCAGGGTCGCTGAGGTGCTGGGGATTTGAGAAGGAAAGGGACTGTGTGAACTGTCAAGGTGGGGAATGAATAACAATCTACAGCTGGATCCACCTCATTAACCACCGACACAGGCTAATCATGCTGCAGATAGACGGGAAACCGGGAGCGATTCTTTGCTGTTCAGCCATAGACACAGGGACCCAATTGCTCCACCGTGAATGTGCTGGGGAAAGCTGGACTTTACAGGCAGGTGGAAATAGCAGATCCTAGAAACACCTGGAGCTCCCCATCCCACTTCTGCCACCAGGGTCAGGGATTGTTCACAGAGCCCCCCACCATCATGACCTTCCAGCAGGGGATGGTAGCCCCCCCCCAATGCAGGGGAGAGGGCTGAGTGTATCTCTGCACCCTGAGTCTAGGGCTCGCACTCTCTCTGCCCCACACATAGAATCTGGCCCTGGTGCAAAGTGACCCCTATGAACCAGCAACCTCCACGAGAGCATGATCGGGGCGGCGGGGGTGGGGGCGGGGAAGGCTTCCAATGAAGTTTATAAGCCACTGGCTGCTTTGGAACGAAACAGGCTCTGAGTGTGAACAGCCAGGCAATCAGGTCTGTTTGGGGATGTAGCTCAGTGGTAGAGTGCGTGCTTCGGATGGATAAGATCCTGGGTTCAAACCCCAGAGTCTCCAGGTTTGCTTTTCATGCTGCTGCCTCGCTCATGCCCAGCTGGGATGTGGCTGACCTGTCTCCCTGCACAAGTTTCAATCCTGAGCAGTGAGGGCAAAGTGCCAACGGCAGGAGAGCTCTGGGGGGGTTTCACCAAAGCTGCATCCAGCCCAGTGTCCTGTCTTATGCCAGATGCCCCAGAGGGAATGAACAGAACAGGGTATCAGCCAGTGATTATCCCGTTGCCTATTCCCAGCTCCTGGCAAACAGAGGCTAGAGACACCATCCCTGCCCAGCCTGGCGAATCGCCATTGCTGGACCTGTCCTCCATGAACTTATCTAGTTCTGTTTTGAGCCTTGTTCTAGTCTTGGCCTCCACGACATCCTCTGGGAGAAAGCTCCACAGGTTGCCTGTTGTCGTGTGACCCCCTCCCCCTCTAAGGCAGCGGGTTTCAAACATTTTTTCAGGTGACCCAGTTGAAGAAAATTGTTGATGCCCATGCCCCAACGGAGCTGGGCATCAGGGGCTTGGGAGGGGCTCAGGGCTGGGGCAGGAGGTTGGGGTGCAGGGTGAAGGCTGCAGAGTGGGGCAGAGAATGAGGGGTTCAGGATGTGAGGGGGGCTCTAGGCTAGGGCAGGGGGTTGGGGTGTAGGGGTGAAGGCTGCAGGGTGGGACCAGGGATGAGGGGTTTGGGGTACAGGAGGGGCTCAGAGTTTGGGGGGGCTTCAGGCTGGGGCAGGGGGTTGGGGTGCAAAAGGGGGTCAGGGCTCTGGGCTGGGAGTGCTGACTCTGGTGTGGGGCCAGGTATGAGGGTCTTGGGGTGCAGGAGGGGACTCCAGCAGGGGATTAGGGCACATGGTTGGGGTGTGGGGTTACCTCGCACGGCTCCTGGTCAGTGGAACAATGGGGGGGGCATTGGCAGGGAGTCAGGTGTGGGTAGATACCATGCCTTAGCCAGAGCCAGGCACCATGGCTTAGCTGGTTAAAGCCCCTGTCTTGAAAACAGGAGATCCTGGGTTCGACTCCCCGTGGTACCTTGGTGAGTGGCTTTTGGGGCACCTGATATTGGCTAATGTCAGAAGAAAAGATACAGAGCTAGATGGACCTTCGGTCTAGTCCAGTCTGGCTATTCCCATGGTTTCAATTACACTCCCAGGGACTGATAACAGAGTTATTGAAAGTATCAGAGAGGGAGCCATGTTAGTCTGGATCTGCCGTGTTAATTCTGGATTTGGGGCTCACCAACAGGTCCCGTAGTCACTGGGTCAGTGATCCCCCCCATAGGGGTGTTTCCTTGCCTGGGTGAATGAGACCCCAGACTGTTGTCCCCATCCCCTGGGGTCCCATCACTCCCCTACCCAAAGACAGCTCAGTCCCCACAAGTGCTCTCAAGGCGGGGTGAGCGGCTCCTGGCACTCTGTAACGAAGCTGGTTCTGGCGGGACCTAACTGAGAGTGCCAGTTCAGGACAAATTGCTTCAAGCAGGGCAGTTACAGCCCAAGACTGGGGTTTTTCCACCTCTAAGGCAAACCAAACCAGCCAGACAGAGGAGACTTTGGTTTTACCCCACTGGCTAACCACAAGTCACACAAGCAATCCCCTTAGACACTCCAGTTTCCCAGTCTCACCACCAGTGCCACTCGTTATGGGGACAAATGGTCATGAAAACCAATGCCCCAGGAAAAGAAAACAGGTTCTCCCGATCCCAATGGACCGAACCTCAGAGCCAGGTCAATATCCAACTCAGATCTTACCCACAAATCACGCTGTTGCCAATCCTTTAGAATCTAAAATCTAAAGGTTTATTCATAAAAGGAAGAAGGTATAGATGAGAGCTAGAATTGGTTAAAAGGAATCAATTACATACAGTAATGGCAAAGTCCTTGGTTCAGGCTTGCAGAGATGGAATAAACTGCAGGTTCAAATTCAAATTAAGTCTCTGGAGTACATCCACAGCTGGGATGGGTCCTTCAGTCCTTTGTTCAAAGCTTCCATTTGTAGAAAGGTTCTTCCAGAGGTACAAAGCAGGAATGAAGACAAAATGGAGATGAGGCAGCTGCCTTTTATAGTTTCTTCCAGGTTTAAAGACATCTCTTTGTCCTTACTGTGGAAAATCACAGCAAAATGGAGTCTGGAGTCACATGGGCAAGTCCCTGCATACCTTGTTGAGTCACAGGCGTGTCCGTCCTCTCTCAATGGGTCCATTGTATTGCTGATGCCTCTTAATGGGCCATCAAGCAGGCCTAGCAGAGCTGATAGCTTATCCTGGGTCCCAGAAGCCCAGCCCCAGTTTGAAATACAGACAATATAAAGCCAATATTCATAACTTCAACTACAAAACTGATACATATAAATGGCATAATCCTAACCAGCCAAGCATAACCTGGTCTTAGACACCTCATTTGACCCCCTTTATATAAGATTTGGTGCCACTACAGGACCTCGGTTGTAAAAACGATCTATATGGTCCCAGTTATTGTCAATAACGTCACACGCTCCACTCTCCAGCTCCACCAATTCTGCTCTCTCCTCCCCCGGTCTCCTGATACTACAGGCCTCAGCGCTAGGCTGGACCCAAGCCTTGCAGGGACTGGCAACACCCAGATACCTTCTGCCGAGGAGAGGCTCCCCACAGAGCCCACCTCGCTCTGCTGTAGGAGGGAGCCCTCAATCAGAAGCCAAAGCTCCAAACATTCCTCCCATCCTGCGTCAGACAGGGCAGCCGGATCAGCACCTTCATGGGAAGGCAGCAACAGAGGCAAGGAGACCGAGCTTCAACCTCCACCAGGTGAGAACGCAGCCATCTGGGAGGAACCTGCTATATGCCCAGAGGCCTTTATTCCTCCAGCCTGCGGGGACAGAGGGGAGGTCAGGAAGTTGCCCCTTCAATCCCACACACAAAAAGGCCCGTCTTAGGAAAGGAAAAATCCTGAAGGGAAAAAGTAACATCAAAGAGGACTCCCAAGAGACAGATGTTTTTAGGATGTTAATGAACAGTTAATCACCTGACCAGGGACTTGAACTCTGGACCCTCAGATTAAAAGTCTGATGCTCTACCAACTGAGCTAGCCAGGCTCATGAAACGAGTAAAGCAAGTTGGTATGAAGGAGAAGCTATGCAAGAAAAAGGAAGCAGGAAACAATAGGGAAAATCTACTGCTCTTTCTCTCTCTTCCCAGCCCTCACCCAGGGTTTGGGCTCATATTATTGCTGGTTAAGAAGAGGGGAAAGTATCTGCATCTACCAGCCTTTTATAGCTGTACAAGAATCAGGCACAATACAGAGGTACCCATCTGCAAGTGCCAAATGGTTGGATTGGCTAATGCAACCTGTAGAAGTCCATGGCACACTGGGATACAAAGTCAGGGGTACATCATCATCATCATCATAATTTCAAAGGGATAATGATAGGAAGGTTCACAATTGACTAAGTAGCTACATACAAAGCTCATTGGTTATTCATACTCATTAGTGTCACTGTGGACTGAGCTTTTTTTCTCTCTGTCTCCCTTCTAGAACATCAGCAGTAGCTTGAGCAGGTGTGTGGTTCCGTCAGATGCCCGCTTAGATTTCAGGATGCTGGGAAAGTGTTTGGAGACTGTGAAAATCAAAGCTCTGTCCAGTGACTCATAGCAAAATGTGGGCATGTTCCCACCATGCACCTTTAATCCCAGTATCGAGATGTGAGGGTTGGGCACGGTGGGCGTTGAAGCCTTTTATGGCTCTACTATTATGTTTCAAGTTTCAGCAGGAGGCTGGGCTGGAGGGCAGGTCAGGCCCGAGGGAAATGGCGGGGCAACCACAAAGAAAGAAACCGACTCTTCGGATGACTGGACACTCTGCATCTAATTAATGTCACAGCATCGTATCCCCTTTGGCAGAGCTGCTGTGAGGAGCATCTTCAGCGACGAAGGCAGGTCCCCGCAGCTGTGGCTCTCCGGGGTTCTGTGGCCATTAAACGGCTGGCCATGGTGGGAAAACATCGTGAGTCAGCAGCAGAGGGGAGGCGGGCGTGGGCTGGGATCTGGGACCTGGATGGGCCTTGATTCCGTTCTGCTGGTCTCTGAAGGACGGCAGGGAAAGGGTGTTCCTGGGGAAGTGGGAGCAGTTGTGTTTCGCGTTCAGGCTTTGGTATCGGTTCCTGCAAGTTACTCGTGAGCACACAGGGACGTTAGCGGGTGCTCTCAATGCAGGATTGGCCCAGTTACCATCAGTACCAGATTTACAATGGTGCCGGGTCCATGCTCTGAAGGGGCCTGGCCCGGCTGCTCTCTCCACCCCCGGCTCTCTCCAGCGGAGGCAGAAGCTCCTCCCCAGCCTCTTCCCCCAGCGTGCCGCGTTCCCGCCCCTCCCCCTCGCTCTCCCTCTCTCTGCAGCCGAACAGCTGTTTGCCAGTGCAAGGGAGGGGGAGGAGTGGAGCCACACCCCAAAGAGATCCATTTCTCCTGGATCTGAGATTTAACTACAAAAAGAAGAAGGCCTCAGGGTGCCAGATGGAGGAGCAGGCTGGGGCTAGGGCTGCTAAGGGAGCCAGAGTAGCAAGTTTTCTGTATTGTTTCCCGCCCTCTTTTTCTTGACTAGTTTCTCTTCTGCACCTAACTTGCTGTTTTCTCATGTGAGCCTGGCTAGGTCAGTTGGTAAAGCATCAGGCTTTTAATCTGAGGGTCCAGGGTTCAAGTCCCTGGTCAAGTATAAAAGGCATCATATCTTCCAAAAGGCAGTTCTTCAGTACCTTCCTTCACACTAGTCTTTTCTTTTCAGGACTTGGGCTTTCCTAGGAAGGACCATTTTGTCCTGTGACTAACGGGGCAACTTTATCACATGCCCACTGGTCTCACAGTCTGGAGGAAGGAAGGCTTCTGGCTCTGAGTTTTCTGTGCACAGAGAGCCAGACACCTGAAGGTCTGCAGGTTTGAGGGAAATGGGGAACGTCTGTACTTTGGAATAGGCAGGTCTCGTCTTGGACCATCAAATGGAACAGTTGCAAATCTTTGTTTGAGGCAGGCACCATGGCTTAGCTGGCTAAAGCACCTGTCTAGTAAAAAGGAGATCCTGGGTTCAACTCCCAGTAGTGCCTTGTTGTGCGGCTTTTGTCTCCTCTGTTCACATTTCCCTATGTCTTTCTAGGAAACAGAAGAGGCCTCCCTTTGCAATCCAAGTAACTGCTTGCTAAGGAAAAGGCTTCTTTGAAGAGGAGCATTAGAAAGAATCAAATCACGAGCCTAGAGCTGATGAAAAGGCTGCTGTGACCGGCATTGGCAAGGCGGTGGCTTCAACTGCAATGGCTGGAACACAAGAGCCTGTGTCACACGTCCTTGTGATTCGCTGGGGATGTCTGCGCACAGAGACCCTGATAGACAATCTCTGCAGGTCTGGCAGGAAATGGAGAGTTACTCTCCTGTCACCTTCCTTTTGATTGTCATTGATGAAAAATTGAGCAGTTGGGAGAAAAGTCCCAGAGAGTGGCATCGTGGCTAAGCTGGCTGAGTGCACGAGGGGACTTGAGCGCCAGAGGGGACGTTTGATCCAGAAGGCTGGCCATGCCTGGAGTCCCGTAGGTAGGGGTGCGAGCTCCATTTCCTCTGAGTCCTGAAGCTGGGGTGCAGCCTGGCCTAGGAAGCAGCCCGAGTGGTTGACATGTCCACTGCACTCCCTGTTTTTCTCCATCTGCTCCGGATCTAGAGACTTTTTTCTATCCCATCTCTCCTTCTCTTCTCTTCTGTGCTCTCTCTTTCCCTGCTCCCCTTTGTTTTCCATGGGACCTGGCCTCATAGTTCTATGTTGTGCAATATCATGTTTAACTTTCCAAATAAGCTGATGCCTGGAGAATATTTCCAGGTGGTTGCCCCCTACGTAGATTTCAGTGATCTCTGGTGTGTCCTCACGGGGAACCAGCTCACAAAAAAGAGCCAGGAGCTGGTCCCAGTGCATCCCCCATCTGCTGTGCGGACAGAAAATTACCTCCATCCACAGTCCATCTGCAAACCCCTTGCTGAATCACAGGCTGTCTTGGAATCCCACTGCACAATGCTGTGTCCTCAAATTCACATCCCCTGCCATATTGTGTAAATAAGGGACATGGGGGAGGAAGTGGACAGAGTTAAAACCTGTGGTGCTCATGGCCCACCACATGCAGTGACCTCCCCTCAGGGGACTTATAGGCCCCGGATCACCTGCCCCCTATAGCCTGGATCTCTAACACACCCAGGCCCAACTGGGTAGCTGCTGTTGCAATCCCTCTGTGGAAGAATTGGGAGCCATACTCTCCAGTGGCAATATTTCAGAGGTGGGTACAGACTTTGTGACAGAAAGCCTTGGGCTTGTCTCTGAACCTCCCCTATCCGGAAGAACAGAGGATGAGGAGGGTACAAGGGCAGAAGGTGACAAACAGGCCCGAACAGGAGAGATTTTCTTTTTGTTACAATTCATCAAAATCTCATCCCTGATAAGCTCCGAAGGGGTGTAGCTCAGCCCCCCAACCACTCAGCGTGCTGCCGTAGATAATTCTGCCACAGAGACTGCTGGCTCTCTGCTCCTCTCCCTCCCCGATGGGGATTTTCACATGTAGAAAGGAGGGTTTGGGGAGCAGAGATTGAAAGGGTGTGGGGGGGCTCAAAGGATCGGCACCGCTCTGGGCTCTGCTTGAGACATCCTGGCATAGGGGCTGGTGAGGGAGGAAGGATTGTAGATTTGTGGTGTCTGAGCTGCTCTCTGCAGAGGAGGTGATAAGTGAAGGGGGCATTTTTGATTCCTCCCCCCTTCGGTGTCCCCTGGGATGGAATTCTAGGGCCCATGGGGCCAAAGAAGTGGGCAAAGCCATTGGGTTAATGAAAACCAGTGCTCCAGGGGAGGCTTGAACTCACAACCTCAGCATGTCTTCTTTAAGCACTGCCGTATAAGTACTGTGCGCTAACCCATTGCACCACTGAAGCCCTTGCTGACGCGTGTTTTCCCCGTCCCCCAGGCTGATAAAGGTAAGGATTGACTCCAAACAATGCTAAGTGGAGTTGAGAGAGGGGAGTGCCAAGTCCTGGTACTTGATGGGCTGGGCTCTTCTTAAGGGGCCCAGGCACCATTTGACCCTTTTGGTCTTCGCCGTGTAACAACCGAGCTGATTGAGACTCAATTTGGAGTCTTGCTGCAGACCAACAGATCTGAAATCACTGATCACCAGGTCTCAGCATTAGTCCTGCATTGGGACAGTGTCTCTGATGTAAGAAACTGCCAGTAGGTGAAGCCGGGAGAACAGGGTGGGGTGGCAAGTGGCGGCAGGACTCTTGCTGCCAGGGTCTAGCTGCCCAAATTCCTCCCCATGCCGCTGGGCCCCAGTCACCTTCAGCCACCAGGTAACCCAGGAACTAAGGCAGGAATGGGGTGAGGAAGCAAGTCAAGCTGAGCAAGGCAGGAAAAAAATTCATCTTGCCGCCATGGACCGCTCGCAATGAGGTCCTTTTTGTGTGCCATGACTGACAAACACATCCCGGACAGAGAAGCACCAGCCAGAAAAGTGTCCTGTAGGGGCTGAAGTAGCTCAGTTGGGCGAGCGTTACACTGAAGCTCTAAAGGTCCCTGGTTCAATCCCAGGCTTTGGCATGCTCTTTGGTCCCTTTGTGTGCAGGGGTGGGCTGTTTTCTCAAAGCGCAGTGGTACCTCTACCCACCACGAGTCCCTCATTTCAGGCTCCCCAGCAGGAAAAGACAGGGGGGGCTTTTGCCCACATGAGCTTTCCTTCTTCTCTTGCTCTTTCTCAGCAAGGGGAAGGAAAAGAAGCTCTCCTTCAAGCTGGAGTCACAAGGGCAAGAGAAAGTTGACTTCCTGAGCTCCGGCGCCAGTCCTTTGCTCTTCCAGTTGATCTCTCAAAGGGCTGCTGCCACTTTCTCCAGGTTCGCCCATCGGTGTGTGCCAGCGTGAGCACCAGCCAAGAGTGGGGCATTTGAAGGAAGTTTCTGTAGTGTAGTGGTTATCACATTTGCTTAACACGCAAAAGGTCCCTGGCTCGCAACCAGGCAGAAACATGACAGTTAACTTTTTTCCCACTCCCCTAGCTGTCCAGCAAGACACTCCTCCTTCTGCCACTGGCCTGTCCTTGGGATAACCCCAACCCCTGCAGGACAGAGGGTGGTGAAATGACCTGAGAAAGCGCCTTAGCATCAGCCAGGGAAAACTGGAGGATCTCGGCAAGTCACCTCTTGGAGCCTTGTGGCTTGGCCTCCTCTGCCCTTGCAGGTTGGCCTAGGGAGGCCGGCTCTCCCTGCTGGCCTCCCTTGTGTGACTTGCCAAAGGAGGAAGTGAGGTGGGAATGGGGCAAAAGAGGAAGGTCGTGCTGAGGAAGGCAGGGCAGAAGCTAAGAGTCTCAGTGTGGCTCAGTGGGGTTAGTCGAGCGCCACAGTTCGTTCTGCCAAAGCCTGGGGAGGTGCGGTTGGCTGCTGGGAGGTAGAATCCTGTGTCTGGGCCTGTCGTGCTGGGCTTTCTCCTGGGTGTGCAGCTGTGCCCTGAACTCACGAGTGTCCCTCGTTTCAGAGGCAACACGTGCAGAGGGCGGGATATGAGGCCATGTGCCCCACCTGGGATAGCATCCCTGCTACAGCATGGGGTGCTGCCAGGATCCCTCCCTGCATAGCAGCTGCTGGAGGCGGGAGTGGAGCGGGGCTGCCTTTGCTGCTTCCTCTCCCGGCATTGTTCACTCCTGGGAGGGCTGTTGATGGGAAGGGGGTGGGGCTGAACCTTGAAATTGTGCCCACCCCCCACCCCGGCTTTCAGCAGAGACCAGTTGTCTGTGCCTGGTTTCCTGCTCCTCAGCCAGTGGATAATGTGCTATTCTGCCCCGGAGTGGCCGGCCCTGACTTTCTTTCTCAGGAAGGGGAGGAAAAAGGAATCTCTTTTCAAACCCCCAGTCCCACCGCTGACCAAGGTGTGACGTTCTAAGTTCCCGCTACAGTGCAGGATTTAGACTTAATGGTGCCCTGTGCGCGGCTTCATTTTTGGGTCCCCCCTTGGGACCCATTCAAGAAATCTCTCCTATCTCCCCCCATTGTTCTTTTTTCTTCCTCACCCTCCTCCTCCATTATCAGTAATGGGAAGTGAAGGAACATAAAGTGAGGTACCTTGATTGGGGTAGGGGGAGTATAGGGGGTCAGGCTCTGGAAAGGAGTTGGGATGGTGGGTGTAGGATCTGAACTGGGGCAGAGGAGATGCTCTAAGCAGATAGGAGAGAGCTGTCCTGTCCATGTAGTTAATCCACCTCCCTGAGAGGTGGGAGCTATGTCAGTGGGAGAAGCTATGTTGGTGGGGGTGCAAGCTTTTCTGTTTACACGTACATATAATGTTTAATCAACCATATACCTCATGAGGGTATAGCACAGTGGTAGAGTCTTTGACTGCAGATCAAGTGGTCCTTGGTTCAATTCCAAGTGCTCCCTTAAAAAACCTCATCCTTCAACAAAAATTTTTACATTTCCATTACGGTCAGGAGTTCCACAGAATGGGGATGCCTGAAATAGGGTGACCAGACAGCAAATGTGAAAAGTCGGAATGGGGGTGGGGGGTAATAGGAGCATATATAAGAAAAAGACCCCAAAATCGGAACTGTCCCTATAAAATCGGGACATATGGTCACCCTAGCCTGAAATGAATGGAAACACTCAACGTTTTCCGATGAAAATGCATAAAAACCTAGTAAACACGCCCCTTGGTGCATCTATAATGTGATAACAGCCCTGCGGACCGGCTGGCCTGGATCGTCTGATTTGGACGTCTCGGTCTCAGGTTGTGGGGCTAAAAGCTGCAGTGTGGACATTTGGCTCAGACTGGAGCCCGGCCTCGGAGACCCTCACCCCTCGTGGGATCTCAGAGGCTGGGCTTAAGCCCAAGCGTCTACACTGTAATTTTATAGCCCTGCAGCACAAGCCCCACAAGCCTGGATCAGCTGATCCAGGGTTTGAGAACAGTGACTTGGGTGTGTTAATGGCAGTGTAGACGTAATGCTAGGCTATGTCCACACTGCAATGAACACCCAGGGCTGTCCCGTGCCAGCTCAGGCTCCCAGGGCTGGGCTGTGGGGTGGTAAATTTGCAGTGTAGACATCTCGGCTCAGGCTCAGTACCGGGCTCTGGGACCCCACGAGGTTCGGAGGGAGTTTAGCAAGCGACAAAGGGAAATCGGCCGTGGAGTATTACCCTGGGCTCACTGGCAGTTCCCCATTGGTCTGTCTGCTTTGGGGCAGGGACCATAACACGTCCTGCTGCATTTGTTATTTCAAAGGGTGGTTTAGGATTTTCAGTCTCAGACACGGTGCACAAAACAGGACTCCACCCTCGGCGTAAACTCAATGAGCCGCCTACAGATTCTGGCAGCGACAACGAGGCATTTGGTGTGAGAGTCAGACCTGCCCCTGTCCAAGAGGGAGGGGTCGTCTGCGAGGGGACTGGAACACTGACCTATCAGCTCTTAACTCCCAAACTTTCAGTAACTCTGTTATCAGTGCCCGGGAGTGTAATTTAAACCATAAAAACAGCCACACTGGGCTAGACCAAAGGCCCGTCAAGCTCTGTGTTTTGTCTTCTGACAGTAGCCAATACCAGGTGCCCCAAAAGCCACTCAACAAGGCACCACTGGGAGTTGAACTCAGGATTTCTTGTTTACAAGGCAGGTGCTTTAACCAGCGAAGCCATGGTGCCTACCACTTACTAACATTGGGTATCTGCCTACACCTGACTCCATGCCAGACCCCACCTGGGCTTTTGCTTGTGTTTGGATTCTGCAAAGCAGAGGAGCAGGGGAAGTTTTCCTGGCAACCTGTGTGTGTGTGAATCCTTGGCCAGGTCTGCACTACAAAGTTATCGCTCAGGTGTGTGAAAAACACACGATGCTCTCTCGGTCGGGTACACACACGGCAATGCCACATCTGGCAACAAAACTGCCCGGTTTTGGTGACATAATAAAACCACCTCGACGAGAGGCCTGGAGCTTTTTGCAGCAAATTTAAAGTGACATATACCCAGCCCCCCACACCCCATGCCCTGACTCCTGCACCCCCCTCACACACCGCAGCCCCTGCCCTGACTCCTGTAACCCCCCCACACGACCCCAGTCCTGACTCCTGCACCCCCCCCCACATACCCACCCCCACCACCAAATAGGACCTCTTGCACACACACCCCACATTCCTACCTGCCCCCCTCGCACCAAACGGGAGCTGCCCCAGTTAAGCGCTCCACACCCGAACCCCGAGCCCCCTCCCTCACCCTGGCTCCTGGACAGACCCTGCACCCCAACCCCCAGCCTGCTCCTGCACCCTAACTCCCTCCCCGACTCTGCACCCCCAGCCCTGTGCTCAGTGCCCCCCCACCCTCAGCTCAGTGCAGAGAGAGACGCAGAGAACGGGCTAGAACTAGGGAGAAGATAAGTACCCGCTCTATGTGCGCAGGGGTCAGGGGGATCCTGTTTATACCTCCCCAGTCCTTCTGCGCTTTCAGTTTACCTCCGGCCCCTCCCTTGCTCCAGGGACCAGCCCTAGCTCCTGCCCCGCTGTGCTATTGACCCGGCCCCTGCCTTGCTCCAGTCAGCAGGGACTAATCCTCCCCCCATGTCCCACTGTGCTCATCTGGCCCCTGCCTCGCTCCAGCTGGGGACCAATCCTTCCCCCCCAATACCCCACAGTGCTCTTGCCCCTGGCCCCTTCATTCCACAGCGGGGCCCAGAAATATGTTTGGCGCCGGGCACACAAAAATGTAATCCAGCCCTGGATACCAGACTGTGATGGGGATTGCATTGTCCTTTTTTTGCATTTCCAATGGCATTTCTGTCTGTGATTTCGTTTTTCTTTGTCGAACGGTGTTTTCTCCTGGATCTGAGATTTAACTAGAAAAAGAAGAAGGCCTCAGGGCACCAGATGGAGGAGCACGCTGGGGCTAGGGCTGCTAAGAGAGCGAGAGTAGGAGGTTTTCTGTATTGTTTCCTGCCTGCTTTTTCTTGACTAGTTTCTCTTCTGCACCAAACTTACCCATTTAACATGTGAGTCTGGCTAGCTCAGTGGGTAGCGCATCAAATGATTAATTCGAGGGTTCAAGTCCTTGGCCAGGTATGAAAAGCATCATATCCTCCAAATGGTAGTTCTTTTTCAGTACTCTCCTCGACACTTTTTTTTTTTTTTCAGGACTTGGGCTTTCCTAGGAAGGGCCATTTTCTGCCTCTGACTGACGGGGCAACTTCCTCACATGCCCACTAGCCTCACAGTCTGGAGGAAGAAAGGATTCTGGGTCTACAGCAAACCGCTGTGTGCCGACTTGTTGAGAAAATGCAGGGCTGGCCAGAGAGATCTTGAGCAAGGGAGGCAATAAATTGTCCGCCCAGGCTCTTCTACACTGGGAGTCAGACAAACATAAGATGCTGTCCTCTGGGTCCCATGGTGTAAGGCCGGCACTCAGGGCTTTGAATGCTGCAAGCCGAGTTCAAGTCTGGGTGGGACCTTGGGGCAGCTCTTTTGCCACCTAACACTACTGGGTGTTCCAAGGCTTCATCTTGCTCTCTCCAATGACGTCAGAGCCGGTCTTTTGCCCGCTAGCTGTTGTGACTTGAGCGCCAGAGGGGACGTTTGATCCAGAAGGCTGGTCATGCCTGGAGTCCTGTAGGTAGGGGTGCGAGCTCCATTTCCTCTGAGTCCTGAAGCTGGGCTGCAGCCTGGCCTAGGAGGCAGCCCGATGGGTCAATCATGTCCCCTGCACTCGCTGGTTCTCTCCATCTGCTCCCTCTCTAGAGACTTTTTTCTATCCCATCTCTCCTTCTCTTCTCTTCTGTGCTCTCTCTTTCCCTGCTCCCCTTTGTTTTCTATGGGACCTGGCCCCATAGTTCTATGTTGTGCAATATTGTGTTTAACTTTCCAAATCAGCTGGGGCCTGGAGAATATTTCCAGGTGGTTGCCCCCTACATAGATTGCAGTGATGTCTGGTGTGTCCTCACGGGGAACCAGCTCACAAAAAAGAGCCAGGAGCTGGTCCCAGTGCATCCCCCATCTGTTGTGTGGAGAGAAAATTGCCTCGAGGCCAAAGCCCAGCTGCAAACCCCTTGCTAAATTACAGGCTGTCTTGGAAGCTCACTGCACAATGCTGTGCCCACAAACTCACATCCCCGGCCATAGGGGCGCTGCCATATCATCTAAGCAAGAGACGTGGGGAAGGAGGCAAACAGGGTTAAAACCTGTGGTACTTACGGCCAACCACATGCATTGGCCTCCCCTCAGGTAGGGGACTTATAGGCCTTCTCCTGATTGGCTCGCCCAATACGCTTTCCTGATTGGCTGGGCTCTGCGCAGCCTCTCCAAGGCTGCCTTAACCTTTCTCCTGGCTGGGTGGGGCAGCTGCCCCGCCCCACTTGTAAAGTGGCAAATGAGAAGTCTGGAGCTGGTAGAAAGGTGACCATGACTCAGCATAGAGCCGAGGTTGCTACGACTGAATTGCAGAGCACGAACCACGATATGATCACAGTGGCTGGTGGGAGAAGCACGTGTTAGAAGCCCTCTGTCATCTGAGCTGTGGCTTTCTGTGCACAGAGAGCCAGACACCTCAAGGTCTGCAAGTCTTGAGGGAAATGGGGAACGTCTGTACTTTGTAATGTGCAGGTCTTGTCTTGGACCATCAAATGGAGGAGTTGGATGGGCTTCTGTGAAGCAGGCACTATGGCTTAGCTGGCTAAAGCACCTGTCTAGTAAACAGGAGATCCTGGGTTCAACTCCCAGTGGTTCCTTGTAGAACTTTTGTCTCCTCTCATCACTGGTGTCTTTCTAGGAAACACAAGAGACCTCCCTTGTCAATCCAAGTAACTGCTTGCTAAGGAAAAGGCTTCTTTGAAGAGGAGCATTAGAAAGAATCAAATCACGAGCCTGGAGCTGATGAAAAGGCTGCTGTGACCAGCATTGGCAAGGCGGTGGCTTCGACTGCAATTTGTGCAACACGAGAGCCTGTGCCACACGTCCTTGTGACGTGCTGGGTTTGTCTGCGCACAGAGACCCTGACAGAAAATCTCTGCCCCCCTGTTCTCTAGACCAGAGTGACTCTCAGCCAGCGTAAAACAGGAGGGTTTACTGAGCGTTGAATACAGCACAGGAACTCACAGGGCCCTCAGGCCTGGCCTCCCCCCAGCCCAGCACATCCAGCTCTCTCCTGTATCCTGGTGGGCTCTGCCTGCTCCCTCTCCCCAGCCCAGAGCCCCCGAGTAGCGTAGGCAGGTCCGGAGCACAGGGGAGCGGTGCTATAAAAAGACTCCTCCCCAGACTCCCCCTGTACTCACCCGGTGGTGCCTCCGGGAGGCGCTCCGGGTCCTCCCAGAGGTGAAAGTAAGCCGGTCCGGTCCAGTAGCGGCAAGAGCCAGTATGCTGTGCTGGACCAGACCAGCTTCCCCGGCGGTGATTTAAAGGGCCCGCAGCTCCAGCCGCTGCGGGGAGCCCCGGGCCCTTTAAAGCGCCGCCGGAGCTCCGGCAGCGGGGCTCGGGCGGGGATTTCAAAGGCCCGTGGCTCCTGCAGCCACAGGGAGCAGCCGGCCTTTTAAATCCCCGCCCGAGCCCAGCTCCGGCAGCGGGGCATGGGCGCCGCCACTTGTGCTCACAGGGGGAGCAGCCGCTCCCCCTAATCCCCCCCTGTCTACGCCACTGGAGCTCCAGCCCCACCCTGCTGCCCCACTGGGCGGGGGATATCACTGGCCCCAAGCCCCGCCTCTGTCCATTCTCTTTTCTCCAGGTAAACAGCCCTGCAAACAGGGTCGTCTGGGCCTCTTCTCGACTCTGGCCCCCTCTGGCTGAAACCGGCTGGTTAGGCCCCTGGGGCTCCTCTCTTCCAAGCCTATTGTTCTCCCACTGGCCAGAACCGGCTGCGGACTCCTGAGCTGGCTTCCAGGTCACCTGTCACCACGTCCATGGCTGGGGTCCCCAGTCCCCTCGCCAGTCCCCTGTAACAACAAACTCCCTCTCCCATCACCTCGTTACACCCGTAACACCCAGGGAAACTGAGTCCCACCCCCTCTGCATGCAACCCCTAGGGAACCAAGAAAAAACCCCATAGGCAACAAGGAAAACCCCATCCTGTCACAGGGGTCACTATGTCAGCCTTGTAACCCTGGGTGTCAGGTCGCTGTGCAGCTTTGAGCTAGCGCTCTGATCCCAACGACCGACCAGCAGCCCACAGCCTCACCCTGGGTCTGCCCCACCTGGTTACTCCTCACAGGCTGACCTGACCCCCCTTCCAGCCCTGGATTCACCCCCCAATTATCCTACTGCCACTCGGAGCCACAGCCGTGGAGGTGCTGACGGAGGGAGGGGTGACTCTGGGATGGGGTTCTTCTCTAAAGATGGCTGCAGAAAGGTGGGGCTCAGCTCTGTCAGTGACCTGCCCAGTTGCCTCGCTGACAGGGGATGCCGACATTTCTGTAAGGCTCATAAAGGGGATATTTGGCTTCCTAGCGAATGTGAGGAATGTGCAATTATGAGAGAGAATTTCCATCCCTCCATCAGTTGTACTTCAGGGCCCCAGTGGCCTAATAGATAAGGCATTGGCTTCCTAAGCCACAGATTGTGGGTTCAAGTCCCATCTGGGGTGAAAAGCTACTTTATTCTGTACACTGCAAAGAAACCTTAGTTTTATCTTCACCAAGGAAGCTGGGAGATGGTTGAACACAAAGTACTGGGTCTTGGGAACAGTCCCCCAGAGATGTCATCTTCCACTCGACAAATGCTTTCTAAACCCATCAGTAGCAAACAGTTAATACTTGTGTTTGTCTGAGAATAGAGTGAAGGGGAGTGTTTAAGCCGACAAGTCAATGAACAAAACTCCTCTCTACTGGCTCGTTGTCTACAGCAGGCCTGCACAACATGCGGGCGGAATGCGGCCTGGATGGGCTCACTGTGCGACCCAAAATCTGGGACAGTGTCCGTTGGTCCTTTTTGCTGCTTTTCTCTGGGCTGGGGGTAGGGTGACCAGATGTCCCGATTTTATAGGGACAGTCCTGATTTTTAGGTCTTTTTCTTATATAGGTTCCTATTACCCCCCACCCCCTGTCCTGATTTTGGGGGGAAGATCTTATTCTACTTCTAGCAAAAAGACATTTTTCTTTTACCTTAATTATACTACCTTAGGGGCCCACTATAACATATTACCAAGCTTCAATACAGTCATATAAAAGTTATACAAAAATGCATAATGCAGAGATTTATCTACAACTGCATTGATTGACTGTTGTGTGCAGTAATATAGTGACCCCTGGGGGATGGGTGAAGAGGGGTGTGATGGTGGGGTGGGGTGGGGTGGGGTGGGGTGGGGGGGAGGGGGCAGGTCCTATTCTACTGCTGTGATCTGGTCACCCTATGCGCGCTGTTTCTTTCCCCCTCTACAGGCTTCCAGACCCCAGCGCTGGGGAAGGAGGGGTTGTTTCCGCGGAGTGGGTGGCGCAGGGGTGGGGGGGTGTTTCCGCAGGGCCGGGGGGTTTCAGCCCTCAGCTGTTTTCTTTGGAGTAATATGGCCCTCGCCGCTTTACGAGTTGTGCAGGCCTGGTTTAGACTTTATGGTCAGAAGAGACCATTAGATCATCTAATCTGACCCCCTGCATATCACAGGCCTCCTGTGTACCACAATAGGCAAACACATTCCAGAAAGGCCTTGCTAGCTATAAGACTTTGCATTTGGCTCTGGTCAAACTTGTTTCCTTTAAATGGGCCCAGCTTGCCGAATGAGCCAGATCGCTCTGTATCACTGCCCTCTCCTCATCGGTAATTACCACTCTGCTGGTATTTTGTCACCCGCCAATATTATCAGCAGTGATTGTATGTTATCTTCCAATTAATTGATAAAAATTATTTTAAAAAATTAGTCCTTGAGAGCTTCTTCAGACCCTTAGTACCCAGGACCTGCTCCCACAGCACCATGAGAAAAGGCCGTCCAGCCCTGCTGGTCCATAGGGGATAAGCACAGAACAAACACACCTTTGCGAGCTGTGTTGTCCACAGGCTCTGAACAACATGTGGGGGTCAGCAGCTTACAAATGCACTACAGACCTGTCGCGTAGACAGGTCCCAACAGTATCTCAGTTTCCCACCCTGTAAAATGGGGAGAACAAACAAAACCTTAATTAGCTCTATTTGATAGTTGGGGAAACCGAGGCACCCAGGGGTGAAGAGACTCGCTCATGGTCCCAAAGCCAGGAATAGAAACCGGCAGGTCTTCTGATAGCCAGTCCTGGGACCTAGCCCCAGTTATCCTGGCCTCGCTGCTCTAACTTTAGTCACAGCCGCCATGTCTTTTCCTCCCTGTCCCTTAACCCCACGTCCCTGCAGAAGAAAGATTTCCTGTTGGCCGGCTGGCTCTAATGCATGTGGATGTCGTTCCAAAAGCTGAGCTCTGGCTCAGTCCCATGTTATGGTTGGCTACAGGAACCACTTGGTGACATGCTGGGGCCTGGGTTATACAGGAGGTGCGACTGGATACACATAATGGTCCTTTCTTACCTTAACATCTGTCAATCTCTACAACTAATGCAGAGAAGCAGCAAAATTTGTCACACATGTGACTGGTTATGACTTACTTACTTGGTCTTAAAAGAGAACAACAAGGACCCGAGTCTCCTCCCTGTCAATAACTCCCTGCTCAGCCAATCCGGGTAGAGACTGAGGGGGGGGAGGCTGAGGGTTCTCACCAGAGCATCCAAAGGATGGCCCAGGTCACCGGTGGGGTCACTGTCCGAGCACTATTTCAGCCCCACATTTTTGGGTAGACCACCCACAATGGGAGCTGCAGAGCACCCCCCACCAGACACACACACACCCCTACACCTCTCCTGGTGCTGGGAGGGGAACAGGGGAAAGGACAAAAGAAGTAAGAGATGAAGAGAAAGGAGGGAACAGGTACAAAGAAGGGCCACTAGGATGAACTGACGAATGGAAGACTGAAGGAGCTTGGTTTGTTTACCTTAACCCAAAGAAGGCTGAGGGAAGATATGATTGCTCTCTTTAAATATATCAGAGGGATAAATACCAGGGAGGGAGAGGGATTATTTAAGCTCAGTAGCAATGTGGACACAAGAACAAATGGATATAAACTGGTCATCAGGAAGTTTAGACTTGAAATTAGATGAAGGTTTCTAACCATCAGGGGAGTGAAAGGTCTGGAACAGCCTCCCAAGGGAAGCAGTGGGGGCAAAAGACCATCTGGCTTCAAGATTAAGCTAGATACATCTATGGAGGGGATGGTTTGATGGGATAACATGATCTTAGTCAAAGGTCAATTAATTACCATCAGTGGTAAATAGGACCAATGATCAATGATGGGATGTTAGAAGTTACTACAGAGAACTTTTTCCTGGGTGTCTGGCTGGTGAGTCTTGCCCACATGCTCGGGGTTCAGCTGATCGCCATATTTGGGGTCGGGAAGGATTTTTCCGCCAGGGTATATCAGCAGAGGCCCTGGAGGTTTTTTGCCTTCCTCTGCAGCATGGGGCACGGGTCACTTACTGGAGGATTCTCTGCATTCGGAAGTCTTTAAACCATGATTTGAGGACTTCAATAGCTGAGACATAGGGGAGAGAATTATTCCAGGAGTGGGCGGGTGAGATTCTGTGGCCTGCATTGTGCAGGAGGTCAGACTAGATGATCATAATGGTCCCTTCTGACCTTAAAGTCTATGAGTCTATGGGAGGGATGGAGGAAAAGGTAAAACAAAAAGGACAAACCCTAATGTCCCCAGTGATTCTGAGGGACAAAATCCCAAGTGGGGAATAAAATTCTGCCACCAGAAGCTACTGTTTTCCATGCCTAGAATTCAGCTGGCATTAGATGGATCAGACTGAACAGGTTCCAAACCTCTCGGAGGCTCTTACCTTCTAACCAGGGACGTCTGTTTTCTAGGAAAGTCCATAAAAGGAAAGGAGAAAACTCGAAAGAGGTTCCTCCTCGCGCTCACATACGTGAACCCTAATACTCTCTCAGTCCTCCGAGAGAGACCTCGACAAGGAGACTTGCTGAAGCAAAGCCACAGGGGTCTCCGAGGTTTCCCTGGCCCTGCGCCCCTGGCCTGGCCTGGCTGATGTCAGCATCTCTCTGTGAGGTCACCGCCTCCCCACCACCTTTGACCAATAGGTCGAGGTCCTGAAAAAGGCCTTTGTGATGTCACTGCCACACCCTGCAGTGCTAATGTCCTGCCGCTGGCCAGGCACTTGGGAGGTTTGAGCTACTCCCTGGGGATCACCCCACTCATTGAGTGTCCTTTCTAGGAAGCAAGCCGGCTAGACAGTAAAACATCAGAGGCTGCTCCCAATGCTACACTCACTTTTTCAGAAATTAGTAAACTTTATGGTCAGAAGAGAGCATTAGAACATCTAATCTGACCCCCTGCATCTCAGAGGCCTCCTGTGTACCACAAGAGCTACTTGTTGGGCAAACACATTCCAGAAAGACATCTAGTCTTCATTAAATGACACTGAGAGATGGAGAATCCACCACTTCCCTTGGTACCTTGTTCCTGTGGTGAATCATCCTCGCTGTCGAATATTTCTGCCTTATTTGTAATTTGTCTCTTTTTACCTTCCAGCCATTGGGTTTTGTTATGCCTTTCTCTGCGAGATTAAAGAGCCCTTTAATACCCAATATTGTCTCTCCATTAAGGCACTTCAACACTTCAATGAAGTCACCTTTCGATCTTCTTTTGATAAGCTAAACAGGTGGAGTTGTTTCAATAGCGCACTCGAAGGCATTTTTCTCCAGACCTCAGAACATTTGGTGGCTCTTTGCTGCCCCAGCGCCAATTTCTCAACATCTTTTTCAAATGAGGACACCAAAACTGGATGCAGTATTCCAATATCACCCTCTCTGATGCTGTGTCCCCTCCCTATCCTACTCATGGCTCTGCTCAAACGTCTACTGATGCCTTTAGCCCTGTTCACCACACTGGAAGCTCATGTTGAGTGGCTTCTCCACTATGGCCCCTCAATCCTTTTCAGAGTCACTGCTTTCCTGGAAACACTTCCCCATTCTGTAGGTTTTTGCTGGCATGCCTTGTTGCTAGGTGTGACAGGTTGGGACCACAGAGACCTGCTTGGTGCTGCCACCTGGTGTGCCAAGGCTACTTCTGCCCCTGCTTCCAGGCCTTTTCCAGCTTGGGACTCCCGAATCCTGTCTGTTTTGAGTCAGATTCCACTGATCTGCTGCAAACACAGACCCAGGTCCGAACCAAGTCCACTCACCACTGTAAGGCCCCTGGAAGCGCTCTTGCCTTTGACACCCAGCTGTTCAACTCCAAGGAGGTTCAAACCCTTAATAAATCCGTTTTACCCTGTATAAAGCTTATACAGTCACCTGTCCATGCACCCTTCGGCAACTAGCCTAACCAGTTGCATTCCAGACCCGGCCCCAATGTGGATTGGGGTCTGCAACGTCTTTTGTCTGTTAAGTGCTCGTACTTAACAGGCAAATTCTTCGCTCCAAAGATGATCCCATGCACTTACAAAGGCTATGTACAAAACCAGCAAATATAAAACCAATCTTCATAACTCCAACTACAACAATGATACATGCATACAAACAGGAGGAATACATTCAGTAGGTCATAACTTTCACACAGATATGTTACATGGCACATGTAGCATAAAACATATTCTAGTTACATATATACATTTATAAGCATCTCCCCATAAAGTTTTATGGGGAACACCGTCACACATGCTCCTCCACCAGGTCTTTCAAAACTCTTGTTTTCTCTGGACCCGCTGATTTAAACACGTCTAACTTTAATAGCTGCTGTTTAACATCCTCGTGAGTTATTGTTGGAATAACAAGAATGGAAAGAGTGTCGTCGTCAACATCTTATGATATGAGTACATCATCTGTTTTTCTCCAAATCCAGGAGAGAAATATTTATTGAAGACTTTACCCCTTCTCCATTACTTTTGATAATTCTACCATTTCTATCTAGTAATTTACCACTACCATTGTTAAGATTAATTTTGTACTTTTAAAAACTTCCTTCTTATTTTCATTGATTGGTCATTGATTTCTGATAGCTTCCCTTACCAATTTTCTACAATTCTGACCTTCTAAATTGTATTCTTTACTATTGACTTCCCCTTTCTTCCATATATTTTATTTGGGGACCGTTGGGATTCCTACCAGAGAGCCACCAGCAGGGCCCAGAGACAGCTCCATCTCCTATATCAAACTCTGGCTAGTAGATATGTGATAAATGTGAAGACGCTGCATCCATCTGTCAGTTGGGAGACACAAAGGCTCTCTCTTTCTACCCTCGGATGTCTCCTGGCTGCTCTAAGCAAGGTGGGGTGGGACTCTGTTAACATGTGCCTCCCGGAGCTTCCATTTACCGGGTGCTGCTGTTCTGTGAATAGCGGGGTTGTGAGTGGGGTAGCAGGTGTTGAGTGTTGGACTCTCTGTTTCAGGGACCGGTGATTTTCGAGGAGGTGGCTGTGTATTTCACCATGGGGAAATGGGCTCTGCTGGACCCCGCTCAGAGAGCCCTCTACAGGGACGTCATGCACGAGAACTATGAGACGGTGGTCTTCCTGGGTAAGGAGTCCTGTCCCCTCCGTTAGTAGAAGCTGTGGGGTCTCTAAAGAACCTGAGTAGTAATCACTTTACACCTTTATTCATCATACAAGTTTTGACAAGTTTCCTTGCCCCCCTTTTTTTGCCTTATCTCCCACCCACTAGTATAATTTTTGGACATGTGCCTTTCGGGTGAAGGGAGAACAGAGCCATGGGAGGAGAGGAGAAGGGGGGAAGTAGATAATTCTGGGGTGCCAGGACATGGGGAAGGTGTGTGCAGGGTTAGAGCTAAGAAGCAGCAGGGAGGGAGGAGGTAGTGAGAGACGAGGAGGGAACACAAGAAGCTGCCAAGGTGCCGGGAGGTGGTGCCGGCTGAGAGTAATGGGAAGAAGGGGAGGGGAGTGTGGAGGAAGAACACCCAGGAAGTGGGCTGGGTGGGTGAGTGGGAGGGAGGGGAGGTTTGGGGATCTAGAGCTGTGGGGATCCCAGACCTTTAACCTCGAATCTTTGCCCAGGCCTTGTTGCTTTAGAGCCTACACTCCAGTTTTATTTCTGTTCAGTTTCACTTCATTTTACATTTTTTACTCCAAATATTATTATTTTAACTCTTAACCTCCCTCTCCCACTCATTACCCCACTCCCCATATAACCTCCCCATCTCTATGCACAGCGACCCCGGCCACCGATCCTGAGTCCTTGCTGCATTCCTCCCTCCCATAGCAAGGCCCCTACCCAGGCACAAATGGGCACTTTGTAATGTCACAGGGTGGTGTAGTGTAGCCTGTACAATTTTTACACCTATAAGATTACGTATTAGGGTACAACTTGCCCTTGTACATGGCTACTCAAAGTTAATGGGGGAGATGAAATTTGGTGAAACACAGAGAAACGTGATTTAATACAGACAGCTATAATTGAAATCATAGGCAAGGATCAGTACACATAACGATTAGATTGAGATAAGTATAGGGAAGAGGGTCTTGCACTGTGCATACTTACAAGTGATGGACACTGTTGGAAACAAAGATTGAAGGGCAAGGTGGCCCAGCAGAAGGGAGGCCCTGCTTAAGTTTACACTCTCTTGGGGACCTGAAAAAATGGTAACTAGGAGAGGTATTTTATCTGCTTTCTTATGGTAATGTAACCCTTCTGCCAGTCAGAGTCGGCAGCAACAAGGGCCGGGTTCCGTATCTAGGGGTTCCATTCCAATAACACAATGCAAAAACCGGCTCGAGCCCCCACCCAGTGACCTGGGACAAATATATATCACCCCCCTGGGCGCCTCTAAGAGGCAGTACTTCCCCTCTCGCAAGCACAGAGTCTGAGTGTAGAAAAACCTTTTAATGACAGAGAGAAACAATGCGGCCTTTTGCTGGGGAAACACCACATCTAGGATTTGTAAACCAAACTGTGAGCAATGACCCACCCCAGCAAATTGGCCATGTCCTTTCCCTTTGGTTCTTGAGTCCATCAACCCCAAAAATCACCCAAAGTCCCAAAAGTCCAACAACCCAAAAGTCCAGACCCAGAGTTCAAAAGTTCATCTGCAGAGTGTTACACCCCCTCCAGTCTGGGTAGAAATGGGGAGGGGAGAGGAAAGGGGCACCTTACGTGGCTCGAAGCTGACTGCCCCGTCCCTTCATGGTGCTTCGCTCGGCTCTGCTCTGCTCCGCCAGCCATCCCACGAGTCACTCCGTTCAGCCGTCCCGCAAGCCGCTCCGCCAGCCGTCCTGCAAGCCGCTCCGGCTGTCCCGCCAACTGTCCCGCTCCGCCAGCAGCTCCGCTCCGTCAGCCGTCCTTCAAGCCGCTCCAGCTGTCCCGCCAACTGTCCCGCTCCGCCAGCAGCTCCGCTCCGTCAGCCAGCCTGCAAGCCGCTCTGGCTGTCCCGCCAACTGTCCCGCTCCGCCAGCAGCTCCGCTCCACCAGTCGCTCAGCAATAGATCTTCTGGCTCCCCCACTACTTAACACAGTGCTCAGTGATTTCAGCTCATAACAATTTCAGCTTGTAGTTAGGGGAGCTTTCGTGCTCATTTGCACACTTAGTCCAGAGTAATTCCAACTCAGCAGCCTGTGAATAGACTCCTAAGGAACTCAAAATTAGCTCTGATATTCTACAGTGGAGAGAGAGAGAAGGAGGTGCAACTGACATTTAGGACCCTCAGACAAGGCCCATGCCATCAGATACAAATACCTGTCCCCAACCTCTCTCAATTCACTGGGTTTTGGAATCCATGTCCCTCGCCTAGCAAGTGCTGCTTAGCTAAGGGCGAGTCCCTTCCTCATAACAAAAGCCCACTGTCCTTGATTCACATAATCAGGGTAACAACACTTTAGTCTTCCTGCCCCACTAACAGATAAACTGGGGCTCCCACAGCAGTCAAGGTGACCATTTGGGCAAGCAGTCCATCATGCTTTGCAGGGTGGGTGTGTCCATGCAAACAAGATTAGCCCCTGACATCCCTTTCCACAACTCACCACCAGATGTCAGGGTAGAGCTCATCCTGACTCTGCTTACAGTAATAGGATGGCTATATACCATATCTGCTCCTTTTCTCTGATTACACAAATGTCAATAGCTACCCCAATCCATATGTGGCCATTGGGAAGTTCATAATTAAGCATCAAGCATTAATACTCATGATTTACATCACTTATCTATTAATAATTCCAATGTATGAATGCAGTCCAACTGCTGAGATACTGCATAGCAACCTAATTGCTAAAGGCCACCCCAAACTTCCTTCTTTCAGAGTCTTGTGGCGTATTGCACCTGTTTGTGGTTCCTCGTTAGTCTCTCAAAATGGGGGTGCAAAATATCTGACCTGGGATTCTCTCCTTAGGCCTATTCAGGTAAATCCCAGACTTCAGCATAACTACTCCCACAAAGCCTCAGCCTAATATAAGCCCCTGAACTGTAGCTAGCTTAGGCTAGGTCTGCACTACCTCAGTCAGTCGACCTACGCTGTGCAACTCCAGCTACGTGAATAACGTAGCTGGAGTCGATGTACCTTAGGTCGAGTTACCGCCGGGTCTACTTACCTTACTCTTCTCGTCAGGGGTAGAGTACAGGGGTCGACTGGAGAGCGATCTGCAGTCGATTTGGCGGGTCTTTACTAGACCCGCTACATCGACCACCGGTGTATCGATCTCAGAGCTTTGATCCCAGCTGTAGCGTAGTGCCTGCCCTTAATAACCTATTTATTTATGTTCACCTCCTTGCCCCTCCACGCATGTTCCAAGCTAATAAGCAATACTCTGATCACGGCATTTAACCTCTAGCGAATACAAAATTGCCCATAAGACATGAGAATAGGTCGTAGATCATAAAATCAGGTCGGGTTCAAGAGGAGCGAGAGTTTGGGGAGAGTCTTGTCTTCTCCCGATCTGCAGCAGCCACAAGCTGTCTTCCCTCCAGGCGCCTTGGATCTCTGAGCCTGTCCCTCCTGAGGTTGCGTGGCCCAGTTCTTGTTTCTAACATTCTCCTTTTCCAGAAGAATTACAGGCTGTTGCTCCTGAATTTTAGCATTTAATTCCCCAGCCTCCTCCACACACTGGGGGAGTTTAATTCTCCCTCCCATTACACCTGAGTCACTAGATTTCCTAATTCCCCCCAAATGTGCTTTTGCGATGTCACAGTTCTGGGGTAGCTAAGCCTTTGACCTGCCTCCATGGTCTGCTCAAGGAATGCCCTCTCAGGTATCAGGCCTCTAGCCAGCCCCTCTCTATGGGTAGAGACCCACATGCCTCTCCTTTTTGACCAGGGTTTGAGGATTGCAGCTTGTCCTCCATTGTGTTCATTGGACTAACCTCCAGTTCCTGTGCTTTGCTTTCTCTCCAAGGGCTGTGAGCAGTGTGTGTGTGTGTGTGTGTGTGTGTGTGTCATAGAGGTAGGAATTTTGGTAATACTTCTATGATGCCAATATACACCTCAGTTTCCCTCTGTGATTGGTATTGCTGTGATTATAAAGAGCAGGAAACATGAGGTGATTTGTCACTTAGCTGTCATGGGGTGATATGAATGGGTCATTAAGGACTGGCTGGGACCAACCTACATCAATGGAATACCTGACAGAGACATGGGAATAATGGTCACCTGTCCATGGGAGGATCTCCGCTTGGCTGAGTGAAGCACACATGGACTCGTTATGTTTTTGGGAGCAGGAAGAACTGGGCTCGCAGACGAAGGCAGCTCTGCCGGAGCGAAGATAAATGGTAACAGGCACAGTGATAGGAAACCAAAGTGTTTCCTACACCAGCATGGCTCAAAGGCATTGGACTATATTGGCTTCTTCGCTTTTCTGTGCTAATCTAAGGACTTTCCAATGCTGTGTTTCGGTTGGCTAATAAACCCTGCTATGTTTTAACAGTCTGCCCAGTGTCACAGCACAAACTTGCTGAGGTGCATTGAATGAGGAACAGTCTCTGGACAGGAGTGTTGCTCAGCTGGTCCTGCCGGCAGAGCTCACAGGTGGTAATAGGAGTGTTGAAGCCAGAGGCTCGGTCTCAGGCCTATCCTTGTGGAAGAGTGGGACTCCTTGGGGGTCTAGCGTCCTCAAGGGGCACCTCCCAAGGACTGTTTAAGAGCCAGGGCATTTCACAGATCCTATGGATCCATGCCAGTGTGCCAGAGGTTAAGCCTTATGGGGAAAAGCTAATAAAACAAGAATAGGATCTAAATGTGTGTTCACCATCGTCGCCTCATCAGTCCTCGTGGGAATCCCTGATCCGTTCCAAAGTGTATGAAAACCTTCCTTAAAGGCTTATCTGTTGGGGTTATCAGGTCATGTCAGTTTTGTTAGAGGGCTTTCCCTTCACCCTCCCACTTCCCTGGTTCTTGTCATGCAGACAGCAAGCAGTAAAAAACCAGAAGTCAGAAGTGCAGACAGTGCAATGTTTATTGGAGTTAGTTTCCAAGCAAGCATACTCCGAAGCCCTTCACACCAGTCGGGCTTATCTCTCCACGCTGATAAAGTCTGTTCCCCAGTGTCGCCTTCCCTGCTCTGACACCGCAGAGCCTTACCTGTGTCCCTGTTCCTGTTTCCCCCCATTAACAAACATCATTTCAATTTTCCTTCCCCCTCCTGTTTGACCCTGTTTATCTAGTAATATACCTTAACCAATCATTGTACTGAAATGTAACTAACCAGTTCTAAGATATTGTAGCATAATTCTCTAACCAATTATGTCCCACTACCCTAATTAACTTACACCTAGCAAAATTTATTATACAGCAAACAGAAACAATTAGAGAACCAGACTGATTAACAATGTAAAAGTGGTGGTCATAAAGATAAAACATACAGAAATGAGGGTGTCACAACCACAACCATTGATAAGTGATTTCTTGCCAGACAGGATGCTGTCAAACTAAGTTTTCTTTAACCATCCTCAGATCTATTTCTTTATCTGGTGGTGATGGGCAGTATCCGGACAGGATCGTCTTCCTAACAGCCCAATATCACCTTATTTCAATGTGACTGGTTTGGGATGTGACCCTATGCTTCCCAGCTTATGGCTGCCCCTGCTGCTTAGCCAAAGACTTTAGCCTAAGAACAAGGCATCAGACTATCCTAGTGAGAGAAGGACCATACACAGGCGGACTGTGATTTTGATTCTTTGTTTTTATACCCCTGTAAGTAGCTAAGTGATAAAAATACACCTACGTTCTTAAAGTCTAGGCTTTACAGGCAGGCCTGAATATTTCTATTCTAACCGTGGGTTCTACCCCTTCCCCCATTCTGTGTCTGTCTTGTCTATTTTGAGTGTAAATTCTTCAGGGCATGGGCCATCTACTATTCTCTGTTTGTACTTTGCCTAGCACAATGGGGACCCACTGTTAGTTGCTCCTTAGGCACTAAGGTAATGAATATGATTTATAATAATAATTATTATTCTGCCACTTTGAGCCAGCGAAGATGGCCTTGGGATGTTACTGCTTAAAAATGATCTGGGGTTAAAACCATGGAATATTCTTTGTGAAAAGTATCCCACAAATTCCACTGACCTCCCTTGTTTTCTTTGCCTGGAGTAGGGTTTCCAGTTTCCAAACCTGATGTGATCTTGCAGCTGGAACAAGGGGAAGAGCCATGGGTCCCTGATCTCCAGGGCTCTGAGAAAGAAGTGCTCCCGAGAGCTGCCTCCCCGGGTGAGGAATTGGTTAAACCAATGCAAAAACTGTCTGTGACTACAGGAAACATTTGGGATGCCCTACCAAGAATTTGTGATTCTCCAAGTTCAGGCTTGTTCCCTGCAGAATGGAATCGTTACAGCAGAGGTCATTCATGGCTTCCCACCTCTTCTGACTGGCAGCAGGTCTCTCCCCGATCTCATAGAATATGAGGGTTGGAAGGGACCTAAGGAGGTCATCTAGTCCAACCCCCTGCTCAAAGGAGAACCAATCCCCAGTTTTTGCCCCAGATCCCTAAATGGCCCCCTCAAGGATTGAACTCACAACCCTGGGTTTAGCAGGCCAATGCTCAAACCACTGAGCTATCCCTCCCCTGAGTGTTCTGCTGAGATGCAGACCAAAACTGATCCCTTCCTTTCTCCTCTGAGGAAGGGTTTGGGGAAAATCCGCTCATGATAGGTTTGATGTCTCCAAAACGTATTTTGGTTTGTTCATCCCTATTTCCAGTCCTCTTTCTGAGATTTCCTTTCTCTGAGGTGCAGGGAGTGACCTGTGTCTGGATTCTCTCTGTCTCCCAGCAGGTGATGGGATGATGAGTGAGAATGAGAAGCAGGAAGATGCTGAGCAAGTAGAACCACATGGAATATTGTCAGGAAGATCCAAAGGGAATGTTTCCGGGAGTTGTGCACTCCTAGAAAAAGCAAACGCCTGTGAGACTCAGCAGAGGCCAGAGGAAAACTTCAGTAGCCACTCAGACCTTACTACACGCAACACAATCACCTTGGAAGAGAGACACTACACATGCCATGAGTGTGGGAAAGGCTTCAACCAGAGATCACACCTTATCAAACATCGTAGAATCCACACAGGAGAGATGCCCTATATGTGCTCTGAGTGCAGGAAAAGGTTCAATGACAGTTCTGCCTTGATCAGTCATCAGAGAATTCACACAGGAGAGAGGCCCTACACATGCTCTGAGTGCGGGAAACACTTCAATCAGAACTCAACCCTTATCGCACATCGTAGAATCCACACAGGAGAGATGACCTACACATGGTCTTGGTGCGGGAAAAGCTTCAATTGGAGCTCAACCCTTATCAAACATCGTAGAATCCACAGGGATTCTGTATAGATTATTTAGGGTGGGGCGGCAAGTGGTGGCAGGACTCTTGCTGCCAGGGTCTAGCTGCCCAAATTCCTCCCCCTGCCGCTGGGCCCCAGTCGCCTTCAGCCACCAGGGAACCAAGGAACTAAGGCAGGAATGGGGTGAGGAAGCAAGTCAAGCTGATCAAGGCAGGAAAAAAAATTCATCTTGCCTCCATGGGCCGCTCGCAATGACGTCCTTTTAGTGTGCCATGACTGACAAAAACATCCCGGACAGAGAAGCAGCAGGCCAGAAAGGCGTCCTGTAGGGGCCGAAGTAGCTCAGTTGGGAGAGCGTTAGACTCATAGACTTTAAGGTCAGAAGGGACCATTATGATCATCTAGTCTGACCTCCTGCACAATGCAGGCCACAGAATCTCACCCACCCACTCCTGGAATAATCCTCTCACCTATGTCTCAGCTATTGAAGTCCTCAAATCATTGTTTAAAGACTTCAAGATGCAGAGAATCCTCCAGTAAGCGACCCGTGCCCCATGCTGCAGAGGAAGGCAAAAAACCTGCAGGGCCTCTGCCAATCTACCCTGGAGGAAAATTCCTTCCCGACCCCAAATATGGCAAACAGCTGAAACCCGAACATGTGGGCAAGACTCACCAGCCAGACACCCAGGAAAAAGTTCTCTGTAGTAACTTCTAACATCCCATCATTGACCATTGGTCCTATTTACCACTGCTGGCAATTAATTGACCTTTGACTAAGATCATGTTATCCCATCAAACCATCCCCTCCATAAACGTATCTAGCTTAATCTTGAAGCCAGATAGGTCTTTTGCCCCCACTGCTTCCCTTGGAAGGCTGTTCCAGAACTTCACTCCTCTGATGGTTAGAAACCTTCGTCTAATTTCAAGTCTAAACTTCCTGATGGCCAGTTTATATCCATTTGTTCTTGTGTCCTTCCCCTTGCTGAAGTTTAGACTGAAGATCTAAAGGTCCCTGGCTCAATCCCAGGCTTTGGCATGCTTTTTGGTCCCTTTGTGTGCAGGGGTGGGCTGTTTTCTCGAAGCGCAGTGGTACCTCTACCCACCACGAGTCCCTCATTTCAGGCTCCCCAGCAGGAAAAGACAGCGGGGGCTTGTGCACACCTGGGCTTTCCTTCTTCTCTTGCTCTTTCTCAGCAAGGGGAAGGAAAAGAAGCTCTCCTTCAAGCTGGAGTCACAAGGGCAAGAGAAGGTTGACTTCCTGAGCTCGGGCTCCAGTCCTTTGCTCTACCAGTTGATCTCTCAAAGGGCTGCTGCCACTTTCTCCAGGTTCACCCATCGGTGTGTGCCAGGGTGAGCACCAGCCAAGTGGTTTGCATTTGAAGGAAGTTTCTGTAGTGTAGTGGTTATCACATTTGCTTAACACGCAAAAGGTCCCTGGCTCGAAACATGACAGTTAACTTTTTCCTCACTCCCTCAGCTGTCCAGCAAGACGCTCCTCCTTCTCCCACTGGCCTGTCCTTGGGATAACCCCAACCCCTGCAGGACAGAGGGTGGTGAAACGAGCTGAGAAAGCGCCTTAGCATCAGCCAGGGAAAGCTGGAGGATCTTGTGACAAGGGAACCTTGTGACAGAGGATGTGGAGAAAGCTAGTGTACTCAATGCTTTTTTTGCCTCTGTCTTCACAGACAAGGGCAGCTCCCAGACGGCTGCACTCCGCAGCATGGTATCATAGATCATAGAATATCAGGATTGGAAGGGACCTCATGAGGTCATCTAGTCCAACCCCCTGCTCAAAGCAGGACCAATCCCACATTTTTGCCCCAGATCCCTAAGTGGCCCCCTCAAGGATTGAACTCACAACCCTGGGTTTAGCAGGCCAATGCTCAAACCACTGAGCTATCCCTCCCCGCATGGGGAGGAGGTGACCAGCCCTCTGTGGAGAAAGAAGTAGTTCGGGACTATTTAGAAAAGCTGGACGAACACAAGTCCATGGGGCCGGATGCACTGCATCCGAGGGTGCTAAAGGAGTTGGCCGATGTGATTGCAGAGCCATTGGCCATTATCTTTGACAAATCATGGCAATCGGGGGAGGTCCCGGATGACTGGAAAAAAGCTAATGTAGTGCCCATCTTTAAAAAAGGGAAGAAGGAAGATCTGGGGAACTACAGGCCAGTCAGTCTCACCTCAGTCCCTGGAAAAATCATGGAACAGGTCCTCAAGGAATCAATTCTGAACCACTTAAAGGAGGGGAAAGTGATCAGGAGCAGTCAGCATGGATTCACCAAGGGCAAGTCATGCCTGACTAACCTAATTGCCTTCTATGAGGAGATAACTGGCTCTGTGGATGAGGGGAAAGCAGTGGATGTGCTATTTCTTGACTTTAGCAAAGCTTTTGATACAGTCTCGCACAGTGTTCTTGCCAGGAAGTTAAAGAAGTATGGGCTGGATGAATGGACGGTAAGGTGGATAGAAAACTGGCTGGATGGTCGTGCTCAACGGGTAGTGATCAATGGCTCCATGTCTAGTTGGCAGCCAGTATCAAGTGGAGTGCCCCAAGGGTCGGTGCTGGGGCCGGTTTTGTTCAATATCTTCATCAACGACCTGGAGGATGGTGTGGACTGCACCCTTAGCAAGTTTGCAGATGACACTAAACTGGGAGGAGTGGTTGATACGCTGGAGGGTAGGGACAGGATACAGAGGGACCTAGACAAATTAGAGGATTGGGCCAAAAGAAATCTGATGAGGTTCAACAAGGAGAAGTGCAGAGTCCTGCACTTAGGACGGAAGAATCCCATGCACTGCTACAGACTAGGGACCGAATGGCTGGGCAGCAGTTCTGCAGAAAACGACCTAGGGGTTACAGTGGACGAAAAGCTGAATATGAGTCAACAGTGTGCCCTTGTTGCCAAGAAGGCTAACGGCATTTTGGGCTGTATAAGTAGGGGCATTTCCAGCAGATCAAGGGACGTGATTATTCCCCTCTATTCGGCAATGGTGAGGCCTCATTTGGAGTACTGTGTCCAGTTTTGGGCCCCACACTACAAAAAGGATGTGGATAAATTGGAAAGAGTCCAACGGAGGGCAACAAAAATGATTAGGGGCTGGAGCACATGACTTATGAGGAGAGGCTGAGGGAACTGGGATTGTTTAGCCTGCAGAAGAGAAGAGTGAGGGGGGATTTGATAGCTGCTTTCAACTACCTAAAAGGGGGTTCCAAAGAGGATGGATCTAGACTGTTCTCAGTGGTAGAAGATGACAGAACAAGGAGTAATGGTCTCAAGTTGCAGAGGGGGAGGTTTAGGTTGGATATTAGGACAAACTTTTTCACTAGTAGGGTGGTGAAGCACTGGAATGGGTTACCTAGGGAGGTGGTGGAATCTCCTTCCTTAGAGGTTTTTAAGGTCAGGCTTGACAAAGCCCTGGCTGGGATGATCTAGTTGGGGTTGGTCCTGCTTTGAGCAGGGGGTTGGACTAGATGACCTCCTGAGGTCCCTTCCAACCCTGAGATTCTATGATTCTATGATCTCGGCAAGTCACCTCTTGGAGCCTTGTGGCTTGGCCTCCTCTGCCCTTGCAGGTTGGCCCAGGGAGGCCGGCTCTCCCTGCTGGCCTCCCTTGTGTGACTTGCCAAAGGAGGAAGTGAGGCGGGAATGGGGCAAAACAGGAAGGTCGTGCTGAGGGAGGCAGGGCAGAAGCTAAGAGCCTCAGTGCGGCTCAGTGGGGTTAGTCGAGCGCCACCGTTCGTTCTGCCAAAGCCTGGGGAGGTGGGTTGGCTGCTGGGAGGTAGAATCCTGTGTCTGGGCCTGTTGTGCTGGGCTTTCTCCTGGGTGTGCAGCTGTGCCCTGAACTCACGAGTTTCCCTCATTTCAGGGGCAACACGTGCAGAGGGCGGGATGTGGGGCCATGTGCCCCACCGGGGTTAGCATCCCTGCTACAGCATGGGGTGCTGCCAGGCTCCCTCCCTGCTGGAGGGGGGAGTGGAGTGGGGCTGCCTTTGCTGCTTCCTCTCCCGGCATTGTTCACTCCTGGGAGGGCTGTTGATGGTAAGGGGGTGGGGCTGAACCTTGAAATTGTGCCCACCCCGCCCTCTTTCAGCAGAGACCAGCCGTCTGTGCCTGGTTTCCAGCTCCTCAGCCAGTGGATAATGTGATATTCTGCACCGGAGTGGCCGGCCCTGACTTTCTGTCTCAGGAAGGGTAGGAAAAAGGAATCTCTTTTCAAACCCCCAGTCCCACCGCTGACCGAGGTGTGACTTTCTAAGTTCCCGCTACAGTGGAGGATTTAGAGTTAATGGGGCCCTGTGCACGGCTTCATTTTCGGGTCCCCCCTTGGGATCCATCCAAGAAAAAGAACATTCTCTCCTATCTCCCGCCATTGTTCTTTTTCTTCCTCACCCGCCTCCTCCATTATCAGTAATGGGAAGTGAAGGAACATAAGGTGAGGTACCTTAATTGGGGCAGGGGGAGTATAGCGGGTCAGGCTCTAGGAAGGAGTTGGGGTGGTGGGTGTAGGATCTGAACTGGGGCAGAGGAGATGCTCTAAGCGGATGGGAGAGAGCTGTCCTGTCCGTGTAGTTAATCCATCTCCCCGAGAGGTGGGAGCTATGTCAGTGGGAGAAGCTATGTCGGTGAGTGTGTAAGCTGGTCTGTTTACACGTCTACATAATGTTTAATCAACTATGCACCTCATGGGGGTATAGCTCAGTGGTCGAGTGTTTGATGGCAGAGAAAGTGGTCCTTGGTTCAAGTCCAAGTGCCCCGTTAAAAACCCCATCCTTTAACAAAATTTTTTGCCTGAAATTGGGTGACCAGACAGCAAATGTGAAAAGTCAGAACGGGGATGGGGGGCAATAGGAGCCTATATAAGAAAAAGACCCCAAAATTGAGACTGTCCCTATAAAATCGGGACATATGGTCACCCTAGCCTGAAATGAATGGAAACACTCAAATTCTTCCTGTGCAAATGCATAAAAACCTAGCAAACACGTCCCTTGGTGCATCTATAATGTGATAACAGCCCTGCGGCCCGGCTGGCCTGGATCGTCTGACTTGGACGTCTCGGTCTCAGGTTGTGGGGCTAAAAACTGCATTGTGGACATTTGACTCAGGCTGGAGCCCAGCCTCGGAGACCCTCACCCCTCATGGGATCTCAGAGACTGGGCTCAAGCCCAAGCATCTACACTGTAATTTTATAGCCCTGCAGCACAAGCCCCACAAGCCTGGATCAGCTGACCCAGGGTTTGAGAACAGTGACTTGGGTGTGTTAATGGCAGTGTAGACGTAATGCTAGGCTATGTCCACACTGAAATGAACACCCAGGGCTGTCCCGTACCAGCTCAGGCTCCCAGGGCTGGGCTGTGGGGTGGTAAATTTGCAGTGTAGACATCTCGGCTCAGGCTCAGTACTGGGCTCTGGGACCCCACGAGATTGGGAGGGAGTTTAGCAAAGCGACAAAGGGAAATCGGCCGTGGAGTATTACCCTGGGCTCACTGGAAGTTCCCCATTGGTCTGTCTGCTTTGGGGCAGGGACCATAACACGTCCTGCTGCATTCGGTATTTCAAAGGGTGGTTTAGGATTTTCAGTCTCAGCCACGGTGCACAAATCAGGAGTCCACCCTTGGCGTAAACTAAATGAGCCACCCAGAGATTCTGGCAGCCACAAGGAGCCATTTGGTGTGAGAGTCAGACCTGCCCCTGTCCCAGAGGGAGGGGTCATCTGTGAGGGGACTGGAACACTGACCTATCAGCTCTTAACTCCCAAACTTTCAGTAACTCTGTTATCAGTGCCTGGGAGTGTAATTTAAACCATAAAAACAGCCACACTGGGCTAGACCAAAGGCCCATCTAGCTCTGAATTTTGTCTTGTGACAGTAGCCAATACCAGGTGCCCCAAAAGCCACTCAACAAGGCACCACTGGGAGTTAAACCCAGGATCTCCTGTTTACAAGACAGGTGCTTTAACCAGCTAAGCCATGGTGCCTGCCCGTGTGATCTAACCACACCTGACTCCCTGCCCGACCCCACCTGGGCATTTGCTTCTGTTTGGATTCTGCAAAGCAGAGGAGCAGGTGACATTTTCCTGGCAAGCTTCTGTGTGTGTGAATCCTTGGCCAGGTCTGCACTACAAAGTTATTGCAGCATCATTATATTGCTCAGGTGTGTGAAAAAGACACAGTGCTCCCTCGGTCGGGTGCACACACGGCAACGCCACGTCTGGCAACAAACCTTCCCTGTTTTGGCGACAAAATAAAACCACCTCGATGAGAGGCCTGGAGCTTTTTGCAGCAAATTTAAAGTGACACATACCCAGCCCCCCACACCCCATGCCCTGACTCCTGCACCCCCTTCACACACCCCATCCCCCAGTCCTGACTCCTGCACCCCCCCCACACCCTCATGACCCCAGTCCTGAGTCCTGCACCCCCCTCACATACCCAGCCCCCCCCCAACAGGAGCTCCTGCACACACACCCCACATTACAACCTGCCCCCCTCACACCAAAAGGGAGCTGCCCCAGGTAAGGTCTCCACACCCCAACCCCCTGTCCCAACCCTGAGCCCCCTCCCTCACCCTGGCTCTTGGCCGGACCCTGCACCCCAACCCCCAGCCTGCTCCTGCACCCTAACTCCCTCCCAGACCCTGCACCCCCAGCCCTGTCCTCAGTGCACCCCCATCCTCAGCTCAGTGCAGAGAGAGAGATGCAGAGAACGGGCTAGAACCAGGGAGAAGGTAGGTACCCGCTCTATGTGGGCAGGGGTGGGGTGGGGGATCCTGTTTACCCCTCCCCAGCCCTTCTGCACTTGCAGTTTACCCCCGGCCCCTCCCTTGCTCCAGGGACCAAGCCTAGCTCCCGCCCCGCTGTGCTATTGACCCTGCCCCTGCCTTGCTCCAGTCAGCAGGGACTAATCCTCCCCCCATGTCCCACTGTGCTCATCTGGCCCCTACCTTGCTCCAGCTGGGGACCAATCCTTCCCCCCGCATGCCCCACAGTGCTCTTGCCCCTGGCCCCTTCATTCCACAGGGGGGGCCAGAAATATATTTGGCGCCGGGCCCACAAAAACTAATCCAGCTCTGCATACCAGACTGTGACGGCGATTGCATTGTCCTTTATTTGTATTTCCAATGGCATTTCTGTCTGTGGTGTGACAGTGTCCCCATAAAACTTTATGGGGAGATGCTTATAACTATATATGTGTAACGTTTTATGCTACATGTGCCATGCAACATATCTCTGTGAAAGTTATGACCTACTGAATTTATTCCTCCTGTTTGTAGGCATGTATCATTGTTGTGGTTGTAGTTATGAACATTGGTTTTATATTTGCTGGTTTTATGCATAGCTTTTGTAAGAACATGGGACCAGGTCCAGAGGAAGGAATGTGCAAGTTGAGTACAAGTACTTAACAGACAAAAGAAGGTGCAGACCCCAATCCACATCGGGGCCCCAGTCAAGGATGCAACTGGTTAGACTGGTTAGGGCACATGGACAGGTGACTTGCCCATGTGATCCCAAAACTCCAGGGCTACTGGATCCTACGCAGGGAGAGGAAGAAAGGCTATAAAAGCCCTTGCAAGACCCTTCCATTTTGGCTTCAGCTGGCTAAAGGGAGAGGCTCTCCACCCCCCCCAAGCACATTCCTGAGGGGAACTGAACAAAGGACAAAGACACCAGGGGGTGCGGCTACTGGACCTAGGCTAATTCTACAGCCTGTAAAAAGGAAAATATCCGAATCTGGTGAGGCTTTTATCTGTGTTAACTTTGAATAGACGTAGACGTGCGTGTTTTATTTTATTTTACTAAGTAACTTGCTTTGTTCTGTCTGTCACTACTTGAAAATCACTTTAATCTTATTTTTTGTACTTATTAAAATCACTTTTTACTTATTAAGTTTCCTTGAGTACGAGTTAGTGCAAAGGGAGAGCAAACAGGTGTGCATACTTTCTATCTGTGAAATAGAAGGCGAACTGTTTATGAGTTTACCCTGTATAAGCTTTATACAGGGTAAAACGGATTTATTAAAGGGTTGAACCTCCTTGGAGTTGAGCAGCTGGGTGTCAAAGGCAAGAGCGCTTCCAGGGGCCTTACAGTGGTGAGTGGACTTGGTTCGGACCTGGGTCTGTGTTTGCAGCAGATCAGTGGAATCTGGCTCAAAACAGACAGGATTCGGGAGTCCCAAGCTGGAAAAGGCTTGGAAGCAGGGGCAGAAGTAGCCTTGGCACACCAGGTGGCAGCACCAAGCAGGTCTCTGTGGCCCCAACCCGTCACAGTGGCGTAGTCGAGCAGGATCTGTGCACAGCTGATTGTTTTGACGTACTGGTAGTGATTTTAAGTGAGTTTTAAGTGTGGTGGCTGGAAAACAGACAAAGTGGTTACTGGTTTGTTATTTTCTGTTTGCTTATTTCGGGTAAGGGAAGTAGGGACAGAAAAGGAAATCAAATAAGTAAGAGTGAAGATCGGGGAAGCTGGGAAAGTCTCTTAACTGAAGAGCTCCTGATCTGAGTGCAGTCCAGTTTCAGTGAACTGCAGAAGGGCGTGGCCCAGCACCAGACAGCAATAAGATGTCTGTAAGCGAGGCCACGGTAAAACTGGATCTTGCCAGACTCGAAATAACAGAGAAAGAAAACGAACATCGGAGATGAATCGAATTACGTACGCTGGAAATTAGTGCAGAGACAGAAGCCCACAAGAGAGCTATGGAAGCAGAGGAACTGGCCCACGAGAGAGCTATGGAAGCAGAAAGAATCCGGGAGGAGGCGGCCCACAAGAGAGCTATGGAAGCAGAGGAGCTGGCCCACAAGAGAGCTATGGAAGCAGAAAGAATCAGGGAGGAGGCGGCCCACAAGAGAGCTATGGAGGCCCAGAAGCATGAACTGGCTGTTGCAGAGTTGAAGAGTCGCAACCCTTCAGCGTCCGGCTCCGCTTCCCCAAAAATCCCCAAATGGGAGCGTCTATGCCCCCAGTATGATGAATCCAAGGATATAGCCGAATATTTTATCACCTTCGAGAGACTGTGCTCCCTCCATGCGATCCCTGAAGATCAAAAAATGACCACCTTGATAGCCAAATTGACTGGCAGAGCTCTGGACATATTCAATAAGATGCCCATTGGGGATGCCTCCAATTATGGTAAATTTAAGGAACTGGTTTTGAAACAGTTTCAGGTTACACCTGAAACCTACAGGGTTAAATTCAGGAGTCTTAAGAGGGGAGATGGGTTAAGTTACGTGGCTTATGCAAATGAAATGACAGTTCTGGTAGATAAGTGGGTGAGGGGAAAAGGCATCACAAGCTTTGAGGGAATGTGTGATTTGGTTGCTCAGGAACAATTCCTGAATATGTGCAGTGGTGATGTAAAACAGTACTTGTGGGACAAACAGGTAAAAGCCGTGGATGAATTAGCTGGGTTTGCAGACTCTTATGAGCAGGCGCAAGATGCAATTAAGCATAAACCACTGGCAGAGGGGTACAGGGTCGGGGGAAAGCAGAGTCACCGTTTTACCCCTGGGAAAAAGGAGGCTGGGCGTTCACCTCCCCATTCCCCTGTCACTCACCCCAAATTTCCTGCGCAAGCAGGGGATCTCAGAAGGTGCTTTCACTGCAATTCCCCAGGGCACCTGAGAAGCAGCTGTCCCACACTAAAGGAGAGTACACCCTCCTTGTCCCATGTTAGCTCTGTTGCCCTCAACGCTGAGGCCCCAGAGGGCACCCCTACCTCTTACCACACCAGCTTGGTGGACATGGGGCCTAGTGAAGCGGATAGGGAGCACATCAAGGTTGTCAAGATTGATGGCATGGAGTGTCTGGGGTGGAGGGATACTGCGGCTCAGTTCTCGCTGGTCCGACCGAGTGTGGTTCCAGATGCTAGTGTTCTGACGGGGCAGACCACCCACATTAAGGGGGTGGGGCCGCAGAGGTTCCCTGTGCCCCTGGCTAAGGTTCATGTGGAGTGGGAAGGGATGGAAAATACTTTACTGGTGGGGATGCTCGAGGACATCCCCGCAGACATGTTGCTGGGGAATGATTTCTTCAGCAAAACTAGGGCTGTCAGTGTGGTAACTCGCAGCATGAAGAAAGGCTGTGAGGGGGAGGCTGTCCCGGGCGATAGCGGTAGGTCTCATGCAACTGAACGGCCAACACATCCTACTCCAGGGGACACGGGGGTTGGTGACTTGAAGAGAGTCCCCAGGGACGGGGCGGGGACCTCAGAACCCACAGGGGAGTTGGGGGAGGATCCCACTGACAGGACAGTACATGGAGGCCTCTGCCCAGCTGAAGACAACAGGCTCCCAGGGGTGGGGGCAGGGGAGAGGCAGTCAGTGCCCAGGGACGGGGACGCTGTCTCAAGAGTTGTCTGTCAGGAATTTGCAGCTAACCAAAGGACGGACCCCTCCCTTGACAGTATAAGGAAGTGTATCTCGGAGGGAACTCCAGGAAGGGAGGGGGGGGAGAAGTTTTTTGAAGAGGACGGGAAACTGTACAGGGAGGCCCCTGTGGGAAAAAACCAGGGTCCCGGTCAACCCTATAAGCAGTTGGTTGTACCCAGCCAACACCGGGGGGAATTAGTGCGGGTAGCGCACGACGGCCCCTTTGCTGGTCACTTGGGGGTACAGAGGACGTATGACAGGCTGAGGAAGAATTTCTACTGGCCAGGGATACAGAATGATGTGCGGGATTACTGTAGAACTTGTGTGGTGTGTCAGGAAAGGAAGAGGCCAGGGGGACCCCATAAAGCTCCGCTGCGCCCCTTGCCCATCATCCAGGAAGCGTTCCAAAGGGTGGCGATAGACATAGTGGGTCCTATGCCACGCCCCACTCGGAGGGGGAACAAGTATATCTTGGTGGTAGTAGACTTCGCCACTCGGTACCCTCAGGCAATCGCTCTGTCTAACATAGAAGCGGAGACAGTGGCAAGAGCCTTTCTCACCATATTCAGCAGAGTGGGCTTCCCTAAGGAGATTTTGTCTGATCGGGGGGCAAACTTTATGTCGCAGTTGTTTAATGAGCTATGGAAGGTGTGTGGAGTGAAACAGCTTAAAACGGCCCCCTACCACCCCCAGGCCAACGGGCTGGTGGAAAGATTCAATGGGACCCTAAAATCCATGCTGGGGATGTATACCCAGAAAAGGGGCCAGAGCTGGGACGAACTATTGCCATTCCTGCTGTATGCCTACAGGGAGGTACCCCAAGAGTCCACGGGATTTTCCCCATTCGACCTTCTATATGGGAGGAAGGTGAGGGGACCTCTCGACCTCATCAGGGATACCTGGGAAGGGTGCAACACAGTAAGGGAGGAACCCGTGACTGAATATGTCCAGAGGTTCAGAAGGGAGTTGAAAGACATGATGGAAATTGTCCAAAACAACCTCCAGAGTAGTCAGGCCAAGCAAAAGGAGTGGTACGATAAGAATACCTGTAAGCGCACTTTTGACATAGGAAATTTGGTCATGGTACTTAGCCCTGCCAAAAAGTTCAAGATGCAAAACTCCTGGGAGGGGCCCTTTGAAGTGGTGGAAGTGTCGAAGGAGGACACTTATACAGTTAAAAAGCCCCAAGAAGGTGCTGGGCCCCAACTGGTACATGTTAACAGACTCAAGGCCTATCACAGTAGAGTGCCTGGGGTAAACATGATCTGTTGTGCGGAAGGGGAAACTGAGGCACACCCACTCCCTGATCTGATGGCTGAATGCCAAGATGGGTCAGCCCTGGAAAGCATAGAAATCTGTAGTCAACTAACTCCAGTCGAACGGAAGGAAGCGTTGTCAATGCTGCAGAAGTACAGCGAGGTATTTTCCAACAAACCAGGGAGGACGCACTTGCTGTCCCATAGAATCCTCACGAAAGGGGCACAACCTCCGCCTTCCAGGCCGTACAGGGCTACTGGCCAGGTGAAGGAGCAAATTCAGGCCGAGATACAAAGCATGTTGGACTTGGGGGTGATTAAGGATTCGGGCAGTGCGTGGGCTTCACCTGTGGTCTTGGTCCCAAAGAGAGATGGCACCGTTAGATTTTGCGTGGACTATAGAAAACTCAATGCTGTCACGGTGACCGATGCATACCCCATGCCACGAATTGATGACATGCTGGATGTACTGAGCCAAGCCAAGTACCTTAGTACCTTTGATCTGACCAAAGGTTACTGGCAGATCCCTCTAGAGGGAGAGGCCCAACAGAAGTCAGCTTTTATCACTGATATAGGGCTCTATGAATTCACAGTGTTACCGTTTGGGTTGGTGAATGCGGGTGCAACCTTCCAGAGACTGGTCAACCGAGTGTTAAACGGGTTGCAGAGTTATGCTAGAGCATACATAGATGACATTGCGGTGTTCAGCAACACCTGGGATGACCACAAGGAGCACCTGCAAGTGGTGCTAACTAAGCTCAAAGAGGCTGGGCTGACTGTAAAACCCTCCAAGTGCAAGGTAGGGGCAGCCAGAGTCCCTTATCTGGGACACTGGGTTGGGTTGGGTTGGGTTGGGTTGGGTTGGGTTGGGTTGGGTTGGGTTGGGGGGGGGGAAATATCCCCCGACCCTCTTAAGGTGGAGGCCATCGTGAAATGGCCTGTACCCCAGACTAAAAGGCAAGTTCAATCCTTCATAGGCTTAGCAAACTATTACAGGAGGTTTGTGGAGGGGTTCAGTGACATTGTATCCCCAATCACGGACTTGTGTAAAAAGCATCAGCCTAACAAGGTAATTTGGTTAAAGGCGTGCCAGGAAGGCTTCGATAAGGTAAAAGCACTCCTGTCTGCGGAGCCTGTGCTGGCCAGCCCGGACTTCGATAAGCCTTTTGATTTGTGCACCGATGCGTCAGACACAGGGTTGGGGGCTGTGCTGATGCAAATGGGGGAAGACAGCAGGAAGCATCCCATTGCTTTCCTGAGCAAAAAGCTGTCCCCTGCCGAACAGAATTACTCCGTCATAGAGAAGGAGTGCTATGCCATTGTGTGGGCTGTCAAACAACTAAGGCCATACCTCTTTAATAAGCGGTTCAGAATTCTAACTGACCATTCACCGCTGGTGTGGCTTCACCGCACTAAGGGCACAAACTCCAAGCTGCTACGCTGGAGTCTGGTCCTACAGGAGTTTGACATGGAGATTATGCATATTAAAGGAAAGGAGAACTGGGTAGCCGATGCCCTGTCCAGGAAAGAGGAATTTTAGGTGTACTGCCTCCGCCATGGACAGTGTCCAAGTCTCTGGCAGTAAGTTCAGGAGGAGGGTGTGACAGTGTCCCCATAAAACTTTATGGAGAGATGCTTATAACTATATATGTGTAACGTTTTATGCTACATGTGCCATGCAACATATCTCTGTGAAAGTTATGACCTACTGAATTTATTCCTCCTGTTTGTAGGCATGTATCATTGTTGTGGTTGTAGTTATGAACATTGGTTTTATATTTGCTGGTTTTATGCATAGCTTTTGTAAGAACATGGGACCAGGTCCAGAGGAAGGAATGTGCAAGTTGAGTACAAGTACTTAACAGACAAAAGAAGGTGCAGACCCCAATCCACATCGGGGCCCCAGTCAAGGATGCAACTGGTTAGACTGGTTAGGGCACATGGACAGGTGACTTGCCCATGTGATCCCAAAACTCCAGGGCTACTGGATCCTACGCAGGGAGAGGAAGAAAGGCTATAAAAGCCCTTGCAAGACCCTTCCATTTTGGCTTCAGCTGGCTAAAGGGAGAGGCTCTCCACCCCCCCCAAGCACATTCCTGAGGGGAACTGAACAAAGGACAAAGACACCAGGGGGTGCGGCTACTGGACCTAGGCTAATTCTACAGCCTGTAAAAAGGAAAATATCCGAATCTGGTGAGGCTTTTATCTGTGTTAACTTTGAATAGACGTAGACGTGCGTGTTTTATTTTATTTTACTAAGTAACTTGCTTTGTTCTGTCTGTCACTACTTGAAAATCACTTTAATCTTATTTTTTGTACTTATTAAAATCACTTTTTACTTATTAAGTTTCCTTGAGTACGAGTTAGTGCAAAGGGAGAGCAAACAGGTGTGCATACTTTCTATCTGTGAAATAGAAGGCGAACTGTTTATGAGTTTACCCTGTATAAGCTTTATACAGGGTAAAACGGATTTATTAAGGGTTTGAACCTCCTTGGAGTTGAGCAGCTGGGTGTCAAAGGCAAGAGCGCTTCCAGGGGCCTTACAGTGGTGAGTGGACTTGGTTCGGACCTGGGTCTGTGTTTGCAGCAGATCAGTGGAATCTGGCTCAAAACAGACAGGATTCGGGAGTCCCAAGCTGGAAAAGGCTTGGAAGCAGGGGCAGAAGTAGCCTTGGCACACCAGGTGGCAGCACCAAGCAGGTCTCTGTGGCCCCAACCCGTCACCTTTATTTGTATTTCCAATGGCATTTCTGTCTGTGGTTTCGTTTTTCTTTGTCGAACGGTGTTTTCTCCTGGATCTGAGATTTAACTAGAAAAAGAAGAAGGCCTCGGGGCGCCAGATGGAGGGCTGCTAAGAGAGCGAGAGTAGCAGGTTTTCTTGCTCGCTTTTTCCTGAATAGTTTCTCTTCTGCACCAAACTTGCACTTTTCTCATGTGAGTCTGGGTAGCTCAGTTGGTTGAGTGTCAGACTTTTATTCTGAGGGTCCAGGGTTCAAGTCCTTCGTCAGGTGTCCAGAGCATCATATCCTTCAAGAAGCAGCTCTTCAGTACCCTACTTGATGTTATTTTTTTCCTTTTGAGGACTTGGGCTTTCCTAGGAAGGGCCATTCTCTGCCTGGGACTGACGGGGCAACTTCCTCAGACGCCCACTGGCCTCACAGTCTGGAGGAAGAAAGGCTTCTGGGTCCACAGCAAACCGCTGTGTGCTGACTTGTTGAGAAAATGCAGGGCTGGCCAGAGAGGCCTTGAGCAAGGGAGGAAAAAATTGGCCGCCCAGGCTCTGCTACACTGGAAGTCAGATGACCCCCAAGGTTGCCACCACTGGTCCCATGGTGTAAGGGCCAGCACACAGGACTCTGAATCCTGCAATCCGAGTTCAAGTCTCGGTGGGACCTTGGGGCAGCTTTTCTGCCACCTAACACAACCGACTCTTCGGCTCATGAGACACACTGTGTCTAATCAATGCCACAGCATTGTATCCCCTTTGGCAGAGCTGCTGTGAGGAGCATCTTCAGCGACGAAGGCAGGTCCCTGCAGCAGTGGCTCTCCGGGGTTCTGTGGCCATTAAACAGCGTCCGTAAGTCAGCAGCAGAGCGGAGGTGTGAGCTGGGCTGTGGAACGGGGATGGGCCTGATGATGGAGTAGGGAGCGAGGTGGATTTGGTCTGGGAGGCTTGCGGGGGAGGTTTCCTGGGACCTGCTGCATTGGGAGTGCGAGACTTTACCTGAGGCTGTAACATGGGGCGGGGGGTGGGAGGTGACACCTTTGCCTGGGAGAATGGACAAAGGCTAGAGGAGGGGCCCCGGGGGAGGGGAAGAGCCTGCTGGAGGGTTTGGTGGTTTGCTTTCAGTTTTGGAGCTGGGTGGTAAAACGCAGGGCGCCCCAAGGCTGGGGTCTAAGCTCCCTGGGCCCCAGAAGGGCCCGACTGAGGGGTCCTGTTTGTACTGACAAGCTTTGTTTGGACTGTGTTCCTGGCATCCCTAATAAACCTTCTGTTCTGCTGGCTGGCTGAGCGTCACAGTGAATCCCAGGAAGAGGGGAGCAGGGCCTGACTCCCCCACACTCCGTGACAGGCCTCGATTCCGTCCTGCTGGTCTCAGTTCCTCCAGGTTTCTCATAAGCAAACAGGGATGTTAGCGGGTGCTCTCAATGCAGGATTGGATCAGATACCATAATGTGATGGGGATGGCATTTTCCTCTTCTTTTTTTTTCCCAGTGGCATTTCTGTCTGTGATTTTTTTTTATTTATTTTATTTTTTTTGTTGAACGATGTTTTCTCCTGGATCTGATATTGAACTAGAAAAAGAAGAAGCGCTCTAGGTATCAGATGGAGGAGCAGGCTGGGGCTATGGCTGCTAAGGGAGCCAGAGTAGCAAATTTTCTGTATTGTTTCCTGCCCTCTTTTTCTTGACTAGTTTCTCTTCTGCACCAAACTTGGTCTATTTTCATATGAGCCTGGCTAGCTCAGTTGCTTGAGCATCAGACTTTTAATCTGAAGGTCCAGGGTTCAAGTCCTGGGTCAGCTGTATGGGGTATCGTATCCTTCAAAAGGCAGTTCATCAGTACCCTCCTAGACTTAATTTTTTTCTTTTCAGGACTTGGACTTTCCTAGGAATGGCCATTTTCTGCAACTCCTTTTCCTACTGACTCTTCCAAGGCTTCATCTTGCTGTTGGAAATGATGTGGGAGCCTGTCTTTTGCCGGCTAGCTGTTGTGACTTGAGCGCCAGAGGGGACGTTTGATCCAGATGTCTGGCCATGCCTGGAGTAGGTAGGGGTGCGAGCTCCATTTCCTCTGAGTCCTGAAGCTGGGCTGCAGCCTGGCCTAGTCACTGGGGCGGCGTTGGTGTTCCCCAGGAATGCTGACGGGCTGGCCTAAGGGAGGGAGGCTTCATACTCCTCCCTATCTGTCAGGGCGGAAGACGAGGGCTGCAAGAGTGGGCAGGTTATTGAACTGAGCCTTCGAACATTTACAGGTTTCTTGTAAGGACACAGGGCTCTTAACAGGTACTCAGTACACAGGATTGGCCAGGAAAGTGCATTACTAGCAATTGCATTATTCCTTTTTCAATGGCATTTCTGTCTGTGATTTCATTTCGCTTTGTATAACGGTATTTTCGACTGGATCCGATATTTTAATTAACCAAAAAAAAGACACGGGCTCTCGTGTCACAGCAATTACTGCCGAGGCAACGCAATAGCCTTTTCAGCACCTACAGGCTGGTGATTTGATTCTTTCCATTGCTCCTCTGCAAAGAAGCCTTTTCCTTAACAAGCCGTTACTTGGATTGCAGACACAGGTCTCTTCCGTTTCCTACAAAGACATTGGCAACGATGAGCAGAGGAGACAAAAGGGACACACTAAGGCACCACTGGGAGTTGAACCCATTATCTCCTGTTTACTAGACAGGCGCGCTAGCCAGCTTAGCCATGGCACCTGCCTGTGGAAGAATTAGGCCACCGATCTACTTGATGCTCCCAGACAACACGTGCACATTCCAAACAATTTCCTGCCGACATCGAGCTGTCTGGCTCTGCGCACAGAAAGCCACAGCCGAGGTGAGAACGGCACTCTCTTCATGCTAGCCGCTGTGATTGTACAGTGGTTCGTACCCTGTATTGTGGTCACAGTAACCTCGGCTCAACTCTGAGTAACAGTCACCTTTTCATCAGCGCCAGACTTGTCATTTCCCGCATTCCCAGACTGAGCCACAAGGAGGCTCTGTCTGTCTTGAACAAGCATTTAAAGGATTTCCCAGGAAGGTCTTTTCTGTGGAGAAGAAAGAGATCCCAGAAAGGGAGCCCGACAGATCCAGTCAGCGCAGCCAGGAAAAACTGGCAGGCCAAGCCAGGAGCTCCTGGTTCCTAGAAAGGCTCTTCAGCCAGCTCTTTGGAAAGGTCGCTCTCTAGAGGCCTGGCAAGAACCACAGCCGATGCTCGCTGAGAAAGAGATGCCAAACCAGAGCTCTCCACGGCCTGCAGACATGCAGCTATTAGGAGCTCTGGGCACAGAGAGGCCCCTGCTAGCGGAAAAAAGCTTTGTCAGAGAGTGACACTCTGGACCTCAAAGTAGCACCCTGGAGCCCCATATTCACAGCGGTGCTGTGATTCTGATCTGCTTTGTACAAAGCATTACTTGTGAGGTATTGCTTAAAACGTCTTGGTCCATTGAACATGACTCTCCTGTTGGATTGTATGGACTATCATGCTATGTGACGTTACAAAGTATTGCTCTCTGTTCCTTACTGAAATGTGGGGAGCGTGGGAAAGGCCCGCAGCTAGATTTTCAGTATCCGCAAAGGAGCAGCCGACATCAGGATCCAACGAGACCAAGTGTTGGTGGCCCATCAAGAAGAATCCACTCTCCCAGAGACGTCTCAGCGAGGGCACGGTACACAGTGGGAGCTACCTGACCCCCACGTCCCAGCATGGGTCTTTCTAGAATCCAGAGAGAAAATACAAAGGAGGGTTGATGACACCACCACATGGCCGCTCACCTCCCCAGTCTCAACACCTGGAAGATCGTCCAGAAGACAAAGACTTTGAACTGGGGAGATTGGTCCCAGGCTGAGAGGGAATTCAGCCTGAGTCGGAAGAAGTTGGGCAGCAGCTGTGCAGGGAAATTGAGGGGAAGCCCGTGGGTGTCCCAGTGTTGGCCAGGGTTTGTACAGCACCGAGCACAATAGGGGGACCCAATCTCAGTCATGGTCTGTGCAGCACCTGGGACCCCCCCCCCACCCCGCAATCTCTGTTTCCTGATCACAGGCACTGGGAATGGATAGAAGGAAAACTTTGGTACCTCAAAGGTTAATGCAGCCCTGTGCCTGTCCCTGCTGGGTGGCGCTGCTGCTCTCATAAGGAGTTGGCTTGGACTAAGTGAACAGTGCCAGTCCCATATGGTCTAGTGGTCAGGATTCCTGGTTTTTCACCCAGGTGGCCTGGGTTCAATTCCCAGTGTGGGAACAGTGCAGAGTTTTTGCTGAGAGAGGAGGCAGGCCATGAAAGGAACAGGGAGGGATCCTGTCAGCAGGGGAGATGGACAGTGTTGGGAGGGGATCCCAGAAGAGGGGGCTGGGGGGAGATCAGGGAGGGATCCCAGCAGTGGGGGAAGTGGGCAGCATGGAGAGCACAGGCCTGACAAGAGCAAATGAGTCCTTTTAAACTCATGACTGCAGGCTTGGGAGAAATACATAAATGTTGGTGAATGTCAATGTCTCTGTAAACACACAACACAATGCCAAAATATTTCCATTGATAATAATCAAAACTGACAGATGGGCAAAGTAAGAAATATCCTGCTTGAGAATGTCTCCTATTCTAATCCTATGGGGTTCCCTTATGCCTCAGGCGCCACCATGTGGGTGTTTCATTTCCCTCCTCATTTTCACACAGACACAATTTCCTTTGCACAGATCCGTGAATAGCAAAATCTTTCTGTCCCTCTTGTCTGAGCCAGGGCATCCAATTCCATTGAGACCTTGTCTCCTGCAGTGACAATGGTCAGACAGAGGGGACGTGGCCACCTTCAGCCCGGACAGTGAGATATTCCCTCTTCTCTTTCTTCATGCTGCTGTTGTTATCCCGTGAAACATCAAGGATGGAATGCAAGGCTGTGTTCATGCGCCAATACACTAAAAAATGTCAGTGCCCCAGAGAAATGCTGACCCCGGCTATTGGAATGATTTGGTGGAGATGTGAATAGGAAAGGGACTGTCTGAATTGCCAAAGTGGGGAATGAACAAGAATCTACAGCAATGTCATTAACCACAAACACACTCTAATCATGCTCCAGACGGAAGGCAAATGGGCAGGAATTCTTGCTCTTCAGCTATGGACACACTTACCCTGATGCACAGCCATGAGCGTGCTGCGGAGGCTGGGCTGAGCAAGCAATTTGAAGTGACAATTCTGTGAGAACAGAATCATTGTGTAGGGAAGTAACTTTACATCAAGTAGTTGTGGTCGAGTAGTTAAGGGTACCGAATTGAAATCCGTTGGGGTTTCCCTGTGCAGGTTCAAATCCTGCCAACCACTGAAGCGCTAGTGTGTTGTCATTGCTGTTGTCTTAGTTCCTGAGCATTGACAGTGCCAAAGTGGCGCCAGATCCAGTTTCACTCTTAGGCTGTCTACACTTAAAACGCTGCTTTGACACTGCTATAGCACTTTAGAGTATGCAGTTGCTACAGTGACTGGATGGGTTTTCTATCCCTTTCTCAGGGTTCCCTCCCCACTCTGGACTCTACGGTACAGTCGGGGGGACCCGCCTGAAAACCCCCCTAAGCTTATTTCTACCAGCTTAGGTTAAAACTCCCCCAAGGTACAAATCTCCGCTGTACCCTGAGAAAAGGTACACTAAAGGCTGCCACCACCAAGTGATTAAAACAGGAACCAGGGAAAAGGACCACTTGGAGTTCTCCTTTCCCAAAAATATCCCCTCAACCCCATACACCCCCTTTCCTGGGGAGGCTTGAGAATAATCTCCTAACCAATTGGTTACAAAGTGATCAAAGACCCACCCCGTGGGTCTGAGAACAATGGGAAACAGTCAGGCTTTTAAAAGAAGGATTTGATTAAAGCAAGAAAGGTAAAAATCATCTCAGTAAAATCAGGATGGTAAACATTTTACGGGGTACTCAATTTCCCAACTCTGAGGGATCCCCCTCTGGGCAAAACCTTCAAGTTACAGAAAAATCCAACAAAAACAGGAATACACATTCCCTCCAGCACAGCGAATTTCACAAGCTAAAAACAAAATGAAAAACCTAACGCATTCCTATCTGAGTTACTTACTAACTCTATAGGATGTGGATGGCTTCGTTCCTTGATCTGTCTCTGGCTGAGAGATCCCACCGACAAAAGCCTTTTTCCCAACTCAGATTTGAAAGTATCTTGTCCCCACATTGATCCTGATGGTCAGGTGTCAGCCCGGCTACCTGAGTTTCTTAACCCTTTACAGGTATGAGGATTTTATAGTACTGTATCAGAGCTTCTTAACCCCTTCCCTTTATATTTATGACAGCTGGTGACAGGAAAGGGCAGATACAGGGCAGCTCTGAACACTCAGTGCAAAACTGTCTGTCCTGACCGGCAACCACGGAAATCCCAGCCCTGGGCATCCCAGTCACCGCTCTGCCGGTGCCCCTCACTCCCGACCCGCAGCCCCTTCTATCCCAGCCCTGAGCTCCCCAATCACCGCTCTGCCAGTGCCCCTCACTCCCGACCCGCAGCCCCTTCTATCCCAGCCCTGAGCTCCCCAGTCACCGCTCAGCCTGTGCCCCTCACTCCCGACCCGCAGCCCCTTCTATCCCACCCTGAGCTCCCCAGTCACCGCTCTGCCAGTGCCCCTCACTCCCGACCCGCAGCCCCTTCTATCCCAGTCCTGAGCTCCCCAGTCACCGCTCTGCCGGTGCCCCTCACTCCCGACCCGCAGCCCCTTCTATCCCAGCCCTGAGCTCCCCAGTCACCGCTCTGCCAGTGCCCCTCACTCCCGACCCGCAGCCCCTTCTATCCCAGTCCTGAGCTCCCCAGTCACCGCTCTGCCGGTGCCCCTCACTCCCGACCCGCAGCCCCTTCTATCCCAGCTCTGAGCTCCCCAGTCACCGCTCTGCCGGTGCCCCTCACGCCCGACCCGCAGCCCCTTCTATCCCAGCCCTGAGCTCCCCAGTCACCACTCTGCCGGTGCCCCTCACTCCCGACCCGCAGCCCCTTCTATCCCAGTCCTGAGCTCCCCAGTCACCGCTCTGCCGGTGCCCCTCACTCCCGACCCGCAGCCCCTTCTATCCCAGCTCTGAGCTCCCCAGTCACCGCTCTGCCGGTGCCCCTCACGCCCGACCCGCAGCCCCTTCTATCCCAGCCCTGAGCTCCCCAGTCACCACTCTGCCGGTGCCCCTCACTCCCGACCCGCAGCCCCCTTCCCCCGCACCCTGACGGTGCCCCTCACTCCCGACCCACAGCCCCCCGCATTTTAACGGTGCCCCTCACTCCCGACCTGCAGCCCCCCGCACCCCGACGGTGCCCCTCACTCCCGACCCGCAGCCCCTTCTATCCCAGCCCTGAGCTCCCCAGTCACCGCTCTGCCGGTGCCCCTCACTCCCGACCCGCAGCCCCTTCTATCCCAGCCCTGAGCTCCCCAGTCACCGCTCTGCCGGTGCCCCTCACTCCCAACCCGCAGCCCCCTTCCCCCGCACCCTGACTGTGCCCCTCACTCCCGACCCACAGCCCCCCGCATTTTAACGGTGCCCCTAACTCCCAACCTGCAGCCCTCTACACCCTGACAGTGCCCCTCACTGCCGACACGCAGCCTTTTCTATCCCAGCCCTGGGCTCCCCAGTCACTGCTCTGCTGGTGCCCCTCACTCCCGACCCGCAACCCCTTCTATTCCAGCCCTGAGCTCCCCAGTCACCGCTCTGCCGGTGCCCCTCACTCCCGACCCGCAGCCCCTGCTGTCCCAGCTCCCATCTCCCCAGCTGCTGGTAGGCGTCTCTGTGGTATCGTGGGTCAGTGAGTTCAGCTGTGAATCGAAAGGAGGGGGGTTTCGGCTCCCCCAGGGATGCCCATGAAGTCGGGCTCCTCATGGGCTCCTCAAGGTCTGCTGGGAGCCGTGAATCCCCCTTTTGCCACCATGAAGGCTCCCTCAGGGACACTGTGGGGTCACCTGCCAGCTGGATGAGTCGTGGGGCCGCGCCGCAAAGGCCCGTCTCCGAGCAGCCACGCCGGGGACTCGGGTTCAATCCAAGTGTAAAATCCGACAGCCCCACGGAGCTGCAGAGCGTCCTGAGAGCCTCCCTCGTGTTCTCCCGCAGCAGCCGCCTGCTGGTATGGGTGGGAAAAGCGGACGAGGACGCACTGCTGCCTCAGGCTGGGACGGGAGCCCTCACCACGCACAGGCCTGGCTCTCGCCTTCAGCCCAGGCAGCCAGAGGGGCCGGGGAGCTCCCTGGCAGTCCAACATCTCAGCCACCTCTTGCCTCAGGGCCTCGAGGTCGCCCCCTCGCTTAGAGGAGCAGAGCAAAAAGAAACAAGCACCTGCCTAGCAGAGGATGGTTTCGATCCATTGACCTCTGCGTTATGGGCCGAGCACGCTTCCGCTGCGCCACTCTGCTGGGTCTTTGCTTAGAACATGCAGCACACAGCCTCCCGCATCCACACTAGCACCTTGCAAACTCTGGCACTGACCAGCAGAGATCTCAGACAAAATGCCCCAGATGGGCAAACACTGTGGGCTCCTGAAGCCTCTGCCACCCTATGGATCCCCCCCTAACCCTTCACGCTGCTCCTGTCTGTAGAATGTGAATGGGGCAGAGGCCGTGCAGGAGCCTCTGGGGACACAGATCTGAGGCTTGGGGAGAGACAGATTGTCTGAGACGTCAGAGCGCTGTAAACCCTGCAGCCACACCCTAAATCAGGGGCCTGTTCCAGCCCTGAGTCTGGGCTGCCGGGATCCCTCCCACAGAGCAGGGTGCCCACAGAATACAGCCTGGAAATAGGCGTGTGAAACTAACGCCTGCTCTGCCTGACAGGGCCTCCCATAGACCAAATGGCACCCCAGGAAAAAGCTTCTTCACTGACCCACCCATATGTTAAAATTCTGAAAACCCTATTTTTTATTGCGTTTGTTGATCATTTTATGATTTTCATGCACAATTTGGATGCATGATTTTCTCTATCATAGCAGCTTTGAGCAGGGGGTTGGACTAGATGACCTCCTGAGGTCCCTTCCAACCCTGAGATTCTATGATAAGACGATAAATGTGCATGCTAGGATCTGTAAATCTGCATTTTTCATTTCATATATTAGCAAATAAAATAAAAACATTTAAACTAAGCACATAGAAAATTTTAATTTTAACTGTTACTGAAATGTACTAACATCTGGAAATTCATCTTGCCTTCATGGGCCGCTCGCAATGATGTTCTTTTTGTGTGCCATGACTGACAAAAACATCCCAGACAGAGGATCAGCAGGCCAAAAAGGTGTCCTGTAGGTGCAGAAGTAACTCAGTTGGGAGAGCGTTAGGCTGAAGATCTAAAGGTCTCTGGTTCAATCCTAGGTTTTGGCATGCTCTTTGGTCCCTTTGTGTTCAGGGGTGGGCTTTTTCCTTGAAGCACAGTGGTACCTCTACCCACCACGAGTCCCTCATTTCAGGCTCCCCAGCAGGAAAAGACAGTGGGGGCTTGTGCCCAGCTGGGCTTTCCTTCTTCTCTTGCTCTTTCTCAGCAAGGGGAAGAAAAAGAAACTCTCCTTCAAGCTGGAGTCACAAGGGCAAGAGAAGGTTGCCAGCAAGTTAAAGAAGTATGGGCTGGATGAATGGACGGTAAGGTGGATAGAAAACTGGCTGGATGGTCGTGCTCAACGGGTAGTGATCAATGGCTCTATGTCTAGTTGGCAGCCTGTATCAAGTGGAGTGCCCCAAGGGTCGGTGCTGGGGCCGGTTTTGTTCAATATCTTCATCAACGATCTGGAGGATGGTGTGGACTGCACCCTTAGCAAGTTTGCAGATGACACTAAACTGGGAGGAGTGGTTCATACGCTGGAGGGTAGGGATAGGATACAGAGGGACCTAGAAAAATTAGAGGATTGGGCCAAAAGAAATCTGATGAGGTTCAACAAGGACAAGTGCAGAGTCCTGCACTTAGGACGGAAGAATCCCATGCACTGCTACAGACTAGGGACCAAATGGATGGGCAGCGGTTCTGCAGAAAAGGACCTAGGGGTTACAGTGGACGAAAAGCTGAATATGAGTCAACAGTGTGCCCTTGTTGCCAAGAAAGCTAACGGCATTTTGGGCTGTATAAGTAGGGGCATTTCCAGCAGATCAAGGGACGTGATTATTCCCCTCTATTCGGCACTGGTGAGGCCTCATTTGGAGTACTATGTCCAGTTTTAGGCCCCACACTTCAAGAAGGATGTGGATAAATTGGAAAGAGTCCAGCGGAGGGCAACAAAAATGATTAGGGGGCTGGAGCACATGACTTATGAGGAGAGGCTGAGGGAACTGGGATTGTTTAGCCTGCAGAAGAGAAGAGTGAGGGGGGATTTGATAGCTGCTTTCAACTACCTAAAAGGGGGTTCCAAAGAGGATGAATCTAGACTGTTCTCAGTGGTAGAAGATGACAGAACAAGGAGTAATGGTCTCAAGTTGCAGAGGGGGAGGTTTAGGTTGGCTATTAGGAAAAACTTTTTCACTAGTAGGGTGGTGAAGCACTGGAATGGGTTACCTAGGGAGGTGGTGGAATCTCCTTCCTTAGAGGTTTTTAAGGTCAGGCTTGACAAAGAACTGGCTGGGATGATTTAGTTGGGGTTGGTCCTGCTTTGAGCAGGGGGTTGGACTAGATGACCTCCTGAGGTCCCTTCCAACCCTGAGATTCTATGATTCTATGACTTCCTGAGCTCCAGCTCCAGTCCTTTGCTCTACCAGCTGATCTCTCAAAGGGCTGCTGCCACTTTCTCCAGGTTCGCCCAGCGGTGTGTGCCAGGGCGAGTGCTAGAAAGTGGATGGGGATTTGAAGGGCAGGGGCAGAGCCCAGGATGGAGTTTCTGTAGTGTAGTGGTTATCTTGTTTGCCTGACGTATGAAAGGTCCCTGGTTTGAAACCAGGCAGAAACATTGAAGCTTCCTCTTCCCAACTACTTTTGCTGTCCATCAAAACACTTCTCCTTATGGTCTGTCTTTGGGATAACCCCAATTCCTGTAGGAGGAAGTGAAGTGGGAATGGGGTTAGTAGAACGCAACCGTTCATTCTGCCAAAGCCCGTGGAGGTGCAGTTGGCTGCTGGGAGGTAGAATCCTGTACCTGCCTCTTGGCTTCCCAGGGGTGGCTACTTGCAGCCCAGGAGAAGAAGGGGGTTCTGGCTGAAAGGTGTTAGGCTTGGGAGTTGCCTGCGAGCCGTGAGTGGACTTGTTCCAGTGGGAACCGCTGCTCCTGTCTTGCTGACCTGGGGGCGCCAGTGACAGCTTGTGAGGGGGCAGGTGCTGGCTTGAGTGACGGGGATCCAGGAAGCCCCAGCCTGCTCCTCAGGGGGCCAAGTCCACTGCTAGTCTCCTGCATTGTGACATCATGATTTCAATCTCCCCAGCATGAGCTGTGGCACGTGTATTAACCCTTCTTGGGGGGCCTGGTCACTGCCCAAGCAGCTCAGTGGGGAGTGGATGAGATTGAAGATCTGAAGGTTTCTGGCTGGATGCCAGGCTCTAGCTCACCCCTTACCCCTGGGCATGGCGTGCTGGGCTTTCTCCTGGGTGTGCAGCTGTACCTTGAACTCATGAGTTTCCCTCATTTCAGAGGCAACACTTGCAGAGGGCGGGATGCGGGGTTATGTGCCCCACCTGGGTTAGCATCCCTGCTACAGCATGGGGTTCAGAGTTGGTGCTAGGGATGGGAGCAGCGCGTGGAGACGCACCCCCCAGGGGACGCAGGGACATGCTGGCCACTTCTGTGAGTGGCACAGCATGGAGGGAGGGAGGCAGAGTGGGCAGGGTGCCACTTTAGTGCTGCTCGGATGTCTCTGCGCACCCGCTTGGGGGAGGGGAATTAACTATTTTGACCGTTCAGAAGCAGAAACTGTCTCTGAAACTCTAAGTCCTGGTATTAAGGGCCTGGCTACTGAAGGAACAGTACAGCATTGACAGTGTGCATGGCACGGCTAAACCTTTTAACAAGACACAAGTAAAAATTAATAAACTAATTTCAGGAGACGATATGAAGGCAAGGAAAAAACAATTTCTTAAAGAAATTATTTGTCCTGCTTAGCAGAGTTATATAGAAACCACCATAACAATTCATGAGAGAACGTTAAAAAACAAGAGAGAGAAAGTTGCCTAACCTTATTAGTAATAAACATCTAATGGGCATTTCCCTTAGAGTATAATATAACAATAGTGAAGTGGCAATGTGTCCAATTGTTAAAACAAATTCCCTGTTAGGACCAGTCACAATCCGGGGTCAGTGACACTGCATCCGAACTGAGGTACGTTATTCAAAACAGTCTGTTCACTGTCCAGTTATCCGTATTGAATGCAGACACAGCAATATTAGATACATTGGTTACTGTCCATTCAGCAGGTTATTTCCTACTTCTTCATAACTAATGAAGATGCTCTAAGCGGATGGGAGAGAGCTGTCCCGTCCGTGTAGTTAATCCACCTCCCCGAGAGGTGGGAGCTATGTCAGTGGGAGAAGCTGTCGGTGGGTGTGCAAGCTGTTCTGTTTACACGTCTATTTAATGTTTAATCAACTACGCACCTCATGGGGGTATAGCTCAGTGGTAGGGTGACCAGATGAGAAGACCCAAAAATTGGGACTTCCCACCAAAAAAAACCAGAAGAGGGTCTTCAGCAAAAGTTGTTGAGCAAAAAAAACCCAAAACATCTGCCTCCAGAATCCTCTGGCGCAGAATCCTCTTCCACCGGAAACGGAAGAGCCTCCACCGGAAGCTGTGGAGCAAAAAAAAAACAAAACCCAAGAACACTGAAAATCAGGACACAAGGCGTCCCGACCGACCATCGGTCGGGACATGGGACACATGCTCAAAAATCGGGATGGTCCCGATTTTATCGGGATGTCTCGTCACCCTACTCAGTGGTAGAGTGTTTGACTGCAGATCAGGTTCAAATCCAAGTGCCCCCATGAATAGCCAATCCTTTAACAAACATTTTTGCATATCCATTTCCATTCTGTTCAGGAGTTTCACTGAATGGGGATGCCTGAAATGAATGGAAACACTCAACGTTTTCCGGTGCAAATGCATAAAAACCTAGCAAACACGTCCCTCAGTGCATCTATACTATGCGGCCCAGCTGGCCTGGATCGTCTGACTTTGAAATCTCGGTCTCAGGTTGTGGGGCTAAAAGCTGCAGTGTGGACATTTGGCTCAGACTGGAGCCTGGCCTCGGAGACCCTCACCCCTCGTGGGATCTCAGAGGCTGGGCTCAAGCCCAAGCGTCTACACGGTAATTTTATAGCCGTGCAGCACAAGCCCCACAAGCCTGAATCAGCTGACCCAGGGTTTGAGAACAGTGACTTGGGTGTGTTAATGGCAGTGTAGACGTAATGCTAGGCTATGTCCACACTGCAATGAACACCCAGGACTGTCCCGTGCCAGCTCAGGCTCCCAGGGCTTGGCTGTGGGGTGGTAAATTTGTAATGTAGACATCTCAGCTCAGGGTCAGTGCCGGGCTCCGGGACCCCACACGGTTGGGAGGGAGTTTAGCAAGCGACAAAGGGAAATCGGCCGTGGAGTATTACCCTGGGCTCACTGACAGTTCCCCATTGGTCTGTCTGCTTTGGGGCAGGGACCATAACACGTCCTGCTGCATTCGTTATTTCAAAGGGTGGTTTAGGATTTTCAGTCTCAGACACAGTGCACAAAGCAGGACTCCACCCTTGGCGTAAACTAAATGAGCCGCCCAGAGATTCTGGCAGCCACAAGGAGCCATTTGGTGTGAGAGTCAGACCTGCCCCTGTCCCAGAGGGAGGGGTCGTCTGCGAGGGGACTGGAACACTGACCTATCAGCTCTTAACTCCGAAACTTTCAGCAACTCTTCTATCAGTGCCTGGGAGTGTAATTTAAACCATAAAAACAGCCACACTGGGCTAGACAGAATGCCCATCTAGTTTTGTTTTTTGTCTTCTGACAGTAGCCAATAGCAGGTGCCCAAAATCCACTCAACAAGTCACCACTGGGAGTTGAACCCAGGGTCACCTGTTTACAAAACAGGTGCTTTAACCAGCTAAGCCATGGTGCCTCCCTATGGCTCCCCCCTTTATGTCTTCCCACACCTGACTCCCTGCCAGACCCCACCTGGGCCTTTGCTTCTGTTTGGATTCTGCAAAGCAGAGGAGCAGGGGAAGTTTTCCTTGCAAGCTGTGTGTGTGTGAATCCTTGGCCAGGTCTGCACTACAAAGTTATTTCAGCATCATTCTATTGCTCAGGCGTGTGAAAAACACATGACGCTCCCTCGGTCGCCTCCTTTTGGCTGGTGCACACACGGCAATGCCACGTCTGGGGACAAAACTGCCCTGATTTGGTGAGAAAATAAAACCACCTTGACGAGAGGCCTAGAGCTTTTTGCAATGAACTTAGAGTGACACAGTGTCAGTGTAAACCAGGGGTCTCAAACACACGGCCCACGGTCCGCATGCAGCCCTCCCACTGCCAGACAGTTGTACTGACAGCGGGAACTGCTGGGGGTAAAAAAAAAGGGGGGGCGGGGCACGGGGAGCCCAGCGGGCCACAGGGAAGAGCTTCGTGGTTTCTGGGAGGGAGGGGGAGGAGCGGGAAGCCGTGCTCACAGGGGCAGAGGCGGAGAAGTGGCGGAGAAGGGGCAGGGCCTAATGGAAGGGGTGGAGTGGGGGTGGGGCCGGGGGCAGTGAGGGAGCGGGGTCAGTGATGAGGCCCTCGGGCCAATGCACTAGTCCTCATGCGGCCCTCGTGGTAATTTGAGTTTGAGACCCCGGTGTAAACGCTGCTGGTCATTATATCACCAGAACTGGCCTCCGCCAGTATCCCACAATGCCCGCCGGGAACTCGCCTGCCCTGCGTTCCTGCTCCAGAGGCTGGGCCCCTCCCCTTTCATCGCGCCGGGAAGTTCTGATGGCTGAGCCTGCTGCTCTGCTCCGGCAGCAAGGAGAAAATCACTGCCGGGGGATGCTGCTCCCCCGCACGGCGAACACGGAGCTGTGCAGTGAAATCTTCCCCTATCTCATTACTGGGGTGTCCCCCTTCCCCTGGCTCAGGACTGGTTGCTTCCAGCTGCTGTCTGAGCTTAGAGACAGCGTGCGACACACTCACTCTTCCCCAAGAGGGTCTCAGGGGAGGGGTCAGAGAGGTGTGGGCGGCGGGCAGGGTGGATCTCAGGGGAGGGGGCAGAGAGGTGTGGGCGGTGGGCAGGGTGGGTCTCAGCGGTGGGATTAGAGATGTGTGGGCAGCGGGCAGGGTGGATCTCAGGGGAGGGGGCAGAGAGGTCTGGGCAGTGGGCAGGGTGGGTCTCAGAGGTGGGGTCAGAGATGTGTGGGCGGTGGGCAGGGTGGATCTCAGGGGAGGGGGCAGAGAGGTGTGGGCGGTGGGCAGAGTGGGTCTCAGGGGTGGGGTCAGTGAGGTGTGGGCGGCGGGCAGGGTGGGTCTCAGGGTCAGGGTCAGAGAGGTGTGGGCAGTGGACAGGGTGGGTCTCAGGGGAGGGGTCAGAGGGGTTTGGGCAGTGGGCAGGGTGGGTCTCAGGGGAGGGGGCAGAGAGGTTTGGGCGGTGGGCAGGGTGGGTCTCAGGGGTGGGGTCAGTGAGGTGTGGGCGGCGGGCAGGGTGATTCTCAGGGGAGGGGTCAGTGAGGTGTGGCCAGTGGGCAGGGTGCGTCTCAGGGGCGGGGTCAGAGAGGTGTGTGCAGTGGACAGGGTGGGTCTCAGGGGAGGGGTCAGAGAGGTGTGTTCGGTGGGCAGAGTGGGTCTCAGCGGTGGGGTCAGAGATGTGTGGGTGGTGGGCAGGGTGGATCTCAGGGGAGGGGGCAGAGAGGTGTGGGCGGTGGGCAGGGTGGGTCTCAGCGGTGGGGTCAGAGATGTGTGGGCAGCGGGCAGGGTGGGTCTCAGGGGAGGGGGCAGAGAGATGTGGGCAGTGGACTGGGTGGGTCTCAGGGGAGGGGTCAGAGGGGTTTGGGCGGTGGGCAGGGTGGGTCTCAGGGGAGGGGTCAGTGAGGTGTGGCCAGTGGGCAGGGTGGGTCTCAGGGGCGGGGTCAGAGAGGTGTGGGCGGTGGACAGGGTGGGTCTCAGGGGAGGGGTCAGAGGGGTTTGGGTGGTGGGCAGGGTGGTTCTCAGGGGTGGGGTCAGTGAGGTGTGGGCGGCGGGCAGGGTGGGTCTCAGCGGAGGGGTCAGAGAGGTGTGGGCGGTGGGCAGGGTGGGTCTCAGGGGAGGGGTCAGAGATGTGTGGGCGGTGGGCAGGGTGGGCCAGGGGAGGGTTCAGAGAGGTGTGGGCAGCAGACAGGGTGGGTCTCAGGAGAGGGGGCAGAGAGGTGTAGGCAGGGTGGGTCTCAGGGGAGGGGTCAGAGGGGTTTGGGTGGGGGGCAGACATGGGGGTAGAGGGTGGAGGGGCAGGAGCAGCAGCTGAGGGGTCACAGGGGAGGAGAGGAGCGACCGAACGGGGGACCAGCAGCCTCAGTGAACGAGGCAGAGCAGGGGTGGGAAGTGGCCAAATGGCAGCGAGGTTGGAGAGAAGGTCGGGCCTCAGAGGGAGAACGAGTGATGCCCCCCCCCCGCCCCCGACAGTTCTACGGAGCTTCTAGGGCTCACGCCTACCCTCCCCATATGCAATATAAACCAAACATTGTAACACGAGGGTGATTCCAACAGCTCACTGTATAGTCCCGCCCATTTCTTCCTCCACTGGGGGTTTAATGACCTGCTGGCATTTGGGACATTAATTCTCTCATTCCATTGATAATCTGATACCATGTGACTGAAATTAAACCAATTCCCAGCCAGGAAAACCTCACATCCCTGCATTGGCTGGGAATCAAACCCAGGTCAATTGCTTGGAGGGCAGCTCTGCGCACCACTACACCACCAATGCACCTGGCAAAAGCAAGTCTCCTGTGTGCCACTGATGCTTGACAAATGACTCACCCCCACAGCGCTCAGGAGCTGGCTGGAGAGGCTGGAGGCAGCCTGTCAGCTGTGAGCAGAGACAGGTCCCCAGATTGACTGACAGATGAGGACCTGGGCTCCACATCCCAGCCTGAGGTGGCTCCAACCCCATCTCTGCCCTCAGAGAAGGGAAATGAAAATCAATGACCCTAATGGCAAATGTTACCCCGGAAGGAAGGAGACAGCTCCTTTGAACGCACAGTTTGGGTTGGTTCCTGCTACGCCCTGAGGGTTTGTTGCTGCTGCTGATTCCAGTCCCTGGGCTCTGCCCGGACAGGGAAGGATTCAGGCTGTCACTCAAGGGAAGAAGGGAGATGATTTTTTTGATGGCTGCCTCCTCAGTCACCCTCTAATCTAGTGGGTGCTGGGTAGACGCAGACAGCCCCCACTTCTGGGTCTCTCCTGAGGAAATAAAGTTTGTACACAAAATCCCAAAGCTTTTCACCGAACGAAGGGAAAGGAAATGGCCACAAGAAGGCGCCAGGACATAAGGAAGGTCACACAACCCCATTCTTAGGGGGAAGCCATTGTTTTGAGTCAAGGTCCAGAATTGTTGGTCAAGGTCTAGTCAAGATCCAGACTCCAGAGAAAATAATACTAAAAAGTAAGAATAATGATAATAAGTAAATACAAAGATTTTGGGGTCTATTCAAATGCTATTTGGCCCCCTGCCTGCCTATTGATTACCCCACAGTGACTCTGAGAGGGGATTTATCTCCTCTCTTTTGTGTTTGAAGAGATGGTTAGTTTTACCCTTGGTAAACTCCCAGGCAGAACAAGCCACGTGGGACAGTTGGAAAGCCTCAAAGGGCCCTTGTACCACTGGGGAGGGGGAAGCCCCAGGGGCCCGCTGCCACTCTGGCCACTGCAGGGGGAGCCCCGGGGGGCCTGTGGGGCCGGGCTCGGCTGGGTGTTTATTGCTTCCTTTCATTGCGGTGGAAGTGTAAACAGAGAGAATTTGCTCCTCTTTTCTACGTGGAACAAATAAAGGCGGCTGAATCATTTCCAGGGCTGTAAGTAATAAAACAGCAGCTAGCAGAGGATGGTTTTGATCCATCAACCTCTGGGGTATGGGCCCAGTACGCTTCCGCTGTGCCACTCTGCTGTGTGTGGAGGTTGCCTGCAGGATCTATTCATAGGGCAGCTGAGTAGATTTTACTCCTGAAGGGATTCTGCACCAAAAAAATAAAATAAAAATCTGTGCATAATATTGCAAATTTTATTTGTCAATAAATAAATGTGGAGCCTCCATAGGGTGACCAGATGTCCTGATTTTATAGGGACAGTCCCGATTTTGGGGTCTTTTTCTTAGATAGGCTCTTCTTAACCCCCCATCCCCTGTCCCGATTTTTCACACATGCTGTCTGGTCACCCTAAGCCTCCAGTATGGCAGTGGGGAGCACAGGCTACCGGACGCACAGAGATGGGAGATCACCCTGCAGCCCCGTTCCCCGGGACACGGACCCAGTGGTGAGGCTTCACCTTTCTGCAATGACATGCCTGCGCTGTTGGGGAGGGACGCATGACCACGCTTGTGGCTTCCCTTTGCTTCCCCATAAGAAAGTCATTTTTTTGCAGGGGAACCAATAAATCTGCAGGGGACATGAATTCTGTGCTTGCGCAGTGGCGCAGAATTTCCAAAGGAGTAAGATCTGAATCTTTCAGACGGCTTGTTTTAGTTGCAGAGTATTAATCAGGCTGCCTCTGCTCAGGAAGTGTACTGCTCCTCCGGGAAAAAAAGACCCTGATACAGAAGAGACCATGTGATTGGAGTCATAGCACATCTCTCTCCTTACAGGAGCGGGGTATGTGGGATAAGGCTCTGCTGGGGCTTTATTCCTTCCTTTAATCACTGTGGAAGGGAAACGGAGATAATTTGTTTCTCTTTTATAGGCAGAACAAATAGAGGCGGCTGAATGATTTCCAGGGTTGTAAGTAATAAATATAAACTAACAGATGATGGTTTCAAGCCATTGACCTTTGGGTCCAGCACACGTCTGCTGTGCCACTCTGCTGCGTAGATAGATGCCGCCATGACTCCGTCACAGTGCTGCTCTCCTTAGTTCGGCTGCACACACAAGCTGGGCACTGCAGAGCTGTGGCCAGGGGATTTAGCAGCTTTATGGGAAGGTGATTGTCCCTGTGCTGTGTCAAATCTCCAACGCTGAACTGAAATGTGGTCGCTGCATTTGCCTCCGGGGTCTCCTTAGTCTAATGATTCAGCAAAACCAGCCCCTTCCCCTGCTTTTCTCCTGGGATGATCCAGCCAGTCTCCTGCCATGGCTGAGGGGGGTTTCCCAGATTCCTCAAGTGAGAACTTTTTCCTGGGTGACTGGCTGGTGAGTCTTGCCCACATGCTCGGGGTTCAGCTGATCACCATATTTGGGGTTGGGAAGGAATTTTCCTCCAGGGTAGATTGGCAGAGGCCCTGGAGGATTTTCGCCTTCCTCTGCAGCATGGGGCACGGGTCACTTACCGGAGGATTCTCTGCATCTTGAAGTCTTTAAACCATGATTTGAGGACTTCAATAGCTGAGACATAGGTGAGAGGATTATTCCAGGAGTGGGTGGGTGAGATTCTGTGGCCTGCATTGTGCAGGAGGTCAGACTAGATGATCATAATGGTCCCTTCTGACCTTAAAGTCTATGAGTCTATGAGTGTCACAAACACCCAGCGAGGGGCCCGGTAGGGCAGGGCCAGGCCCGGGTAGGAGCCACCCCTTCCTGCCCCCTTAGTCCGGGGAAACCTTTGTTTTTGCGGCTCAGTAACATCTGCTGAAGCCACTGCCCCTCACCTGCCCTTATTACCCGTAAGATTCTGCTGACTGCTATTGACGGGGGCTAAAAAGGTGCAAAGGGGAGAATCGGAGCAGGGGGGTGGCCAAGGTCTGAGCAGGGGGCGGAAATTGACTGGTCGGGGATGGGGGGGTCAAGCAGCTGGAGGCAGCATTAGGAGAGGGGCTAAAGGGAAAATCAGGGCTGGGGGGGGGGAGGCGGAGTTAAGCCCAGGAGTGAGGTGCTGGCAGAGGGTGTCAGAGGGCATAACCCAGCACAGGCAGGGGCAGAGGGGTAACAGTTACCCCAGTGGGACTGAGACCCCAGTGTTTGCCAAAATGGGGGGGGCAAAGGGGCTTTTTTATTCCCCCCTTTCACAGACAGCACCTCTCAGCATGGGCTTCCCAGGGCTGGGTTCTTAAAGGCGCAGGCATCCTCTGTGTCTGATCTAGGGTGACCAGACAGCACATGTGAAAAATCGGGACGGGGGTGGGAGTTAAGAGGAGCCTATATACGAAAAAGACCCCAAAATCGGGGATGTACCTATAAAATCGGGACATCTGGTCACTCTATGGAGGCTCCACATTTATTTATTGGCAAATAAAAATATTCTGCACAGATTTTTATTTTATTTTATTTTATTTTATTTTATTTTATTTTTTGGTGAAGAATCCCTTCAGGAGTAAAACCTACCCGGCCAAACTCAGCTGCCCTGTGATTAGATCCTGCAGGCTGATTCCACATACAGCAGAGTGGCATAGTGGAAGCGTGCTGGGCCCATACGCCAGAGGTTGACGGATCAAAACCATCCTTTGCTAGCTTCTCTTTTATTACTTACAGACCTGGAAATAATTCAGCCGCCTTTATTTGTTCCACATAGAAAACAGGAGCAAATTCTCTCTGTTTACACTTTCAAAGCAATGAAAGCAAGGAATAAACACCCAGCTGAGCCCGGCCCCACAGGCCCCCCGGGGCATCCCGTGCAGTGGCCAGAGTGGCAGCGGGCCCCTGGGGCTTCCCCCTCCCCAGGGGAACAATGGGACCTTTGGGGCTTCCTACCACCCCACACAGTAGATGGCGCTGAGGGGCCCCTGGGCTCCCACGCCCCCAAGATTCAATCTGGGGTATTTATCGCATAGGTCAGGGGCCATGATTTATGCTATAGGTCACGAAGGAGAAATAGCTCAGTGTCTTGAGCAATGGCCTGATAAACCCAGGGTTGTGAGTTCAATCCATTATGGATCTGGGGTAAATATCTGTCAGGGGACAATACTTGGTCCTGCTAGTGAAAGCAGGGCTCAAAGGCCTTCCAGTTCTATCAGATACGTATATCTCCACGTGGGGCAATGCAGGGTCTCTCTCAGAGAGCGACAGTGACACCAGGTGGCCACGTGGGGTAATGCACACAGCGTCTCTCTCAGAGAGCAACAGTGACACTGGGTGGCCACGTGGGGTAATGCACACAGCATCTCTCTCAGACAGCAACAGTGACACTGGGTGGCCACGTGGGGTAATGCACACAGCATCTCTCTGAGAGAGCAACAGTGACACTGAGTGGCCACGTGGGGTAATGCACACAGCATCTCTCTCTCAGAGAGCGACAGTGACACCGGGTGGCCACGTGGGGTAATGCACACAGCATCTCTCTCAGACAGCAACAGTGACACTGGGTGGCCACGTGGGGTAATGCACACAGCATCTCTCTGAGAGAGCAACAGTGACACTGGGTGGCCACGTGGGGTAATGCACACAGCATCTCTCTCTCAGAGAGCGACAGTGACACCGGGTGGCCACGTGGGGTAATGCACACAGCATCTCTCTCAGACACCAACAGTGACACTGGGTGGCCACACGCGATAATTCACACAGCATCTCTCTCAGAGAGCAACAGCAACACCGGGTGGCCACGTGGGGTAAGGCACACAGCATCTCTCTGAGAGAGCAACAGTGACACCGGGAGGCCACGTAGGGTAATGCACACAGCATCTCTCTCAGAGAGCAACAGTGACACTGGGTGGCAACCTAGGGTAATGCCCACAGCATCTCTCTCAGAGAGCAACAGTGACACTGGGTGGCCACGTGGGGTAACGCACACAGCATCTCTCTCAGAGAGCAACAGTGACACTGTGTGGCCAGGTAGGGTAAAGCACACAGCATCTCCCTCAGAGAGCAACAGTGACACCAGGTGGCCACGTGGGGTAATGCACACAGCGTCTCTCTAACAGCGCAAGTGTGACACCGGGTGGCCACGTGGGGTAACACACACAGCATCTCTCTGATAGAGCAACAGTGACCACGTGGGGTAATGCACACAGCGACTCTCTCAGAGAGCAACAGTGAGACTGGGTGGCCAGGTGAGGTAACGCACACAGCATCTCTCTTAGAGAGCAATAGTGACATCGGGTGGCCACATGGGGAAACGCACACAACATCTCTCTCAGCGAGCATCAGTGACACTGTCTGCCCACGTGGGGTAACGCACACAGCATCTCTCTGAGAGAGCAACAGTGACACCGGGTGGCCACGTGGGGTAACGCACAGAGCATCTCCCTCAGAGAGGACAAGTGACACCAGGTGGCCACGTGGGGTAATGCACACAGCATCTCTCTGAGAGAGCAACAGTGACACAGGGTGGCCACGTGGGGTAATGAACACAGCATCTCTCTCAGAGAGCAACAGTGACACTGCGTGGCCACGTGAGGTAATGCAGACAGCATCTCTCTCAGAGAGCAACTGTGACACCGGGTGGCAACGTGGGGTAATGCACACAGCACCTCTCTCAGAGAGCAATAGTGACACCGGGTGGCCACCTGGGGTAATGCACACAGCATCTCTCTCAGAGAGCAACAGTGACATCGGGTGGCCACGTGAGGTAATGCACACAGCACTTCTCTCTGACAGCAATAGTGACACCGGGTGGCCACGTGGGGTAATGCACACAGCATCTCTCTCAGAGAGCAACAGTGACACTGGGTGGCCAAGTGGGGTAATGCACACAGCATCTCTCTCAGAGAGCAACAGTGACACTGTGTGGCCAGGTAGGGTAAAGCACACAGCATCTCCCTCAGAGAGCAACAGTGACACCAGGTGGCCACGTGGGGTAATGCACACAGCGTCTCTCTCACAGCGCAAGTGTGACACCGGGTGGCCACGTGGGGTAACGCACACAGCATCTCTCTGATAGACCAACAGTGACCACGTGGGGTAGTGCACACAGCGACTCTCTCAGAGAGCAACAGTGAGACTGGGTGGCCAGGTGAGGTAATGCACACAGCATCTCTCTTAGAGAACAATAGTGACATCGGGTGGCCACGTGGGGCAAGGCACACAACATCTCTCTGAGAGAGCAACAGTGACACCGGTTGGCCACGTGGGGTAACGCACACAGCATCTCTCTGAGAGAGCAACAGTGACACCGGTTGGCCACGTGGGGTAACGCACACAGCATCTCCCTCAGAGAGGACAAGTGACACCAGGTGGCCACGTGGGGTAATGCACACAGCATCTCTCTGAGAGAGCAACAGTGACACAGGGTGGCCACGTGGGGTAATGAACACAGCATCTCTCTCAGAGAGCAACAGTGACACTGGGTGGCCACGTGAGGTAATGCAGACAGCATCTCTCTCAGAGAGCAACTGTGACACCAGGTGGCAACGTGGGGTAATGCACACAGAATTTCTCTCAGAGAGCAACAGTGACATCGGGTGGCCACGTGAGGTAATGCACACAGCACCTCTCTCAGACAGCAATAGTGACACCGGGTGGCCACGTGGGGTAATGCACACAGCATCTCTCTGAGAGAGCAACAGTGACACCGGTTGGCCACGTGGGGTAACGCACACAGCATCTCCCTCAGAGAGGACAACTGACACCAGGTGGCCACGTGGGGTAATGCACACAGCATCTCTCTCAGAGAGCAACAGTGACACTGGGTGGCCACGTGAGGTAATGCAGACAGCATCTCTCTCAGAGAGCAACTGTGACACCAGGTGGCAACGTGGGGTAATGCACACAGAATTTCTCTCAGAGAGCAACAGTGACATCGGGTGGCCACGTGAGGTAATGCACACAGCACCTCTCTCAGACAGCAATAGTGACACCGGGTGGCCACGTGGGGTAATGCACACAGCATCTCTCTCAGAGAGCAACAGTGACACTGTGTGGCCAGGTAGGGTAAAGCACACAGCATCTCCCTCAGAGAGCAACAGTGACACCAGGTGGCCACGTGGGGTAATGCACACAGCGTCTCTCTCACAGCGCAAGTGTGACACCGGGTGGCCACGTGGGGTAACGCACACAGCATCTCTCTGAGAGAGCAACAGTGACACTGAGTGGCCACGTGGGGTAATGCACACAGCATCTCTCTCTCAGAGAGCGACAGTGACACCGGGTGGCCACGTGGGGTAATGCACACAGCATCTCTCTCAGACAGCAACAGTGACACTGGGTGGCCACGTGGGGTAATGCACACAGCATCTCTCTGAGAGAGCAACAGTGACACTGGGTGGCCACGTGGGGTAATGCACACAGCATCTCTCTCTCAGAGAGCGACAGTGACACCGGGTGGCCACGTGGGGTAATGCACACAGCATCTCTCTCAGACACCAACAGTGACACTGGGTGGCCACACGCGATAATTCACACAGCATCTCTCTCAGAGAGCAACAGCAACACCGGGTGGCCACGTGGGGTAAGGCACACAGCATCTCTCTGAGAGAGCAACAGTGACACCGGGAGGCCACGTAGGGTAATGCACACAGCATCTCTCTCAGAGAGCAACAGTGACACTGGGTGGCAACCTAGGGTAATGCCCACAGCATCTCTCTCAGAGAGCAACAGTGACACTGGGTGGCCACGTGGGGTAATGCACACAGCATCTCTCTCAGAGAGCAACAGTGACACTGTGTGGCCAGGTAGGGTAAAGCACACAGCATCTCCCTCAGAGAGCAACAGTGACACCAGGTGGCCACGTGGGGTAATGCACACAGCGTCTCTCTAACAGCGCAAGTGTGACACCGGGTGGCCACGTGGGGTAACACACACAGCATCTCTCTGATAGAGCAACAGTGACCACGTGGGGTAATGCACACAGCGACTCTCTCAGAGAGCAACAGTGAGACTGGGTGGCCAGGTGAGGTAACGCACACAGCATCTCTCTTAGAGAGCAATAGTGACATCGGGTGGCCACATGGGGAAACGCACACAACATCTCTCTCAGCGAGCATCAGTGACACTGTCTGCCCACGTGGGGTAACGCACACAGCATCTCTCTGAGAGAGCAACAGTGACACCGGGTGGCCACGTGGGGTAACGCACAGAGCATCTCCCTCAGAGAGGACAAGTGACACCAGGTGGCCACGTGGGGTAATGCACACAGCATCTCTCTGAGAGAGCAACAGTGACACAGGGTGGCCACGTGGGGTAATGAACACAGCATCTCTCTCAGAGAGCAACAGTGACACTGCGTGGCCACGTGAGGTAATGCAGACAGCATCTCTCTCAGAGAGCAACTGTGACACCGGGTGGCAACGTGGGGTAATGCACACAGCACCTCTCTCAGAGAGCAATAGTGACACCGGGTGGCCACCTGGGGTAATGCACACAGCACTTCTCTCTGACAGCAATAGTGACACCGGGTGGCCACGTGGGGTAATGCACACAGCATCTCTCTCAGAGAGCAACAGTGACACTGGGTGGCCAAGTGGGGTAATGCACACAGCATCTCTCTCAGAGAGCAACAGTGACACTGTGTGGCCAGGTAGGGTAAAGCACACAGCATCTCCCTCAGAGAGCAACAGTGACACCAGGTGGCCACGTGGGGTAATGCACACAGCGTCTCTCTCACAGCGCAAGTGTGACACCGGGTGGCCACGTGGGGTAACGCACACAGCATCTCTCTGATAGACCAACAGTGACCACGTGGGGTAGTGCACACAGCGACTCTCTCAGAGAGCAACAGTGAGACTGGGTGGCCAGGTGAGGTAATGCACACAGCATCTCTCTTAGAGAACAATAGTGACATCGGGTGGCCACGTGGGGCAAGGCACACAACATCTCTCTGAGAGAGCAACAGTGACACCGGTTGGCCACGTGGGGTAACGCACACAGCATCTCTCTGATAGACCAACAGTGACCACGTGGGGTAGTGCACACAGCGACTCTCTCAGAGAGCAACAGTGAGACTGGGTGGCCAGGTGAGGTAATGCACACAGCATCTCTCTTAGAGAACAATAGTGACATCGGGTGGCCACGTGGGGCAAGGCACACAACATCTCTCTGAGAGAGCAACAGTGACACCGGTTGGCCACGTGGGGTAACGCACACAGCATCTCTCTGAGAGAGCAACAGTGACACCGGTTGGCCACGTGGGGTAACGCACACAGCATCTCCCTCAGAGAGGACAAGTGACACCAGGTGGCCACGTGGGGTAATGCACACAGCATCTCTCTGAGAGAGCAACAGTGACACAGGGTGGCCACGTGGGGTAATGAACACAGCATCTCTCTCAGAGAGCAACAGTGACACTGGGTGGCCACGTGAGGTAATGCAGACAGCATCTCTCTCAGAGAGCAACTGTGACACCAGGTGGCAACGTGGGGTAATGCACACAGAATTTCTCTCAGAGAGCAACAGTGACATCGGGTGGCCACGTGAGGTAATGCACACAGCACCTCTCTCAGACAGCAATAGTGACACCGGGTGGCCACGTGGGGTAATGCACACAGCATCTCTCTGAGAGAGCAACAGTGACACCGGTTGGCCACGTGGGGTAACGCACACAGCATCTCCCTCAGAGAGGACAACTGACACCAGGTGGCCACGTGGGGTAATGCACACAGCATCTCTCTCAGAGAGCAACAGTGACACTGGGTGGCCACGTGAGGTAATGCAGACAGCATCTCTCTCAGAGAGCAACTGTGACACCAGGTGGCAACGTGGGGTAATGCACACAGAATTTCTCTCAGAGAGCAACAGTGACATCGGGTGGCCACGTGAGGTAATGCACACAGCACCTCTCTCAGACAGCAATAGTGACACCGGGTGGCCACGTGGGGTAATGCACACAGCATCTCTCTCAGAGAGCAACAGTGACACTGTGTGGCCAGGTAGGGTAAAGCACACAGCATCTCCCTCAGAGAGCAACAGTGACACCAGGTGGCCACGTGGGGTAATGCACACAGCGTCTCTCTCACAGCGCAAGTGTGACACCGGGTGGCCACGTGGGGTAACGCACACAGCATCTCTCTGATAGACCAACAGTGACCACGTGGGGTAGTGCACACAGCGACTCTCTCAGAGAGCAACAGTGAGACTGGGTGGCCAGGTGAGGTAACGCACACAGCATCTCTCTTAGAGAACAATAGTGACATCGGGTGGCCACGTGGGGCAAGGCACACAACATCTCTCTCAGCGAGCATCAGTGACACTGTGTGCCCACGTGGGGTAACGCACACAGCATCTTCCTCAGAGAGGACAAGTGACACCAGGTGGCCACATGGGGTAATGCACACAGCATCTCTCTGAGAGAGCAACAGTGACACAGGGTGGCCACGTGGGGTAATGAACACAGCATCTCTCTCAGACAGCAACAGTGACACTGGGTGGCCACGTGAGGTAATGCAGACAGCATCTCTCTCAGAGAGCAACAGTGACACCGGGTGGCGACGTGGGGTTATGCACACAGAATCTCTCTCAGAGAGCAACAGTGACATCGGGTGGCTACGTGAGGTAATGCACACAGCATCTCTCTCAGAGAGCAATAGTGACACCGGGTGGCCACGTGGGGTAATGAACACAGCATCTCTCTCAGAGAGCAACAGTGACACTGTCTGCCCACGTGGGGTAACGCACACAGCATCTCTCTGAGAGAGCAACAGTGACACCGGGTGGCCACGTGGGGTAACGCACAGAGCATCTCCCTCAGAGAGGACAAGTGACACCAGGTGGCCACGTGGGGTAATGCACACAGCATCTCTCTGAGAGAGCAACAGTGACACAGGGTGGCCACGTGGGGTAATGAACACAGCATCTCTCTCAGAGAGCAACAGTGACACTGCGTGGCCACGTGAGGTAATGCAGACAGCATCTCTCTCAGAGAGCAACTGTGACACCGGGTGGCAACGTGGGGTAATGCACACAGCACCTCTCTCAGAGAGCAATAGTGACACCGGGTGGCCACCTGGGGTAATGCACACAGCATCTCTCTCAGAGAGCAACAGTGACATCGGGTGGCCACGTGAGGTAATGCACACAGCACTTCTCTCTGACAGCAATAGTGACACCGGGTGGCCACGTGGGGTAATGCACACAGCATCTCTCTCAGAGAGCAACAGTGACACTGGGTGGCCAAGTGGGGTAATGCACACAGCATCTCTCTCAGAGAGCAACAGTGACACTGTGTGGCCAGGTAGGGTAAAGCACACAGCATCTCCCTCAGAGAGCAACAGTGACACCAGGTGGCCACGTGGGGTAATGCACACAGCGTCTCTCTCACAGCGCAAGTGTGACACCGGGTGGCCACGTGGGGTAATGCACACAGCATCTCTCTGATAGACCAACAGTGACCACGTGGGGTAGTGCACACAGCGACTCTCTCAGAGAGCAACAGTGAGACTGGGTGGCCAGGTGAGGTAACGCACACAGCATCTCTCTTAGAGAACAATAGTGACATCGGGTGGCCACGTGGGGCAAGGCACACAACATCTCTCTGAGAGAGCAACAGTGACACCGGTTGGCCACGTGGGGTAACGCACACAGCATCTCTCTGAGAGAGCAACAGTGACACCGGTTGGCCACGTGGGGTAACGCACACAGCATCTCCCTCAGAGAGGACAAGTGACACCAGGTGGCCACGTGGGGTAATGCACACAGCATCTCTCTCAGAGAGCAACAGTGACACTGGGTGGCCACGTGAGGTAATGCAGACAGCATCTCTCTCAGAGAGCAACTGTGACACCAGGTGGCAACGTGGGGTAATGCACACAGAATTTCTCTCAGAGAGCAACAGTGACATCGGGTGGCCACGTGAGGTAATGCACACAGCACCTCTCTCAGACAGCAATAGTGACACCGGGTGGCCACGTGGGGTAATGCACACAGCATCTCTCTGAGAGAGCAACAGTGACACAGGGTGGCCACGTGGGGTAATGAACACAGCATCTCTCTCAGAGAGCAACAGTGACACTGGGTGGCCACGTGAGGTAATGCAGACAGCATCTCTCTCAGAGAGCAACTGTGACACCAGGTGGCAACGTGGGGTAATGCACACAGAATTTCTCTCAGAGAGCAACAGTGACATCGGGTGGCCACGTGAGGTAATGCACACAGCACCTCTCTCAGACAGCAATAGTGACACCGGGTGGCCACGTGGGGTAATGCACACAGCATCTCTCTGAGAGAGCAACAGTGACACCGGTTGGCCACGTGGGGTAACGCACACAGCATCTCCCTCAGAGAGGACAACTGACACCAGGTGGCCACGTGGGGTAATGCACACAGCATCTCTCTCAGAGAGCAACAGTGACACTGGGTGGCCACGTGAGGTAATGCAGACAGCATCTCTCTCAGAGAGCAACTGTGACACCAGGTGGCAACGTGGGGTAATGCACACAGAATTTCTCTCAGAGAGCAACAGTGACATCGGGTGGCCACGTGAGGTAATGCACACAGCACCTCTCTCAGACAGCAATAGTGACACCGGGTGGCCACGTGGGGTAATGCACACAGCATCTCTCTCAGAGAGCAACAGTGACACTGTGTGGCCAGGTAGGGTAAAGCACACAGCATCTCCCTCAGAGAGCAACAGTGACACCAGGTGGCCACGTGGGGTAATGCACACAGCGTCTCTCTCACAGCGCAAGTGTGACACCGGGTGGCCACGTGGGGTAACGCACACAGCATCTCTCTGATAGACCAACAGTGACCACGTGGGGTAGTGCACACAGCGACTCTCTCAGAGAGCAACAGTGAGACTGGGTGGCCAGGTGAGGTAACGCACACAGCATCTCTCTTAGAGAACAATAGTGACATTGGGTGGCCACGTGGGGCAAGGCACACAACATCTCTCTCAGCGAGCATCAGTGACACTGTGTGCCCACGTGGGGTAACGCACACAGCATCTTCCTCAGAGAGGACAAGTGACACCAGGTGGCCACATGGGGTAATGCACACAGCATCTCTCTGAGAGAGCAACAGTGACACAGGGTGGCCACGTGGGGTAATGAACACAGCATCTCTCTCAGACAGCAACAGTGACACTGGGTGGCCACGTGAGGTAATGCAGACAGCATCTCTCTCAGAGAGCAACAGTGACACCGGGTGGCGACGTGGGGTTATGCACACAGAATCTCTCTCAGAGAGCAACAGTGACATCGGGTGGCTACGTGAGGTAATGCACACAGCATCTCTCTCAGAGAGCAATAGTGACACCGGGTGGCCACGTGGGGTAATGCACACAGCATCTCTCTCAGAGAGCAACAGTGACACTGGGTGGCCACGTGCGGTAATGCACACAGCGTCTCTCTCAGACAGTAACAGTGACACCGGGTGGCCACGTGGGGTAATAAATACAGCATCTCTCTCAGAGAGCAACAGTGACACTGGGTGGCCACGTGAGGTAATGCACACGGCATCTCCCTCAGAGAGCAACAGCAACAGTGGGTGGCAATGTAGGTTAATGCACACAGCATCTCTCTCCGAGAGCAACAGTGACACCGGGTAGCCACGTGGGGTAACGCACACAGCATCTCTCTCAGAGAGCAACTGTGACACCGGGTGGCCACGTGGGGTAATGCACACAGCATCTCTCTCAGAGAGCAACAGTGACACTGTGTGGCCAGGTAGGGTAACACCCACAGCATCTCCCTCGGAGAGCAACAGTGACACCAGGTGGCCACGTGGGGTAACGCACACAGCATCTCTCTTAGAGAGCAATAGTGACATCGGGTGGCCATGTGGGGCAACGCACACAACATCTCTCTCAGCAGGCAACAGTGACACTGGGTGGCCATGTGGGGTAACGCACACAGCATCTCCCTCAGAGAGCACAAGTGACACCAGGTGCCACGTGCGATAATGCACACAGCATCTCTCTGAGAGAGCAACACTGACACCGGGTGGCAACGTGGGGTAATGCACACCGCATCTCTCTCAGAGAGCAATAGTGACCTTGGGTGACCACGTGGGGCAACGCACACAGCATCTCTATCAGGCAGCAACAGCGACACCGGGTGGCCACGTGGGGTTATGCACACACAATCTCTCTGAGAGCGCAACAGTGACACCGGGTGGCCATGTGAGGTAATGCTCACAGCATCTCTCTGAGAGAGCAACAGTGACACCGGGTGGCCACGTGGGGTAACGCACACAGCATCTCTCTGATAGACCAACAGTGACCACGTGGGGTAGTGCACACAGCGACTCTCTCAGAGAGCAACAGTGAGACTGGGTGGCCAGGTGAGGTAACGCACACAGCATCTCTCTTAGAGAACAATAGTGACATTGGGTGGCCACGTGGGGCAAGGCACACAACATCTCTCTCAGCGAGCATCAGTGACACTGTGTGCCCACGTGGGGTAACGCACACAGCATCTTCCTCAGAGAGGACAAGTGACACCAGGTGGCCACATGGGGTAATGCACACAGCATCTCTCTGAGAGAGCAACAGTGACACAGGGTGGCCACGTGGGGTAATGAACACAGCATCTCTCTCAGACAGCAACAGTGACACTGGGTGGCCACGTGAGGTAATGCAGACAGCATCTCTCTCAGAGAGCAACAGTGACACCGGGTGGCGACGTGGGGTTATGCACACAGAATCTCTCTCAGAGAGCAACAGTGACATCGGGTGGCTACGTGAGGTAATGCACACAGCATCTCTCTCAGAGAGCAATAGTGACACCGGGTGGCCACGTGGGGTAATGCACACAGCATCTCTCTCAGAGAGCAACAGTGACACTGGGTGGCCACGTGCGGTAATGCACACAGCGTCTCTCTCAGACAGTAACAGTGACACCGGGTGGCCACGTGGGGTAATAAATACAGCATCTCTCTCAGAGAGCAACAGTGACACTGGGTGGCCACGTGAGGTAATGCACACGGCATCTCCCTCAGAGAGCAACAGCAACAGTGGGTGGCAATGTAGGTTAATGCACACAGCATCTCTCTCCGAGAGCAACAGTGACACCGGGTAGCCACGTGGGGTAACGCACACAGCATCTCTCTCAGAGAGCAACTGTGACACCGGGTGGCCACGTGGGGTAATGCACACAGCATCTCTCTCAGAGAGCAACAGTGACACTGTGTGGCCAGGTAGGGTAACACCCACAGCATCTCCCTCGGAGAGCAACAGTGACACCAGGTGGCCACGTGGGGTAACGCACACAGCATCTCTCTTAGAGAGCAATAGTGACATCGGGTGGCCATGTGGGGCAACGCACACAACATCTCTCTCAGCAGGCAACAGTGACACTGGGTGGCCATGTGGGGTAACGCACACAGCATCTCCCTCAGAGAGCACAAGTGACACCAGGTGCCACGTGCGATAATGCACACAGCATCTCTCTGAGAGAGCAACACTGACACCGGGTGGCAACGTGGGGTAATGCACACCGCATCTCTCTCAGAGAGCAATAGTGACCTTGGGTGACCACGTGGGGCAACGCACACAGCATCTCTATCAGGCAGCAACAGCGACACCGGGTGGCCACGTGGGGTTATGCACACACAATCTCTCTGAGAGCGCAACAGTGACACCGGGTGGCCATGTGAGGTAATGCTCACAGCATCTCTCTGAGAGAGCAACAGTGACACCGGGTGGCCACGTGGGGTAATGCACACAGCACAGGGTTAGGGTTAGGGTTCGGGTTAGGGTCAGGGTCAGGGTCAGGGTTAGGTTAGGGTCAGGGTCAGGGTTAGGGTCAGGGTCATGGTCAGGGTTAGACTTAGGGTTAGGGTTAGGGTTAGGGTCAGGTCAGGGTTTGGGTTAGACTTAGGGTCGGGGTTAGATTTAGGGTTGGGGTTAGGGTTAGGGTTAGGGTCAGGGTTAGGGTTAGGGTCAGGGTTAGGGTTAGACTTAGGGATAGGGTTAGGCTTAGGGTTAGGGTCAGATTTAGGGTTAGGGTTAGACTTTTGGGGTTGGGGCTGGGGTCGGGGTCGGGGACGGGGTCAGGGTCGTGGTCGGGGTCAGGGATAGGGTTAGGGTTAGGGTCAGGGTCAGGGATAGAGTCAGGGTCAGGGTCAGGGTTAGACTTAGGGTTAGGGTCAGGGTTAGGGTTAGGGTCAGAGTTAGGGTTAGGGTTACACTTAGGGTTAGATTTAGGGTTAGGTTGAGGGTGGGGGTGAGGGTTAGGATGAGGGTTATACTTTTAGGTTTAGGGTTAGGGTTAGACTTACGGTTAGGGTGAGGGTTAGGGTTAGGGTTAGATTTAGGCTTAGGGTTAGATTTAGGATTAGGGTTAGATTTAGGGTTAGGGTTAGGGTCGGGGTCGGGGTCAGGGTGAGGGTCAGGGTCAGGGTTGGGGTTAGGGTTAGGTTTAGGGTTAGGGTTAGGTTAAGACTTAGGGTTAGGGTTAGGGTTAGGGTTAGATTTAGGGTTTGGGTTAAACTTAGGGTTAGGGTTAGAGTCGGGGTCAGGGTCGGGGTCAGGGTCGGGGTCAGGGTTAGGGTTAGATTTAGGGTTAGGATTAGGGTAAGATTTAGGGTTAGGTTTAGAGTCAGGGTTACGGTTATGGTTCGGTTTAGGGTTAGGGTTAGGGTTAGGGTCAGGGTTAGGGTCAGGGTCAGGGTCAGGGTCAGGATCAGGGTTAGGGTTTGGGTAAGACTTAGGGTTAGGGTTAGGGTTAGGGTTAGGGTCAGGGTCAGGGTCGGAGTCAGGGTCGGGGTCAGGGTCAGGGTTAGGGTTAGGGTAAGGCTTAGTGTTACGGTTAGGGTTAGGGTTAGTGTTAGGGTTAGGGTTAGGTTTAGGGTTAGGGTTAGGGTAAGACTTAGGGTTAGGGTTAGGGTTAGGGTTAGATTTAGGGTTCGGGTTAAACTTAGGGTTAGGGTTAGAGTCGGGGTCAGGGTCGGGGTCAGGGTTAGGGTTAGATTTAGGGTTAGGATTAGGGTAAGATTTAGGGTTAGGGTTAGAGTCAGGGTTACGGTTAGGGTTACGGTTAGGGTTCGGTTTAGGGTTAGGGTTAGGGTTAGGGTCAGGGTTAGGGTCAGGGTCAGGGTCAGGGTTAGGGTTAGGGTTAGACTTAGGGTTAGGGTTAGGATTAGGGTTAGACTTAGGGTTAGGGTTAGATTTAGGATTAGTGTTAGGGTTAGGGTTAGGGTTTGACTTAGGGTTAGGTTGGGGTTGGGTTTGGGGTTAGATTTAGGGTTAGGGTTAGATTTAGGATTAGGGTTAGGGTTAGGATTAGATTTAGGTTTAGGGTTGGGGTTGGGGTCAGGGTCAGGGTCAGGGTCAGGGTTAGGGTTAGGGTTAGGGTTAGGGTTAGACTTAGGGTTACGGTTAAATTTAGGGTTAGGGTTAAATTTAGGGTTAGGGTTAGGGTTAGATTTAGGGTTAGGGTTAGGGTTGGGATTGGGGTTGGGGTTAGACGTAGGGTGAGGGTCAGGGTCAGGGTTAGGGTTAGGGTTAGACTTAGGTTTACGGTTAGTGTGGGGCTTGGGGTAAGGGTTAGGGTGAGGGTGGGTGTTGGGGTGGGGGATGAGGGTGATGCTGAGGGTGACTGTGGGTTTGGGGGTTAGGGTGTGGGTGAGGCAGGGGTTGGGGGTGGGGGTTGGGATAGAATCGTAGAAGGGACCTTAGGAGGTCATCTCGTCCAACCGCCTGCTCAAGGCAGGACCAATCCCCAATTTTTGCCACTGATCACAACCCTGGGTTTAGCAGGCCAATGCTCAAACCACTGAGCTATCCCTCCCCCAAATGGGATGAGGGTGAGTGTTAGGGTTAGGGTTAGTGTTAAGGTTAGGGTGAGGGTGGAGGCGGTGGTGAGGGTTACGGGTAGGGTGAGGGTTAGGGAGAGGGTGGGGGTGGGGGTGTTGGTCAGGGTGACGGTCATGGTGAGGGTGTGGGTGGGGGTTCGGTTAAGGTGAGCGTATGGGTGGGGGTGTGAGGGTGGAATGCAGCTGTGGTTAAGGGTGAGTGTAAGGGTGGGGTTGGGGGTGGGGGTGTGCGTGGGTGTGGGGGTGGTTTCGAGGGTGAGGGTGATTGTGGGTGTTGGGTGAGGGTGACGGTTGGGGTGGGGGTGGGTAGCGGTTGGAGTGAGGCTGAGGTTGAGGGTGAGGTTTAGGGTTAGTGTGAGTGTGAGAGTGAGGGTGAGGGTGTGGGTGAGTGTGAGGGTGAGGGTGGGTGTGGGGTGAGGTTGAGCATTACGTCGAGGTTGAGGGTGAGGGTGAGGGTGCGGGTGAGGATGAGGGTCGGGGTGGGGTCGGTGGTGAGGGTGACGGGTAGGGTGTGTGTTAGTGAGAGGGTGGGGTTGGGGTTGGGGTGAGGGTGAGGGTGAGTGTGGGGGTGGGGGTGGGGGTGTTGGTGAGGGTGACGGTCATGGTGAGGGTGGGGGTGTGGGTTGGGTTAGGGTGAGCGTACGGGTCGGGGTGTGAGGGTGGAATGCGGTTGTGGTTAAGGGTGAGTGTAAGGGTTGAGTTGGGGTGGGGGTGTGCGTGGGTGTGTGTGTGGTTTCGAGGGTGAGGGTGAGGGTGATTGTTGGTGTTGGGTGAGGGTGAGGGTTGGGGTTGGGGTGGGTGGCGGTTGGAGTTAGGCTGAGGTTGAGGGTGAGGGTGAGGGTTAGGGTTAGTGTGAGTGTGAGAGTGAGGGTGAGGATGTGGGTGAGTGTGAGGGTGAGGGTGAGGATTGGGGTGGGGGTGAGGTTGAGCATTACGTCGAGGTTGAGGGTGATGGTGAGGGTGAGGGAGCGAGTGATGGTGGCGGTGGGGTTTGGGGTTAGGGTGAGGGTGGGGTGGGGGTGGGAGTTTGGTGTGAGGGTTAGGGAGAGGGTGAGGGTTAGCGTTACGGTGAGGGTGAGCGTGAGTGTGGGGGTGATGGTATGTGTTAGGGTGAGGGTGAGGATTGGGGTGACAGTGGGGCTGGGTGTGGGGGTTGGGGTGAGGGTAAGGTTGAGGGTTAAGGTGTGGGTGGGAGTGGGCGTGAGGGTGAGGGTGGGTTGGGGTTGATTGTGGGGGTGAAGTTGAGGGTGGGGGTTGGGGTGAGGGTGAGGGTGACGGTGGGGGTGGGAGTGGGGGTGAGTGTGAGCGTACGGGTGAAGGTGAGGGTGAGGTGAGGGTGGGGGTTAGGGTGGGGGTGAGAGTGAGGGTTAGGGTAAGATTGGGGGTGGGGGTGGGGGTTAGGGTGAGTGTGAGGGTGAGTGTGAGGGTGAGGTGTTAGGGTGGGGGTGGGTTTCCGGTTGGGGGTGAGGGTGAGCGGGAGGGTGGGTGGTGGAGTGAGGGTGAGCAGGAAGGTGAGGGTGGGGGTGTAGGTGGGGAGGGTTAGGGTTAGGCTTAATGTTGGGGTGGGCGTGGGTGTTGGGTTGAGGGTGAGGGTGATGGTGACGGTGGGGTTGGGTGTTAGAGTGAGGGTGGGGGTGGGGATTGGAGGTGAGGGTGAGGGTGAGGGTTAGGGTTAGGGTTAGGGTTAGGGTGAGGGTGAGCGTGAGCGTGAGGGTGAGGGTCGGGGTGACGGTGGGTGTGGCTGTTAGGGTGAGGGTGAAAGTGAGGGTTGGCGTGGGGGTGCGGGTAGTGGTGAGGGTGAGAGTGATGGTGGGCATGGGCGATGGCGTGAGGGTGAGGTTGAGGGTGGGGGTGGGCGTTAGTGTTAGGGTGAGGGTGGGTTGGGGTTGAGGGTGGGTGTGAAGTTGAGGGTGGGGGTGAGGGTGAGGGTGGGGGTGGGAGTGGGGGTGAGTGTGAGCGTGAGGGTGAAGGTGAGGGTGAGGGTGAGGCTGGGGGTTGGGATTGGGTTGGAGGTTAGGGTGAGTGGGAGAGTGAGGGTGAGGGTAAGGCTGGGGGTGGGGTGGGTGGGGGAGTGACGGTGAGCGTGAAGGTGAGAGTGAGGGTAGGGGTGGAGGTCGGGGGGGTTAGGGTGAGGGTGAAGATGGGGGTGTGGGTGGGGGTGGCCGTGGGTGTGGTTGTTCGGTTGAGGGTGCGGGTGTGGGTGATGCTGAAGGTAAGGGTGAGGGCTACTGTTGGGGTTGGTGTAAGGGTGTGGGTGGGGGTTGGGTTGGGGGTGAGGGTGAGCGTGATGGTGACGGTGGGGTTGGGGGTTAGGGTTAGGGTGAGGTTGGGGGTTGGTGTGGGGGTTGGTGTGAGGGTGAGGGTGAGGCAGAGGGTTAGGGTTAGGGTGAGGGTGAGAGTGATGGTGAGGGTGGGGGTGAGGGTGGATGTGGGGGTTAGGGTGAGGGTGAGGGTTGGTGTGGGGGTGCGGGTGGTGGTGAGGGTGAGGGTGTCAGTGGGTTGTGGGGTGTGGGGTGAGGGTGAGAGTGACAGTCAGTGTGAGGGTGGGGTTGGGGATGTGAGTGAAGGTGTGAGTGGTGGTGAGGGTGAGGGTGAGCGTAAGAGTGTGGGTGGGGGCGTGTTGGGGGTTGGGTTGAGGGTGAGGGTGATTGTGGGGGTTGGGGTAAGGGTGAGGGTGATGGTGAGGTTCAGAGTAGGGATGGGGGTGGGGGTGAGGGTGATGGTGAGGGTGGGGTTTGGAGTGAGGGTGAAGGTGGTGGTGTGGTTGGGGTGGGGGTTGGGGGGAAGGTGAGGTTGAGGGTGAGGGAGAGCGTTAGGATTAGGGTGAGGGTGGGGGTGGGGTGGGTTGGGGGTTGGGTTGAGGGTTAGGGTGGGGTTGGGAGTGGGGTTGAGGGTGGTGTTTGGGGTGAGGGTCAGGGTGGGAGTGGGGGTGGGGGTTGGGGTGAGGGAGAGGGAGGGGTTGGGATTGAGTTTGAGGATGGTGGTGGGGGCGTGGGTGAGGGTGAGGGGTAGGGTGGGCGTGGTTGGGGGATGAGTGTGAGGCTGAGGGTTAGTGTGGGGTTTGGGGTAAGCGTTAGGGTGAGGGTGGGTCTGGGGTGGGTGTTGGGGTGGGGGATGAGGGTGATGCTGAGGGTGACTGTGGGTTTGGGGGTTAGGGTGTGGGTGAGGCAGCGGTTGGGGGTGGGGGTGGTGCTCAAGGCAGGACCAATCCCCAATTTTTGCCACTGATCACAACCCTGGGTTTAGCAGGCCAATGCTCAAACAACTGAGCTATCCCTCCCCCAAATGGGATGAGGGTAAGTGTTAGGGTTAGGGTTAGGGTTAAGGTTAGGTTGAGGGTGAGGGTGGGGGTGGTGGTGAGTGTGAGGGTGAGGGTGAGGGTGTGGGTGGGGGTGGGGGCGGTGGTGAGGGTGATGGGTAGGGTGAGGGTTAGGGAGAGGGTGGGGGTGGGGGTGTTGGTCAGGGTGACGGTCATGGTGAGGGTGTGGGTGGGGGTTGGGTTAGGGTGAGCGTATGGGTGGGGGTGTGAGGGTGGAATGCGGTTGTGGTTAAGGGTGAGTGTAAGGGTGGGGTTGGGGGTGGGGGTGTGCGTGGGTGTGGGGGTGGTTTCGAGGGTGAGGGTGAGGGTGATTGTGGGTGTTGGGTGAGGGTGAGGGTTGGGGTTGGGGTGGGTAGCGGTTGGAGTGAGGCAGAGGTTGAGGGTGAGGGTTAGGGTTAGTGTGAGTGTGAGAGTGAGGGTGAGGGTGTGGGTGAGTGTGAGGGTGAGGGTGGGTGTGGGGGTGAGGTTGAGCATTACGTCGATGTTGAGGGTGAGGGTGAGGGTGCGGGTGAGGATGAGGGTCGGGGTGGGGTTGGGGTTGAGGGTTGGGTTGAGGGTGAGGGTGCGGTGAGGGTGAGGGTGGGGGTAAGGGTGACAGTGAGCGTCGGGCTGTGGGTCAGGGCAATAGTGAGTGTGACAGTTGGAGTGGGGGTGAGTTTGAGCGTCAGGGTGTAGGTGAGGTTGAGGGTGAGGGTGGGGGTGGTGGTTAGGTTGGGGGTTAGGGTGAGGGTGAGAGTGAGGGTGAGGGTAAGTGTGGGGGTGGGGGTGGGGGTGGGGGTGGGGGTGGGGGTGAGGGTGAGGGTGGGGGAGGGTTTGGCGGTGGGAGTGACGGTGAGGGTGGGGGGTGGAGTGAGTGTGAGCATGAAGATGAGGGTGGTGGTGGATGTGTGGGGGTTAGGGTTAGGGTGAAGGTGGGTGTGGGCGTGGGTGTGGGTGTTGGGTTGAGGGTGAGGGTGAGGGTGATGGTGGCCATGGGGTTGGGGGTTAGGGTGAGGGTGTGGATGGGGGTGGGGGTTTGGGGTGAGGGTGAGAGTTAGGGTTAGGGTGAGGGTGAGCGTGAGGGTGGGGGTGACGGTATGTGTTAGGGTGAGGGTGAGGATTGGGGTAGGGTGCGGGTAGTGGTGAGGGTGAGGGAGAGGTTGAGTGTGAGAGTGACAGTGGGGTTGGGGTTTGGGGTGAGGGTAAGGTTGAGGGTTAAGGTGTTGGTGGGGGTGGGCGTTAGGGTGAGGGTGAGGGTGGGTTGGTGTTGATTGTGGGAGTGAAGTTTAGGGTGAGGGTGGTGGTGAGGCCGAGGGTGCGAGTGAGGGTGAGCCTGGGGGTGGTGGTGAGGGTGAGGGTGAGGGTGGGGGTGGGGGTTGGGGTGAGGGTGACGGTGGGGGTTGGGTTGGTGGTGAGGGTGATGGTGAGAGTGAGGGTGGGGGTGGGGGTGGGGGCGGTGGTGAGGGTGACGGGTAGGGTGAGTGTTAGTGAGAGGGTGGGGTTGGGGGTTGGGGTGAGGTTGAAGGTGAGAGTGGGGGTGGGAGTGGGGGTGTTGGTGAGGGTGACGGTCATGGTGAGGGTGGGGGTGGGGGTGTGAGGGTGGAATGCGGTTGTGGTTAAGGGTAAGTGTAGGGTGGGGTTGGGGGTGGGGGTGTGCGTGGGTGTGGGTGTGGTTTCGAGGGTGAGGTTGAGGGTGATTGTGGGTGTTGGGTGAGGGTTGGGTTTGGGGTGTGTGGCGGTTGGAGTGAGGCTGAGGTTGAGGGTGAGGGTTACGGTTAGTGTGAGGGTGAGGGTGAGGATGGGGGTTGGAGTGAGGTTCAGCATTACGTCTGGGTTGAGGGTGATGGTGAGGGTGAGGGTGCGGGTGAGGATGAGGGTCGGGGTGGGGGTGGGGTTGAGGGTTGTGTTGAGGGTGAGGGTGTGGGTGAGGGTGGGGTGAGGATGATGGTGGGGGTAAAGGTGACTGTCACAGTGAGCTTCGGGCTGGGGGTCAGGGCGATGGTGAGTGCGACGGTTGGAGTTGGGATGAGTGTGAGTGTGAGGGTGTAGGTGAGGGTGAGGGTGAAGGTGAGGGTGTGGGTGGGGGTTAGTTTGGGGGTTAGGGTGAGGGTAAGTGTGGGGATGGGGGTGGGGGTGAGGGTGAGTGTGAGGGTGAGGGTGGGGGAGCCTTTGGGGGTGGGGGTGACGGTGAGGGTGGGGGGTGGAGTGAGTGTGAGCGTGAAGATGAGGGTGGATGTGGGGGGGTTAGGGTTAGGGTGAAGGTAGGGGTGGGCGTGGGTGTGGGTGTTGTGTTGAGGGTGAGGATGATGGTGGCGGTGGGGTTGGGGGTTAGGGTGAGGGTGGGGGTGGGGGGTTGGGTTGAGGGTGGGGGTGAGGGTTAGTGTGAGGGTGAGCGTGGGTGTGACGGTATGTGTTAGGGTTAGGGTGACGGTGAGGATTCGGGTGTGGTGCGGGGAGTGGTGAGGGTGAGGGAGAGGTGGAGCGTGAGAGTGACAGTGGGGGTGGGGGTGGGTGTTGGGGTGAGGGTAAGGTTGAGGGTTAAGGTGTGGGTGGGAGTGGGCATTAGGGTGAGGGTGAGGGTGGGTTGTGGTTGATTGTGGGGGTGAAGTTGATGGTGGGGGTGGTGGTGAGGGCGATGGTGAGAGTGGGGGTGAGCATGGGGGTTGGGGTGAGGGTGAGGGTGACGGTGGGGTTGGGGTGGGAGTGGGGGTGGGGGTGAGTGTGAGCGTGAGGGTGAGGGTGAAGGTGCAGGTGAGGGTGAGACTGGGGGTGGGGTTTGGGTTGGGGGTTAGCATGAGCGTGAAAGTGAGGTTGAGCGTAAGGGTGGGGGTGGGGTTGGGGATGAGGGTGAAGGAGAGGGTGAGCGTGAAGGTAAGGGTGAGGGTGGGGGTGGAGGTGGGGCGGTTAGAGTGAGGGTGACGGTGAGGGTGAGGGTTAGGGTAGTGGTGGGGGATCGGGTGAGGGTAGGGGTGGGGTTGTGAGGGTGGGATTCGGGTTGGGGTTAAGTGTGAGTGTAAGGGTGGGGTTGGGGGTGGTGGCGTGCATAGGTGTGGTTTTGAGGATGAGGGTGAGGGTGAGGTTGAGGGTGAGGTTGGGGACAGTGGTTGGAGTTGGGGTGAGGGTGAGGGTGATGTGAGGGTGGTTTTTGGCGTGAGGGTGAGGGTTGGGTGGGGGTGGGTGTGGCGGTTGGAGTGACGGTGAGGTTGAGGGTGAGTGTGAGGGTTAGGGTTAGTGTGAGTGTGAGAGTGGGGGTGAGGGTGAGAGTGAGGGTGGGGGTGGAGGTGGGGGTGAGTGTGAAGGTGAGGGTTGGGGTAGGGGTGAGGGTGTGGCTGAGTCTGGCAGTGGGGGAGATGGTGAGGGTGGGGGTGAGTGTGAGGTTGAGCATTACGTCGAGGGTGAGGGTGATGGTGCCGGTGAGGGTGCCGGTTAGGATGAGGGTGGGGGTGGGGTTCGGCGTTTGGTTGAGGGTCAGGGTGAGGGTGGGTTGAGGGTGAGGGTGGGGGTAAGGGTGACGGTGACGGTGAGCGTCGGGCTGGGGGTGAGGGTGATGGCGAGTGTGACAGTGAGGGTAGGGGTGAGGGTGAAGAGGAGGGTGGGGGTGCGGGTCGGGGTGAAGGTGAGGGTGAGGATAGGGTAGGTGCGGGGGTGAGGGTGAGTGTGGGGGTGGGGGTGGAGGTGAGGGTGGGCGTGGGTGTGGGGGTGGCAGCGAGAGTGAGGGTGAGGGTGTGGCTGGGGGTGAGGGTGAGGGTAAGGGTGAGGGAAGAGGTGGAGATGGGGGTGCGGGTGGGGGTGGGGGTGGGGGTAGGAGTTGGGTTGAGGGTGATGGTGAGGGTGAGGGTTTCGGTGTTTGTGAGGGTGAGGGTGGGGCTGGGGATCAGGGTGAGGGTGAGGGCTATGGTTAAAGTTTGGGGCTAGGGTGACGGTGTGCGTGGGGACGGGGGTAGGAGTCGGGCTGAGGGTGAGGTTGGGGAGGGGGATTAGGGTGATATTAAGGATGTGTGGGGGTGGGGGTGAGGGTGGGGGTGGGGGTTGAGGTGAGGGTGAGGATGTGGGTGGGGTGCGGGTGATGGTGTTGTTGAGGGTGTGGGTGGAGGTTGGGGTGAGGGTGGGGGTGGGGGTGAGGGTTGGAGTGAGGGTGAGCGTGACGGTGGGGGTGGGGGTGGGGGTGGGGGTGGGCGTGAGTGTGAGCGTGAGGGTGAAGGTGCAGGTGAGGGTGAGACTGGGGTGGGGTTTGGGTTGGGGGTTAGGGTGAGCGTGAGAATGAGGTTGAGGGTAAGAGTAGGGGTTGGGGATGAGGGTGAGGGAGAGGGTGAGAGGGGTGTGAGGGTGAGCGTGAAGGTGAGGGTGAGGGTGGGGGTGGAGGTGGGGCGGTTAGGTTGAGGGTGACGGTGAGGGTGAGGGTGAGGGTAGTGGTGGGGGATCGTGTGAGTGTGAGGGTAGGGGTGGGGTTGTGAGGGTGGGATTCGGGTTGGGGTTAAGTGTGAGTGTAAGGGTGGGGTTGGGGGTGGGGGCGTGCGTGGGTGTGGTTTTGAGGATGAGGGTGAGGGTGAGGGTGATAGTGGGGGTTGGGGTAAGTGTGAGGTTGAGGGTGAGGTTGGGAACAGTGGTTGGAGTTCGGGTGAGGGTGAGGGTGGGGTTTGGGGTGAGGTTGAGCGTTGGGGTGGGAGTGTGAGTGGCGGTTGGAGTGAGGGTGAGGTTGAGGGTGAGGGTGAGGGTTAGGGTTAGTGTGAGTGTGAGAGTGGGGGTGAGGGTGAGGGTGAGAGTGAGGGTGAGGGTGGAGGTGGGGGTGGGGGTGAGGGTGAGGGTGAGGGTTGGGGTAGGGGTGAGGGTGTGGGTGAGTCTGGCGGTGGGGGAGATGGTGAGGGTGGGAGTGAGTTTGAGGTTGAGTGTTACATCGAGGGTGAGGGTGATGGTGACGGTGAGGGTGCCGGTTAGGATGAGGGTGGGGGTGGGGGGTGGGGTTTGGTTGAGGGTGAGGGTGAGGGCGAGGGTGGGTTGAGGGTGAGGGTGGGGGTAAGGGTGACGGTGACGGTGAGCGTCGGGCTGGGGGTGAGGGTGATGGTGAGTGTGACGGTGAGGGTAGGGGTGAGGGTGAAGAGGAGGGTGGGGGTGCGGGTCGGGGTGAGGGTGAGGGTGAGGAGGGGGTGGTGCGGGGGTGAGGGTGAGTGTGGGGGTGGGCGTGGGTGTGAGGGTGGCGGCAAGAGTGAGGGTGAGGGTGCGGCTGGGGGTGAGGGTGAGGGTAAGGGTGAGGGAAGAGGTGCGGGTGGGGATGGGGGTGCGGGTGGGGGTGGGGGTAGGAGTTGGGTTGAGGGTGATGGTGAGAGTGAGGGTTTCGGTGTTTGTGAGGGTGAGGGTGGGGCTGGGGATCAGGGTGAGGGTGAGGGTTATGGTTATGGTTAAAGTTTGGGGCTAGGGTGACGGTGTGCGTGGGGGTGGGGGTAGGAGTCTGGGTGAGGGTGAGGGTGGGGAGGGGGATTAGGGTGATATTAAGGATGAGTGTGGGAGTGAGGGTGTGGATGGGGGTTGAGGTGATGGTGAGGATGTGGGTGGGGTGCGGGTGATGGTGTGGTTGAGGGTGTGGGTGGAGGTTGGGGTGAGGGTGAGGGTGGGGGTGGGGTGAGGGTGAGCGTAAGGGTGGTGGTGGTTGTGGGTGTGTGCATGGGCGTGGGTGTTGTGTTGAGGGTCAGGGTTTGGGTGATGGTGAAGGTGAGGGTGAGGGTGAGGGTGAGGGTGGGGGTGTGAGAGGGGGTTCTGGTGAGGGTGAGGTTGAGGGTGGGGGTGAGGGTAAAGTTGGAGGTGGAAGTGGGTGTCGGGGTGAGGGTAAGGGAGATGGTGAGGGTGGGGTTTGGGGTTAGGGTGAGGGTGGGGGTGAAGTGGGGCTCGGGTCGAGATGTGGGTGAGGGTGACGATTGGGGTGGGCTGGGGGTTGGGTGAGGGTGAGATTGAGTATGGTGGTGGGGGTGGGGGTGGGGGTGAGGTTGAAGGTGAGCGTGGGGGTGGGGGTGGGAATGAGGGTGATGGTGACGGTGGGCTTGGGGTTAGGGTGATGGTTAGTTTGAGGGTAGGGGTGGGGGTGGGGGTCAGGGTGGGGTTGAGGGGGAGGTTTATGGTTGGGGGAGGGTGAGAGTGAGGGTGAGGGTTGGTGTAGGGGTCAGGGTGAGGGTGAGGGTGGGGGTGGGTTGGGGTTGGGGTTAGGGTGAGAGAGAGTGTGAAGTGGGTTGGGGGTGGGGGTGCTTGTGGTTGTGAGGGGGTGGGGTGGGGGTGGGTGGGGGTTGGGGTGTGAGTGAGGGTGAGGATGTGAGTGGGGTGCGTGGGTGTGGTTTTGAGGATGAGGGTGAGGGTGAGGGTGATAGTGGGGGTTGGTGTAAGGGTGAGGTTGAGGGTGAGGTTGGGGACAGTGGTTGGAGTTGTGGTGAGGGTGAGGGTGATGGTGAGGGTGGGGTGAGGGTGAGCGTTGGGGTGGGGTTGTGGGTGGCGGTTGGAGTGAGGGTGAGGTTGAGGGTGAGGGTTAGGGTTAGTGTGAGTGTGAGAGTGGGGGTTGGGGTAGGGGTGAGGGTGTGGGTGAGTCTGGCGGTGGGGGAGATGGTGAGGGTGGGGGTGAGTGTGAGGTTGAGTTTTACGTCGAGGGTGAGGGTGATGGTGAGGGTGAGGGTGCCGGTTAGGATGAGGGTGGGGGTGGGGTTTGGTTGAGGGTGAGGGTCAGGGTGAGGGTGGGTTGAGGGTGAGGGTGGGGGTAAGGGTGACGGTGACGGTGAGCGTCGGGCTGGGGGTGAGCGTGATGGTGAGTGTGACGGTGAGGGTAGGGGTGAGGGTGAAGAGGAGGGTGGGTGTGCAGGTTGGGGTAAGGTGAGGGTGAGGATAGGGGTGGTGCGGAGGTGAGGGTGAGTGTGAGTGTGGGGGTGGGGGTGAGGGTAGGCGTGGGTGTGAGGGTGGCGGCGAGAGTGAGGGTGAGGGTGCGGCTGGGGGTGAGGGTGAGGGTAAGGGTGAGGGAAGAGGTGCGGGTGGGGATGGGGGTGCGGGTGGGGTTGGGGTAGGAGTTGGGTTTAGGGTGATGGTGAGAGTGAGTATTTCGGTGTTTGTGAGGGTGAGGGTGGGGCTGGGGATCAGGGTGAGGGTGAGGGTTATGGTTATGGTTAAAGTTTGGGGCTAGGGTGACGGTGTGCGTCGGGGCGGGGGTAGGAGTCGGGGTGAGGGTGATGGTGGGGAGGGGTATTAGGGTGATATTAAGGATGAGTGTGGGTGTGAGGGTGGGGGTGGGGGTTGAGGTGAGGGTGAGGATGTGGGTGGGGTGCGGGTGATGGTGTGGTTGACGGTGTGGGTGGAGGTTGGGGTGAGGGTGAGGGTGGGGGTGGGTGTGCGCGTGGGCGTGGGTGTTGTGTTGAGGGTCAGGGTTTGGGTGATGGTGAAGGTGAGGGTGAGGGTGAGGGTGGGGGTGGGGGAGGGGGTTGTGGTGAGGGTGAGGTTGAGGGTGGGGGTGTGGGTAAAGTTGGGGGTGGAGGTGGGTGTGGGGGTGAGGGTAAGGGAGATGGTGAGGGTGGGGTCTGGGGTTAGGGTGAGGGTGAGGGTGGTGGTGGGGTGGGGCTCAGGTTGAGATTTGGGTGAGGGTGATGGTGGGGGTGGAGTGGGGGTTGGGTGAGGGTGAGGGTGAGTATGGTGGTGGGGGTGGGGGTGAGGTTGAAGGTGAGGGTGTGGGTGGGGGTGGGAATGAGGGTGATGGTGATGGTGGGCTTGGGGTTAGGGTGATGGTTAGGTTGAGGTTAGGGGTGGGGGTCGGGGTGGGGGTGAGGGTGAGGTTTAGGGTTAGGGGGAGAGTGAGGGTGAGGGTGAGGGTTGGTGTAGGGATGAGGGTGTGGGTGAGGGTGGGAGTGGGATGGGGGTTGGGGTTAGGATGAGGGAGAGTGTGTAGTGGTGTTGGGGGTGGGGGTGGGGGTGGTGGTGAGGGGGTGGGGTGGGGGTGGGTGAGGGTTGGGGTGTGAGTGAGGGTGACGATGTGAGTGGGGGTGGTAGTGAGGATGAGCGTAAGGGTGGTGGTGGGGTGGGGGTGTGCGTGGGCGTAGGTGTGGGTTTGTGGGTGAGGGTGAGGGTTATTGTGGGGGTTGGGTTAAGGGTGAAGGTGATGTTGAGGTTGGGGTGAGGGTGAGGGTGGGGGTGGGGTGAGGGTGAGCGTAAGGGTGGTGGTGGTTGTGGGTGTGTGCGTGGGCGTGGGTGTTGTGTTGAGGGTCAGGGTTTGGGTGATGGTGAAGGTGAGGGTGAGGGTGAGGGTGAGGGTGGGGGTGGGGGAGGGGTTGTGGTGAGGGTGAGGTTGAGGGTGGGGGTGAGGGTAAAGTTGGGGGTGGAGGTGGGTGTCGGGGTGAGTGTAAGGAGATGGTGAGGGTGGGGTTTGGGGTTAGGGTGAGGGTGGGGGTGAGGTGGGGCTCGGGTCGAGATGTGGGTGAGGGTGACGGTGGGGGTGGGCTGGGGGTTGGGTGATCGTGAGATTGAGTATGGTGGTGGGGGTGGGGGGTGAGGTTGAAGGTGAGGGTGGGGGTGGGGGTGGGAATGAGGGTGATGGTGACGGTGGGCTTGGGGTTAGGGTGATGGTTAGGTTGAGGGTAGGGGTGGAGGTGGGGGTCGGGGTGGGGGTGAGGGAGAGGTTTATGGTTGGGGGAGGGTGAGAGTGAGGGTGAGGGTGAGGGTTGGTGTAGGGGTGAGGGTGAGGGTGAGGGTGGGGGTGGGTTGGGGTTGCGGTTAGGGTGAGGGAGAGTGTGAAGTGGTCTTGGGGATGGGGGTGCTGGTGGTTGTGATGGGTGGGGTGGGGGTGGGTGGGGGTTGGGGTGTGAGTGAGGGTGAGGATGTGAGTGGGGTGCGTGGGTGTGGTTTTGAGGGTGAGGGTGATAGTGGGGTTGGGGTAAGTGTGAGGTTGAGGGTGAGGTTGGGGACAGTGGTTGGAGTTGTGGTGAGGGTGAGGGTGATGGTGAGGGTGGGGTTTGGGGTGAGGGTGAGCATTGGGGTGGGGTTGTGGGTGGCGGTTGGAGTCAGGGTGAGGTTGAGGGTGAGGGTTAGGGTTAGTGTGAGTGTGATAGTGGGGGTGAGGGTGAGGGTGAGAGTGAGGGTGAGGGTGGAGGTGGGGGTGGGGGTGAGGGGGTGGGTGATTCTGGCGGTGGGGGAGATGGTGAGGGTGGGGGTGAGTGTGAGGTTGAGTGTTACGTCAAGGGGTGAGGGTGATGGTGAGGGTGAGGGTGCCGGTTAGGATGAGGGTGGGGGTGGGGTTTGGTTGAGTGTGAGGGTCAGGGTGAGGGTGGATTGAGGGTGAGGGTGGGGGTAAGGGTGACGGTGACGGTGAGCGTCGGGCTGGGGGTGAGGGTGATGGTGAGTGTGACGGTGAGGGTAGGAGTGAGGGTGAAGAGGAGGTGGGGTGTGCGGGTTGGGGTGAGGTGAGGGTGAGGATAGGGGTGGTGCGGGGGTGAGGGTGAGTGTGAGTGTGGGGGTGGGGGTGAGGGTAGGCGTGGGTGTGAGGGTGGCGGCGAGAGTGAGGGTGAGGGTGCGGCTGGGGGTGAGGGTGAGGGTAAGGGTGAGGGAAGAGGTGCGGTTGGGGATGGGGGTGCGGGTGGGGTTGGGGGTAGGAGTTGGGTTGAGGGTGATGGTGAGAGTGAGGATTTCGGTGTTTGTGAGGGTGAGGGTGGGGCTGGGGATCAGGGTGAGGGTGAGGGTTATGGTTATGGTTAAAGTTTGGGGCTAGGGTGACGGTGTGCATCGGGGCGGGGGTAGGAGTGATGGTGGGGAGGGGGATTAGGGTGATATTAAGGATGAGTGTGGGTGTGAGGGTGGGGGTGGGGGTCAAGGTGAGGGTGAGGATGTGGGTGGGGTGCGAGTGATGGTGTGGTTGACGGTGTGGGTGGAGGTTGGGGTGAGGGTGAGGGTGGGGGTGGGTGTGTGCGTGGGCGTGGGTGTTGTGTTGAGGGTCAGGGTTTGGGTGATGGTGAAGGTGAGGGTGAGGGTGGGGGTGGGGGAGGGGGTTGTGGTGAGGGTGAGGGTGAGGTTGAGGGTGGGGGTGAGGGTAAAGTTGGGGGTGGAGGTGGGTGTGGGGGTGAGGGTAAGGGAGATGGTGAGGGTGGGGTTTGGGGTTAGGGTGAGGGTGAGGGTGGGGTGGGGCTCGGGTTGAGATTTGGGTGAGGGTGATGGTGGGGGTGGAGTGGGGGTTGGGTGAGGGTGAGGGTGAGTATGGTGGTGGGGGTGGGGGTGAGGTTGAAGGTGAGGGTGGGGGTGGGAATGAGGGTGATGGTGACGGTGGGCTTGGGGTTAGGGTGATGGTTAGGTTGAGGGTAGGGGTGGGGGTCGGGGTGGGGGTGAGGGTGAGGTTTAGGGTTAGGGGGAGAGTGAGGGTGAGGGTAAGGGTTGGTGTAGGGGTGAGGGTGTGGGTGAGGGTGGGGTGGGATGGGGTTAGGGTGAGGGAGAATGTGTAGTGGTGTTGGGGTGGGGTGGGGGTGGTGGTGAGGGGTGGGGTGGGGGTGGGTGAGGGTTGGGGTGTGAGTGAGGGTGAGGATGTGAGTGGGGGTGGTAGTGAGGATGAGCGTAAGGGTGGTGGTGGGGTCGGGGTGTGCGTGGGCGTAGGTGTGGGTTTGTGGGTGAGGGTGAGGGTTATTGTGGGGGTTGGGTTAAGGGTGAGGGTGATGTTGATGTTGAGGTTGGAGGTGGGGGTGTGGGTGGGGTGGGGATTGTGGAGAGGGTGAGGTTGAGGGTTATGGTGAGGGTGAGGGTTAGGGTTAGGGTGAGAGTGAGAGTGAGTAAAAAGTTTTATAGCCATATAAATAGGAAGAAAACAAAGAAAGAAGAAGTGGGACCGCTAAACACTGAGGATGGAGTGGAGGTTAAGGATAATCTAGGCATGGCTCAATATCTAAACAAATACTTGGCCTCAGTCTTTAATGAGGCTAATGAGGAGATTAGGAATAGTGGCAGCATGACAAATGGGAATAAGGATGTGGGGGTAGATATTACCATATCCGAGGTAGAAGCCAAACTTGAACAGCTTAATGAGAGTAAATCAGGCGGCCCAGATAATCTTCATCCAAGAATATTAAAGGAACTGGCACATGAAATTGCAAGCCCATTAGCAAAAATGTGTAATGAATCTCTAAACTCAGGGGTTGTACCGTTTGACTGGAGAATAGCTAATATAGTTCCTATTTTTAAGAAAGGGAAAAAAAGTGACCCGGGTAACTACAGGCCTGTTAGTTTGACATCTGTAGTATGCAAGGTCTTGGAAAAAATTTTGAAGGAGAAAGTAGTTAAGGACCTTGAGGTCAATGGCAATTGGGACAAATTACAACATGGTTTTACAAAAGGTAGATCGTGCCAAACCAACTTGATCTCCTTCTTTGAGAAAGTAACAGATTGTTTAGATAAAGGAAACGCAGTGGATCTAATCTACCTCGATTTCAGCAAGGCATTTGATACAGTACCACATGAGGAATTATCGGTTAAATTGGAAAAGATGGGGATCAATATGAAAATTGAGAGGTGGATAAGGATAAGGAGAGTTAAAGGGGAGACTACAGCGGGTCATACTGAAAGGTGAACTGTCAGGTTGGAGGGAGGTTACTAGTGGAGTTCCTCAAGGTTCAGTTTTGGGACCAATTTTATTTAATCTTTTTATTACTGACCTCGGCACCAAGAGTGGGAGTGTGCTAATAAAGTTTGCAGATGACACAAAGTTGGGAGGTATTGCCAATTCAGAAAAGGATCGGGATATCCTACAGGAAGATCTGGATGACCTTGTAAACTGGAGTAATAGTAATAGGATGAAATTTAATAGTCAGAAGTGTAAGGATATGCATTTAGGGATTAATAACAAGAATTTTAGTTATAAGCTGGGGACGCATCAGTTGGAAGTAACGGAAGAGGAGAAGGACCTCAGAGTCCTGATTGATCACAGGATGACTATGAGTCGCCAATGTGATGTGGCCGTGAAAAACGCTAATGTGGTCTTGGGATGCATTAGGCGAGGTATTTCTAGTAGAGATAAGGAGGTGTTAGTACCGTTATACAAGGCACTGGTAAGACCTCATTTGGAATACTGTGTGCAGTTCTGGTCTCCCATGTTTAAGAAGGATGAATTCAAACTGGAACAGGTACAAAGAAGGGCCACTAGGATGATCCGAGGAATGGAAAACCTGTCGTATGAAAGGAGACTCAAGGAGCTTGGTTTGTTTACCTTAACCAAAAGAAGGCTGAGGGGAGATATGATTGCTCTCTTTAAATATATCAGAGGGATAAATACCAGGGAGGGAGAGGAATTATTTCAGCTCAGTACCAATGTGGACACAAGAACAAATGGATATAAACTGGCCATCAGGAAGTTTAGACTGGAAATTAGACGAAGGTTTCTAACCATCAGAGGAGTGAAGTTCTGGAACAGCCTTCCAAGGGAAGCAGTGGGGGCAAAAGACCTAACTGGCTTCAAGATTAAGCTAGATACGTTTATGGAGGGGATGGTTTGATGGGATAACATGATCTTAGTCAAAGGTCAATTAATTGCCATCAGTGGTAAATAGGACCAATGGTCAATGATGGGATGTTAGAAGTTACTACAGAGAACTTTTTCCTGGGTGTCTGGCTGGTGAGTCTTGCCCACATGCTTGGGGTTCAGCTGATCGCCATATTTGGGGTCGGGAAGGAATTTTCCTCCAGGGTAGATTGGCAGAGGCCCTGGAGGTTTTTTTTGCCTTCCTCTGCAGCATGGGGCACGGGTCACTTACCGGAGGATTCTCTGCATCTTGAAGTCTTTAGGCCATGATTTGAGGACTTCAATAGCTGGGACATAGGTGAGAGGATTATTCCAGGAGTGGGTGGGTGAGATTCTGTGGCCTGCATTGTGCAGGAGGTCAGACTAGATGATCATAATGGTCCCTTCTGACCTAAAAGTCTATGAGTCTATGAGTCTATGAGGGTGAGGGTCGGGATGGGAGTGAGGGTGAGTCTGAGGTAGGGTGATGTTGAGGTTAAGCGTTACAGTGAGGTTGTGGGTGAGGGTGCGGGTTGGGGGTTGGGTTCAGGGTGAGGTTGAGGGTGGGGGTGGGAGTGAGGGTGAGGGTGTGGGTGGGGGTGAGGGTAGGGGTGCGGGTTGGGGTGGGGGTGGTGGTGAGTGTGATGGTGACGGTGGGTTTGGGGGATAAGTTGTGGATGAGGGAGGGGGTGGGGGTGGGGGTTGGGGTGAGGGTGAGGGTGAAGTTGAGGGTTAGGGTTCTGGTTAGGGTTAGGGTTAGGGTTAGGATTAGGGTGAGGGTAAGGGTGGGGGTGATAGTGAGGGTTTGGGTGAGGGTGGGGGTGGGGTTCGTGGTTAGGGTGAGCATGAGGGTGAGGGTGGGTGTGGGGCTTAGGGTGAGGGTGGAGGTGGGGTTGAGGGTGAGCGTGAGGGTGGGGGTGGGGGTGAGGGTGAGTCTGGGGGTGAGGGTGAGGTTGGGGGTGGGGGTGGGGGTGAGGTTGAGCATTACAGTTAGGGTGAGGGTGAGGGTGGGGGTGGGAGTGAGGGTGAGGGTGAGGGTGGGAATGGGGGTGGGGTGAGGGTGTGAGTGGGGGTGAGGGTGGGGGTGAGGGTGAGGTTGGAGCTAAGAGGGAGGGGGAGGGGGAGCGTCGGGCTGGGGGTGAGGGTGAGGATCAGTGTGAGGGCGAGGGTGGGGGTGGCAGAGTGGATGAGGGTAAGGGTGATTATGGGGGTGAGGGTGAGGGTGGGGGAGGGGTGAGGGTGCTGGTGAGGGTGAGGGTGGGGGTTAGGGTGATGGTGTCAGTGACGGTGGGCTTGCGGGTTAGGGTGAGGGTGAGGATCGGGGTGGGGGTGGCGGTGGGGGTTGGGGTGAGGTGAGGGTGACGGTGATGGTTAGAGTTATGGTGAGGGTAGGGGTGGGGTGGGGTTGGGGTTGGGGTTAGGGTGATGGTGAGGGTGGGTTTGGTGTTTAAGGTGTGAGTGATGGTGGGGGTGGTGGTCGTGGTGAGGGTGCGTGTGAGAGTGAGGGTGAGGGTAAGGGTGGGGGTGGTTGTTAGGGTGAGTGTGGGGGTGAGTGTGAGGGTGAGGGTTAGGGTGGGTTTGGGGGTGGGGGTGAGGGTGAGGGTGAGGGTGGGGGTTGGAGTGAGGGTGAGCCTGAAGGTGAGGGTGGGGGTGGAGGTCGGCGGGGTCAGGGTGAGGGTGAATGTTGGGGTGGGCGTGGGAGTGGGTGTTGGCTTGAGGGTGAGAGTGTGGGTGATGGTGAAGGTGTGGGTGAGGCTGAGGGTTATTGTGGGTGTTGGGGTAAGGATGAGGGTGAGGGTGGGGGAGGGGGTGATGGTGAGAGTGATGGTGACGGTGGGGTTGGGGGTTAGGGTGAGGGTGGGGGTGGGTTTGGGGTGGGGTTTGGGGTGAGGGTGAGGGAGCGGAAGAGAGTTAGGGTTAGGGTTAGGGTGAGGGAGAGAATGAGGGTGAGGGTGGGGGTTGGGGATAGGTTGGGGGTGAGGGTGGGTGTGGGTGGTAGGGTGAGGGTTAGGGAGGGGGTGCGGGTAGTGGTGAGGGTGAGAGTGAGGTTGGGGGTGGGGCTGGGGGTTGGGGTGAGGTGAAGTTGAGGGTGTGGGTGGGGATGAGGGTGAGGGTTCGAGTGAGGGTGAGGGTAGGGCTTGGGGTGAGGGTGAGGGTTGGAGTGGGGGTGAGCGTGAGGGTGAGGGTGAGGCTGCGGGTGGAGGTTACGTTCGGGGTTAGGGTGAGTGTGAGAGTGAGAGTGAGGGTAAGGGTGGGGTGGGTGGGGGTGAGGGTGAGGGTGAGGGTGGGGGGTGGAGTGAGGGTGAACGTGAAGGTGAGTGGGGAGGTTGGGGGTGGAGGTGGGGGGATTAGGGTGAGGGTGAAGTTGGGGGTGGGGGGGGTGGGGGGGTTGGGAATAGGGAGGTGTGAGGGTGGGGGTGGGGGTGGGGGTTGGGCTGAGGGTGAAGGTGAGGGTGGGGGTGAGTGTGAAGATTAATGTGGGGTGAGAGTGAGGGTCAGGGTGGGGGTTCTGTTGGGGTAAGGCTGATGGTGAGGGCAGGGGTGGGGGTGGATGTGGGGTGAGGGTGAGCGTAAGGGTGGGGGTAGGGGTCAGGGTGAGGTTGAGGGTGAGGGTGCGGGTTGGGGTGAGGGTGAGGTTGGGAGTGACGGTGAGGGTGCAGGTGAGGATGAGAGTGGGGGTGGGTGTTGGGCAGGGGGTGAAGATGCATTTGGGGTGGAGTGAGGGTCAGGGTACGGGTGGATGTGGGGCTGAGGGTGAGGGTGAGGGGGGATAGTGCTGAGTGGTAGGGTAAGGGTGAGGGTGAGGGTAATGGTTGGGGGTGGGGGTTGGTGTTGGGGTGAGGGTGAGATTGGGGGTGGGGTTAGTGTGAGGGTGAGGTTGGGGCTGGGGTTACGGTGATGGTGAGGGTTTGGTGGGGGTTAGGGTGAGGGTGAGGGTGGGGGTGGGGGTGGGGAGAGGGTTAGGGTGGTGGTGGGTGTGGGTGTCAGGGAGGGGGTGATGCTGAGGTTGGGGGGTGGGGGTTGGGGTGAGGGTGGGGTAAGGGTGAGGGTGAGTGTGGGGCTGGGTGTTGGGGTGGGAGTGAGCGTGAGTGTTAGGATTAGGGTGAGGGTGATAGTGGGGGGTCGGGGGTGGGGTGGGGGTGAGGGTGAGAGTTACTGTGAGGGGATGGGTTAGGGTAGGGGTGAGGTTGGGGATGTGGTTGGGGGTTGGGTTGAGAGTGAATGTTGGGGTGGGAGTGGGAGTGAGGGTGAGGGCGGGGGTGGGAGTGGTAGTGAGGGTGGGGTTGGGGTTGAAGGTCAGGTTGGGAGTGGGGTTGGGGGTTGGGGCGAGGGTGAGGGAGAGCGTGGGGGTGCGCGTGAGTCTGTGGGAGGGGGTTTGGATGGCGGTGAGTGTGCAGGTGAGGGTTGGGGTCGGGTTGGAGGTGAAGTCAGAGTGAGGTTGGGTGTGAGGATGAGGGTGAGGGTGGGGGTGAGGGAGGGGATTGAGGTGAGGGTGTGGATGGGGGTGAGGCTTGGGGTGGGGGTGAGGGTGAGGGTAGGTGTGGGCGTGGGTGTGGGGGTGAGGATGAGGGTGGGGATGGGTGTGGGTGTGGGAGTGAGGGTGACAGTGAGCGTGAGGGTGAGTGTTAGGGTTAGTGAAAGGGTGATGGTGAAGTTAGGGGGAGGGGGAGGGTTAGGGGGAGGGTGGGGGTTGGGGTGGGGTTTAGGGTGATGGTGAGCTTCGGGTTGGGGGTGAGGGTGAGGGTGAGCATGTGGATTGAGGTTGGGGTGGGAGTGTGTGTGAGGGTGAGGTTGAGGGTGAAGGTGGGGGTGAGGGTGAGTGTGGGGGTGAGCGTGACGGTGAGGGTGAAGGTGAGTGTTAGGGTTAGGATGAGGGTGACGGTGAGGTTGATGGGGATCGGTAGGGTTAGGGTTAAGATGAGGTTGAGGGAACCCCTACCCCTAACCCTAACCATACCCCTAATCCTAACTCTCACCGTTACCCTCACCCTAACCCTAATCCGAAGCCTTACCCCATCCCCAACCCTAACAGTAACGCTGAACATAAACCTAAGCCCCACCCTGACCTTCTACCCCACCCCCACCCCACGCCCACTGTCACCCTCACCATTACCCTAACCCCCAACCCCACCCTCACCATCACCCTCACCCTAAGGCTAATTCTGACCCTCACCCAGACCCTCACCCTCACCCTCACCTTAACCCTCACCCCCACACCCATCCTCACCCTCACCCCCACCCCAACCTCACATCCACCCGCACCCTCACCCTCATGCCCACACACACCATGATCTCACCCCAACCCCCACCTCCACCCCCAACCTCCACCTCACCCTCAACCTCACCCTAACCCCCACATACAACCCCACCCTCACCATCACTACCACCCCCACCCCCACCCCAACCCTCTCCCTCACCCTAGCCCCCACACCCACCCTCACCCTCACCCTCACTCCCATCCCACACCCACACCCAACCTCATCCACACCCTGACACTAACCCCCACCCCCACCCCCACCCTCACCCTCACCGCCACCCTCACCCTCAACTTCACCCCCACCCCCACCCTCACGCTCACCCTAACCCCCACCCCCACACTCACCCTCACCATAACATCAACCACCACACGCACCCTCACCCTCACCCTAACCCCCACCCTCACCCTAACTCCCACCCCCAACGTCACCCTCACCCCAAACCCCTCGACGACACTCACCCTAACCCCCCAACCTCATCTCCACCCTCACCCTCTCTCACCCTAGCCCCCACCCCCACTCCCACCCTGAACCACACGCTCACCCTCACCCCCAAACCACACCCCCACCCTCACTTTCACGCTCACCCCACCCTCATCCTCACCCTCACCTCAGCCCCACCCCGTCCCGCACCCATTGCCTCACCCTCAGCCCCACCCCCACTCCCACCCCAACCCGCACCCTAACCCCACCCCCACCCTCACCCTTACCCCCAACCTCACCCTCACCCCCACCCCCACTCTCACCCTCACACCCACACCCACCTCCACCCTCATCCTCACCCTCACCCCTACGCTCACCTCACCCCTCTCACCCTTACCCCCACCCTCACCCTTAGTGCGGGTGATGGTGAGAGTGAGGGAGGGGGTGGGGGTGCGTGTGGGGGTGGAGGTTTGGGTGAGGGGGGGTGAGAGTGAGGGTATGGATTAGGGTGCTAGTGAAGGTGAGGATGGGGTGAGCGTGAAGATGAGGTTGGGGTGGAGGTTGGGGTGAGGGTGGGGGTGGATGTGGGGCTGAGGGTGGGGGTCAGGGTGAGGTTGAGGGTGGGGTTGGGGGTTAAGGTGAGGGTAATGGTGTGGGTGAGAGTGAGTGTGAGGGAGGGAATGGGGGTGCGGGTGGGGGTGGGGTTAGGATGAGGGAGGGGGTGGGGGTGGGGTGAGGGTGGGGGTTGGTTTTGGGGAGGGCGTGAAGATTAGGTTGGGGGTGGGGTGAGGGTGAGTGTCAGGGTAGGGGTGGATGTGGGGCTGAGGTTGTGGGGTTGGGGTGAGTGTGAGGATGAGGGTGGGGGTTAGGGTGAGGGTGAAGGTTAGGGTGGGGTTGTGGTGAGGGTGAGGGGGGTGGGGGGTTTGGGGGTCAGGTTGACGGTGAGGGTGAGGTTGGGGATGGGGGTGGGAGTTAGGGTGAGGGTGGGGGTGGGAGTTAGGGTGATGTTTAGGGTGGATGTGGGGGTTGGGATGGGGGTGAGTGTGGGGGGTGGGGTTGAGGGTCGCGGTGGGGGTGGGGTTAGGGTTAGGGTGAGTGTGAGCGTGGGGTGAGGGTGAGGTTGAGGGTTTCGGGTTAGCGTTAGGATTAGGGTGATGCTGATTGCTGGTCTTTTGGTAGAGATCGGTTAGACAAAAATACTTAAAATGAGCATTTCAATCCTGTTCATTGCTAGTGCCAAATTTCTCCTGGAATCCTCCTCCAAAGCAATTTATCTGTACTGCTGCGCTTTTTGTACAGATACGTTCGTTAGAATACCTAACAATTCAATCCTATTCGCTGCAAGTTCCAAATTTTTCCTAGAATCCTCTTTCAAACTCCAGTTTGATGTGATGCTTGATTCTTGTGCACATTGGTTCAAGAAAATTCCTCACAATGAGCCTTTCTATTTTGTTCGCTGATACAACGAAATTTCACCTGAAATCCTATTCCAAAAGCCATTATGCTGCACTGCTGGTCTATCGACAGTGATGGATTAGTAAAAATAACTCACAATGACCAATTAAAACCTGTTCACTGCCACTGCAAAATTTCTCCTGGAATCCAAATCAAAAAGCCATTATGCTGCACTGCTGGGCTTTAGGTACTGCTGGATTCATGAAAATTCCTTACAATGAGCCTTTCATTTCTATCACAGCTAGTGCATATTTCTTCGGTAAACTTCCTCCAAAAGCTATTGTTCTGCCGGTCTCTTACTAGAGCTAAATTAGTGAAAATTCGTTACAATGAGCGTTTCAATCCTGTTCAACGAGTGCCAAATTATGTTTTACTACAGATCCTTTGGTGAAAATTACTTGCAATGTTGTGTTAGGGCCAACTATCTTCTGGAATCCTCCTCCAAAGGCTATTTACATGTACTGCTGCGCTATTGGTACAGATCCGTTCTTAAGAATACCTCAATCCTGGTCTCTGCAAGTTCCAAAATTCTTCTGGAAGCCTTTTTGAAACGCCAGTTTGATTTGCTACTGCTCTTTTTGTACACATTGGTTTGCGAAAATTCCTCACAATGGGCATTTCAATTCTGTTCAGTGCTACAGACAAATTTCACCTGGAGTCCTCCTCCAAAAGCCTTTATGCTGCATTGGTTGGCGTTTCTTACAGATCCGTTCGTGAGAATACCTAGCAATGAACAATTAAATCCTGTTCACTGCTTCTGCAAAATTTCTCCTGGAATCCTCTTCGAAAAAGCCATTATTAGGCACTGCTGGGCTTTAGGTAATGGATTCGTGAAAACTCCTGACAATGAGCCTTTCATTTCTATCACAGCTAGTGCCATATTTCTCCGGGAAACCTCCTCAAAAAGCTCCTTAGATTCTTCTGCCTGTCTTCTGGGAGAGATTAGTTAGTGAAAATTCCTCACAATGAGCATTTCAAACCTGTGCAACGAGTGCCAAATTATTCATGGCATAAACATGAAAAAACCATGACGATGCACTGCTGGGCTTTTTGTTCTGATCGGTTTGTCGAAATTCCTTGCAATGAGCATTTCAATCCTTTTCAGTGCAAATTCAAACTATCTCCTGGAGTCCTCCTCTAAAAGCTAATTAAATGTATTGCTTTGATTTTGGTACAAATCCGTTCGTGTGAATACTTCACTACGAATAATTCACTCCTGTTCAATGCAAGTTACAAATTTCTCCTGGAAGCCTCTTTGAAACTCCAGTTAGATGTGCTACTGCGTTTTTTGTACACATTGGTTTATGTAATTCCTCACAATGATCATTTCAATTCTGTTCACTGCTACAGACAAATCTCTCCTGGAATCCTTGTCTAAAATATTTTTTAATGCACTGCTTCGTATTTGAATCAGCTCCGTTCGTGAGAATTCATCACTACGATCAATTCAATCCTGTTCACAGCAAGATGCACATTTATCCTGGAATCCTCTTTCAAACGACAGTTAGATGTGCTGCTCCGCTTCTTGTTCACATAGGTTTGTGATAATTCCTCAGAATGAGCTTTTCAATTTTGTTCACCTTCCAAACGTCATTATGATGTCCTACCTTGCTTTTCGATTAGAATTATTCGTGAAAATTCCTTACAATGAGATTTTAAATTCTGTTAAAAGATAGTGCCAAATTTCTGCTGGAGTCTTCCTACTCTAGTTATCTAGATTTACTGCTGAGCTTTTGGTAGAGATCGGTTCCAAAAGCTTTTTAGTTTTTCTACAGCACTTTCGGTGCACATAGATTAGTGAGAAAACCGACAATGTACACTTTAATTATTTTCCCCTCAAATGCCAAATTTCTCCTGGAATCCTCTTCCAAAAGTTATTTCGATGTAATGCAGGATTATTGGTAGAGATCGATTAGTGAAAATTCCTTTCAATGAACACTTGAGGCCTTTTCACAGGTAGTGCCATATTTCACCTGGATTCCTCCTCCAAAAGCTACTCAAAGGTGCTGCTACGATATTGGTGCAGATCCGTTCGTGAGAAAAGCTCATTATGAATACTGTTCATTGCAAGTTCCAAATATCTCCTGGAATCCTCTTTCAAACGCCAGTTAGATGTGCTGCAGCGCTTTTTGTACACATCGGTTAGTGGAAATTCCTCGCAATGAATAAGGAATTTTACGGATAAATCTAAGCGAAAAGCAAAGCAGGGCATCATAATGAAGTTTGGAAGATGATGCCAGGAGAAACTTGACAATAGCGCTGAACAGGATTGAATTATTCATTGCGAGGAATTTTCACGCACCGATGTGTACAAAGATCGAAGCAGCACATCTAACTGGCGTTTGAAAGAGGATTCAAGGATAAATTTGGAACTTGCTTGAAAACAGGATTTAATTTATCGTAGTGAATAATTCTCACGAACGGATCTGCACCAATATCGCAGCAGTACCTTTGAGTAGCTTTTGGAGGAGGAATCCAGGTGAAATATGGCACTACCTGTGAAAAGGCCTCAAGTGTTCATTGAAAGGAATTTTCACTAATCCATCTCTACCAATAATCCTGCATTACATCGAAATGCCTTTTGGAAGAGGATTCCAGGAGAAATTTGGCATTTGAGGGGAAAATAATTAAATTGTACATTGTCAGGTTTTCTCACTAATCTATGTGCACCAAAAGTGCTGTAGAAATCTAAAAAGCTTTTGGACGTGTATTACAGGAGAAATTTGAAACGCAGTGAACAAGTTTGAAATGATTGTGATCAATTTTAACGATTTCTTCTGTTCGAAGAGCATGATAATAACTTCTCGATGATGATTCCAGGAGAAATTTAGCGGTGGCAGTGAACAGGATTGAATTGTTCATTGTGCGGTATTCTCAGGAACGGATCAGTACCAAAAGCCAACCAGTGCAGCACAATGGCTTTTCTAGAAGAATTCCATGAGACATTTGCTTGTACTAGTAAACAAAATTGAAAAGCTCATTCTGAGGAATTATCACGACCTATTTGTACAAGAAGAGGAGCAGCCACATCTAATTGTCGTTTGAAAGAGGATTCCAGGATAAAGGTGCATCTTGCTGTGAACAGGATTGAATTGATCGTAGTGATGAATTCTCACGAACGGAGCTGAGGCAAATTCGTAGCAGTGCATTCAAATACCTTATAGACAAGGATTCCAGGAGAGATTTGGATGTAACAGTGAACACAATTAAAATGATCATTGTGCGGAATTACATAAACCGAGCGTACAAAAAACGCAGTAGCACACCCAGCTGGAGTTTAAAAGAGGCTTCCAGGTGAAATTTGGAACTTATAGTGAACAAGATTGAATTCTCCGTAGTGAGGTAGTCTCACGAAGCGATCTACACCGAAATCGAAGCAGTAGATTTAAATAGCTTACGGAGGAGGATTCCTTGAGATAGTTTGCAATAGCACTAAACAGAATGGAAATGCTCATTGCAAGGAGTTTCGACAAACCGATCTGAACCAGAAGCCTAGTTGTGCATCATCATGGCTTTTCATGAGGAATCCATGAATAATTTGGCACTCGTTGAACAGGATTGAAATACTCATTGTGAGGAATTTTCACTAACTGATCTCTACCAAAAGACAGGCAGAACAATCTAAAGATCTTTTTGAGTCGGTGTGAGATATATGGCACTAGCTTTCATAGAAATGAAAGGTTCAGTTTAAGGAATTTTCACAAATCCATTACCTAAAGACCAGCAGTGCATCATAATGGCTTTTTTGAAGTGGATTGCCGGTGAAATTTTGCAGAAGGCAGTGTACAGGTTTGAATTGGTAAGGGCATTGGGAGTTATTTTTAATAATCCATCATTGTCGAAACCCCAGGAGTGCAGCATAGTCGCTTTTAGAAGAGCATTTCTGGAGAAATTTCGCAGTAGCATTGAAAAGGATTGAATTCTTCATTGCTAGGTATTCTCATGAGCGGATCTGTACGACAAGCCAACAAACAACATAAACGCTTTGGAGGAGGAGTCCAGGTGAAATTTGTCTGTAGCAGTGAACAGAATTGAAATGCTCATTGTGAGGAATTTGTAACTTGCATTGAACAGGAGTGAATTATTCGTAGTGAGGTATTCTCACGAACCGATCTGTACCAAAAATCGAAGCAATACATTTAAATAGCTTTTGGAGGAGGACTCCAGGAGATAGATTGCACTTGCACTGAAAAAGATTGAAATGCTCATTTCAAGGAATTTCGACAAACCGATCAGAACAAAAAGCCCAGCAGTGCATCATAACGGTTTTTTCATGTTTCTGCCATGAATAATTTGGCACTCGTTGAACAGAATTGAAATGCTCATTGTGAGGAATTTTCACTAACTAATCACTACCAAAAGACCAGCAGAACTATCTAAAGAGCATTTTGAGGCGGTTTCCCAGAGAAATATGGCACTAACTGTGATAGAAATGAAAGGTTCATGGTCAGGAATTTTCACGAATCCGTTACCTAAAGCCCAGCAGTGCCTAATAATGGCTTTTTCGAAGAAGATTCCAGGAGAAATTTTGCAGAAGCAGTGAACAGGGTTGAATTGTTCATTGCTAGGTATTGCACGAACGGGATCTGTAACAAAAGTCAACCAAGGCTTTTGGAGGAGGACTCCAAGTGAAATTTGTATGTAGCACTGAACAGAAATGAAATACTCATTGTGAGAATTTTTGCAAACCAATGTGTACAAAAGAGCAGTAGCACATCAAACTGGCGTTTCTAAAAGGCTTCCAGAAGAAATTTGGAACTTGCAGAGACAAGGATTGAGGTATTCTCACGAACGGATCTGTAAGAAAAGCCAACCAATGCTGCAAAAAGGCTTTTGGAGGAGGACTCCAGGTGAAATTTGCCTGTAGCAGTGAACAGAATTGAAATGCTCATTGTGAGGAATTTTCGTTAACCTGTGTACAAAAAAGAGCAGTAGCACATCAAACTGGCGTTTCAAAGAGGTCTCCAGAAGAAATTTGGAACCTGCAGAGACCGGGATTGAGGTATTCTTAAGAACGGCTCTGTACCAATAGCGCAGCAGTACATTTAAATAGCGTTTGGAGGAGGTTTCCAGGAGATAGTTGGCACTAACACTTAACATTGCAAGGAATTTTCACCAAACGATCTGTAGTAAAACCCAAACACTGCATCATGGCTTTTTCATGAGGATTCATGAGGATTCCAGGAATAATTTGGCACGCGTTGAACAGGATTGAAACGCTCATTGTAAAGAATTTTCACTAACTGAGCTCTAGTATGAAAGAGACAGAACAATAGCTTTTGGAGGAGTTTTACCTAATGAATATGCACTAGCAGTGATAGAATTGAAAGGCTCATTGTAAGGAATTTACACGAATCCAACACTACCTAAAGCCCAGCAGTGCAGCATAAGTGGTTTTTTTATTACGATTCCAGGAGAAATTTTGCAGTGGCAAATTTTGCAGAGGTGAGTGTATGGGTGAGGGTGTGGGTGGGGGGTGAAGGTGAGGTTGGGGGTGAGGGTGGGGGTGGGTTTAGGGTGCGGGTTGGGCTGGGAGTGGGGGGTGGGGCTGAGGGTGAGGCTGAGGATGAGGGGGGTGGGGGTTAGGGTGAGGCTATGGGTGCGGGTCGGGGTGGGGCTGGGATGAGGGTGGGGTAAACGTGAAAGTTTGGGTGGTGGTGTGTTTTGGGAGTGAGTGTGAAGGTGGGCGTGTGGATGAGGGTGGGGATTGGGTTGGGGGCTAGGGTGAGGATGGGTGAGGGTGGGGGTGAGGTTGGGGGGTTAGGGTGAGTGTCGTCGAGGGGTTTGGGGTGAGGGTGAGGTTGGGGGTGGGAGTTAGGGTGACGGTGAGGGTGGGGGTTAGGGTGAGGGTGAATATTAGGGTGGGGATGGGGGTGGGGGAGTGGATAGTGTTAGGGTAAGGGTGGTGGTTGGGGTGGGGGTTGGGGTGAGAGTGAGGGTAGCGGTGGGGGTGTTGGTGAGCGTGAGGGTGGGGGTGGGGGTGGGGGTGGGCGTGAGGGTGAGGGTGGGGGTGGGGGATAGTGTCAGGGTGTGGATGAGGGTGGGTGTGGGTGTGGGATGGCAGTGAGGGTGAGGGTGGGTGTGGGGGCTAGGGTGAGGGAGAGGTCTGGGGTGGGGGTGGGAGTGAGGGTGAGGGTGTGGTTGGGTTTGTGGGTTAAGGTGCGGGTAAGGGTGGGGGTTAGTGTCAGGGTGTGGATGACGGTGGGTGTGGGTGTGGGATGGGAGTGAGGGTGAGGGTGAGGGTGGGTGTGGGGACTAGGGTGAGGGAGAGGGTTGGGTGGGGGTGGGGGTGAGGGTGGGGGTGGGGGTGAGGGTGAGGTTGAGGGTGGGGGTGGGGGGTTAGGGTGAGGGTTAGGGTGAGGGTGACGCTTAGGGTGAGGGTAGCGGTGTGGGTGGGGGTGAGAGTGAGGGTTAGCTTGAGGGTGAGTGTGAGTGAAAGTGCGTGGGTGTGGGTGGGGGTGAGGGTGGGGTTTGCGGTGAGGGCAAGTGTGAGTGTTAGGGTCATGATCAGGGTCATGGTTACGGTTAGGGTTAGGGTTAGTGTGAGGATGAGGGCGAGAATGAGGGTTGCCGTGGGGTGGGGGTGGGGGTGACGGTTTGGGTGAGGGTGGGCATGAAGGTGAGAGTGAGGGTGCGGGTGTAGGTGAGAGTGAGGGTGGGTGTGGTGGTGCTTGAGGTGTGGGTGAGGGTGAGGGTTAGGGAGAGGGTGCGGGTGAGGGTGAGTGTGAGGGTGGGTGTGGTGGTGCTTGGGGTGAGGGTGGGGGTGGGGGTTAGGTTGAGGGTGAGGGTGCGGGTAGGGGTGGAGTTAGGGGTGAGGGTGGGGGTGGGGTTGGCTTGAGGGTGAGGGTGGGGGTGAGGCTTACGGTGGGGTTGGGGTGAGGGTGAGGGTGAGGTTGAGAGTGGGGTGGTGGGGGGGGGGTTAGGGTAAGGGTGGGGGTGGGGGTGGGGGTGCGGATGGGGGTTGGGGTGAGGTTGGATGTGGGGGTTAGGGTGAGGTTGAGGGTGAGGTGGAGGTTGGGGGTGGAGGTGGGGGTTGGGGTGAGATCATGGTGTGTGTGGGCATGAGGGTGATGGTGCGGGTGGATGTGAGGTTGGGGTGGGGTGAGGGTGAGGATGGGGGTGGGGTGAGATTTAAGATGAGGGTGAGGGTTGGGGTGAGGGTGAGGTTCTGGGTCAGGCTCAGGGTCAGAATTAGGCTTAGGGGGAGGGTGATGGTGAGGGTGGGGTTGGGGGTTAGGGTAAGGGTGAGGATGGGCGTGGGGTGGGGGTGGGGTTGAGGGTGAGGGTGGGGCTTAGGTTTATGTTCAGGGTTAGTGTTAGGGTTCGGGTTGGGGTAAGGGTTCGGATTAGGGTTAGTGTGAGGGTAACGGTGAGAGTTATGATTAAGGGTAAGGTTAGGGTTAGGGGTAGTGTTAGGGGTAGATGTTCCCTCAGCCTCACCTTAACCCTAGCCCTACCGATGCCCCTCAACCTCACCGTCACCGTAATCCTAACCCTAACAGTCACCTTCACCCTCACCGTCACACTCACCCCCACACTCACCCTCAACCTCACCCTCACACCCACTCCCACCCCACCTCAACCGTCACGTTCACCCTCACCCTCACCCCCAACCCGAAGCTTACCCTCACCCTAACCCCCACCCCGACCCCCAACCTCACACAAACCTAACCCTCCCCCTCACCTCAACGTCAACCTCTCACTAACCCTAACACTCACCCTCACGCTCAACCTCACCCTCACTCCCACACCCACACCAATCCACACCCTCACCACGTCCCCCAGCCTAATACTCAGCCCCACCCTCACCCTCACGACCACCCTCACCCTCACGATTCACCTCATCCCCACCCCCACCCTCCCACCAATCCCCACCCCACCCTCACCCCCACCCCTGCCCCCACCCCAAATCTCACCCTCACCCCCACCTTCGCACTCACCCACACCTTAACCCCAACCCTCACCCTCACCCTCACCGTCACTCCCAAATCCACCCTCACCCTCACCCCCACCATCATCCTTACTCTGACCCCCAACCCCACCCCCACCCTCACCCTCACCCCCACCATCGCACTCACACTAAACCTTCACCTCCAACCCACCCGCACCCTAAAACTCACCATCACCCTCACCCTTCACATCACCCCAACCCCACACCCACCTCCACACTCAAACTCATCACCACACGCAACCCCACCCTCAACCTCACCCACACTGTCACATTCAGCCCCACCCATACCCTCACCCTTCACCTCAACCCAAACCTCACCCTCACCCCCACCCCCACCCCACCCTCAGACCCACACTCACCTTCACCCTCACGCTCACCCCCACGCCCACCCTCTCCCACACCCTCACCCTCACCACAAACCTCACCCTCACCATCACACTCAACCTCACCCTTCAGCTCAACCCCACCCCAACCCTCACCACCACCCCCACGTCACCCTTACCCCCAAACTCACCCTCACCCCTACCCCCACCCTCACCCTCACCCGCACCCCCACTCCCAACCTCACCATCTCCCTCACCCTTACCCCAACCCCGACAATCATCCTCACCCTCATCCACAAAACTACAACAACGCCCACGCACACCCCCACCCCCACCCTTAAACCTACCCTCACCCCCACCCCCACTCACTCCCTCAACCCTCACTCACACCCCAACCCTCACCCTCACCCCAACACCCAACCTCACCCCCACCCTCACCCTCTCCCTCACCCTCACCCCAACCCCCACCCCCATCCTCACCCTCACCCTCAACCTCACGCTCACCCTTACCCTTGCCCCAACCCCTACAATAACCCTCAACCTCACCCCCACCCTAACCCTAATCCCAATCCCATCGTCCCCATTACCCTCACCCCGACCACCACCCCCACCCTAAACCACAACCCCACCCCCCACACTCACCCTCACCCCCACCTCCACCCCACCCCATCCCCACCCTCACCCTCATTCTCACATCGACCCCCACCCCACCCTCCTCCTCACATTCACCCTCATTCTCACCCCGTCCTGAACCGTCCTTCTCACCCTCACCTCCACCTCCACCCTCGCCCTCACCCCCCACCCCCACACACACCCTCACCCTGACCCTCACCTTAACGCTCAACCTCAACCCCACCCCCACCTCCACCCTCACCTTCACCCCCACCCCAATCCCACCCTCACACTCAGCCCAAGACTCACCCTCACCCTAATCTTCACCTTCACCCCACCCCCACGCTCACCATCACTCTCACCCACACCCCCCACCGCCACCCTCTCCCCCACCCTCACCCTAACCCCGACCCACACCCACACCCTCACCCTCTCTCCCACCCCAACAATCAACCTCACTCTCAACCTCACCCTGACCCCCACTCCCACCCAACCACCACCCTCATCCAGACTCATCCTCACCCTAACATTCACCCTCACCCCCACCACCAGTTTCACCCTCACCCTCACCCGCACCCCCACCCCCCACCATCTCCTCCACAGTCACCCTAACCCCGACCTAACCACCACCCCCACTCCCAACCTCACCCTCACCCTAACCACCTGACCCACCCTCATCCCACCCTCATCCCCACCCTAATTCCATCTCCTACCCCACCGCCAACCTCACCCCAAACCACACCCTCATCCTCTCCCCCATGAGGGTGGTGGTAAGGGTGGGGGTGAGGGTGAGGGTGACAGTGAGGGTGAGGGTCGGGGTGTGGGTTGGAGTGAGTGTGCGAGTGGGGGTCTGGGTTGAGCTGAGGCTGAGGGTGGGGATGCGCGGTGTGAGTGAGGGTGAGCGTAAGGGAGGGGGTAGTGGGTGTGGTGTGCATGGGAGTGGGTGTGACTTTGAGGCTGAGCGTGGGATGGAACTGGGGGGTGGAGGTGAGCGTGAGGGTGTTGTGTAGGGGTGGGGGTTACAGTGAGGGTGAGAGTGAAAGTGAAGATTGGGGGTTATGGTGAGGTTTAGGATGAGGGTGACAGTGACAATGTGGGTGAAATGGAGGGGGAGGGTGGGGTGGCGGTGGGGTTAGGATTAGGATGAGGGTGGGGGTTGGGGTTCGGGTTAGGGATCTGTACCAGAAGCTCAGCAGTACAGCTAAATAGCTTTTTGAGGAGGATTCCAGCAGAAATCTAGCTGTAGCAGTGATAAAATGTAATGCTCTTTGTGAGGAATTGTCACAAACCGATGTGCACAAGAAGCGCAGCAGCACATCTAACTAGCGTTTTTAAGAGGATTCCAGGCAAAATTTGGAACTTGCTGTGAAAAGGATTGAATTTTCCATTGCGAGGTATTCTCACGAACGGATCTGTACCTAAAGCCAACCACTGCAGAATAATGGCGTTTGGAGGCGGATTCCAGGTGAAATTTGTCTCTAGCAGTGAACAGAATTGAAATGCTTTGTGAGGAATTTTCATAAACTGATGTGCACAAAAAGCGAAGTAACACATCTAAAAGAATTTGGAACTTGCAGACAACAGGATTGAATTGCTTGTAGTGATGTATTCTCACTAATCGCAGCAGTACATTTAAATTGCTTTTGGAGGAGGATTACAGGAGAGATTTGGCATAGCAGTGACCAGGGTTGAATTGTTCATTGTGAGGTATTCTCACGAACGGATCTGTACGATAAGCCAACCAGTGCAGCATAAGTGCTTTTGGAGGAGGATTCCAGGAGAAATTTAGTTGTATCAGTGTAATAATCCAAATGCACTTTGTGAGGAATTTTCTTGAACCAATGTGTAAAAGAAGCTCATCAACACATCAAATTGGCGTTTGGAAGAGGAATCCAGGAAAAGTTTGGAACTTACAGCGAACAGGATTGAATTATTCATTGTCAGGCATTCTCCCGAACGGATCTGTACCAAAAGCGCAGCAGTATATCTAAAATGCACACACCTCCACCACGTCCGTTACGCTCACCGTCACCCCCATCCAACCGCCCCACCTCATCCCCACCATTAAAGGGTGAGGGTGGGGGTGGTAGTGAGGGTGAGGTTGAGGGTGGGGGTAAGGGTGAGGAAGGGGGTCTGTGTGATGTTAAGGCTGGAGTTGAGCGTACGTGTGAGGGTAAGAATGAGGCTGAGGGTTATTTTGGGGGTTGGGGTAACGGTGGGGTTGTGTTGGGAGTTAGGATGAGGATGCGGGTATGGGTGAGGGAGGGGGTGGGGGTGGGGGAGAGGCTGAGGGTGACGGTGATTGTGGAGGTTGGGGTAAGGGTAAGGGTGACGGTTAGGTTAGGGGTGGGGATGGGGATGGGGTGGGGTCAGGGTGAGGGTGATGATGAGGGTGGGGTTTGGGGTGAGGGTTAGAGTGGCTGGGGGTGTGGGGATGGGGGTTTTGGTGAGGGTGAGGTTGAGGTTGAGTGTGTGGGTAAGGGTGAGGGTGCCGGTGAGAGAAGGGGTTGGGAGTGGGGGTGGGGGTGAGGGTCAGGGTGGGAGTGGGGGTGGGGGTGAGGGTGGGGGTGGGAGTGAGGGTGAGGGTGGGCGTGGGTGTGAGCGTGAGGCTGAGGGTAAGTGTAGGGGTATTGGTAAGGGTGGGGGTGGGAGTGGGGGGTTGGGTGGGGCTGAGGGTGAGGGTTAAGGTTGACGGTGGATTTGGTGATTAGGATGAGGGTGTGGGTGAGGGTAGGGTTGGGGTTGGGGGTTGGGGTGAGCGTGAGGGTTAGAATTAGGGTGAGGGTAGGGGTGAGGATGATGGTGACGGTGGGTTTAGGGTGGTGGTGGGTGGGGCTAGGGGTTGAGGTTATGGAGAGGGTAAGGGTGGGTGTCGGGTTTAGGGTGAGGATGGGGGTGTTGGTGGTGGCGAGGGTGGGACTTAGTGTGAGGGTGAGGGTGAGGGTGAGGGTGGGGGTGTGGGTAAGGGTGAGGGTGGGGATGGGGGTGGGGTTGGGGGTAAGATTGAGGGTGAGGGTGAGGGTAAGGATGAAGGTGAGTGAGGATGAGGGTTGGGGTGGGGGTGAGCGTGAGGGTTGGCGTGGGGGTGAGGGTGAGGTTTAGCGTTACGGTGAGGGTGAGTGTGAGGGTGGGGGTGGGTGTGAGCGTGAGGCTGAGGGTAAGTGTAGTGGTGGGGTAAGGGTGGGGGTGGGAGTGGGGGGTTGGGTGGGGGTGAGGGTTAAGGTTGACGGCGATTAGGATGAGGGTGTGGGTGAGGGTAGGATTGGGGGTTGGGTGAGCGTGAGGGTTAGAGTTAGGGTGAGGGTAGGGGTGAGGATGATGGTGACGGTGGGTTTGGGGTTTAGGGTGGCGGTGGGTGGGGCTAGGAGTTGAGGTTATGGAGAGGGTGAGGGTGGGTGTCGGGTTTAGGGTGAGGATGGGGGTGTTGGTGGTGGCGAGGGTGGGAGTTAGTGTGAGGGTGAGGGTGAGGGTGGGGGTTTGGGTGAGGGTTGGGGTGGGGTTCGGGTGAGGGTTAGGGTTAGGGTGAGTGTGAGAGTGATGGTGAGGGTGAGGGTGAAGGTGAGGGAGAGAGTGAGGTTGAGGGTGGGGCTGGGGGTTGGGGTCGGGGTGAGGGTGAGTATTGGTGTGGGGGTGAGGGTGTGGATGAGGGTGAGGGTGAGTCTTGGGGTGGGGGTGAGCGTGAGAGTGAGCGTGGGGGTGAGGATGGGGTTTAGTATTATGGTGAGAGTGAGGGTGAGTGTGAGGGTGGGGGTGGGGTTTCGTGTTGGGTTGAGGGTGAGGGTTGGGGTGGGAGTGGGGGTGAGGGGCCCCTGGCTGGGGATCTGGGCTCTGGGGGCAGTCTGCGGCCCCTGGCTGGGGGCTGTGCTCTGGGGGGGGTCTGGGTCCCCTGGCTGGGGGTCCGGGCTCTGGTGGGGGTCTGGGGCCCCTGGCTGGGGGTCCGGGCTCTGGGGGGGTCTGGGGCTCCTGGCTGGGGGGCTGGGCTATGGGTGGGGCCCTGGGCCCCTGGCTGGGGGTGTGGGCTCTGGGGGGTGGTCCGGGGCCCCTGGTTGGATTCTGGGCTCTGTGGGGGTCTGGGGACCCTGGCTGGGGGTGTGGGCTCTGGGGGGGGGGTCTGAGGCTCCTGGCAGGGGGTCTGGCCTCTGGGGGGTCTAGGACCCCTGTCTGGGGGTGTGGGCTCTGGGGGGGGGTCTGGGGCCCCTGGCTGGGGGTCTGGACTCTGGGGGGGGGTCTGGAGCCCCTGGCTGTGGGCTGGGCTCTGGGGGGTCTGGGCTCGGGGGGCGTTTGGGGCCACTCGCTGGGGGTATGGGCTCTGCAGGGGGTCTAGGGCGCCTGGCTGGCGGCTGGGTTCTGGGGGGGGTCTGGGCTCTGGGGGGGGTCTTGGGCCCCTGGCTGGAGGCTGGGCTCTGGGGGTGTCTGGGCTCTGGGGGGGGTTCTGGGGCCCCTGGCTGAGGGTGTGGGCTCTGGCGGGGTCTGGGGCCGCTGGCTGGGTGTGTGGGCTCTGGGGGCTTCGGAGGCCCCTTGCTGGGTGTGTGGGCAATGGGGGGGGTCTGGGGCACCACGCTGGGGTCTGGGCTCTGGCGGGGTCTGGGCTCTGGGGGGGTCTCGGGCCCCTGGCTGGGGGGTCTGAGCTCTGGGGGGGATCCGGGGCCCCTCGCTGGGGGTGTGGGCTCTGGGGGGAGTCTTTGGCCCCTGTCTGGGGATGTGGGCTAGATGGGGGTCTGGGGACCCTACCTGGGGGTCTTGGCGCTGGGGGGGGGTCTGGGTCCCCTGTCTGGGGGTGTGGGCTCTGGGGTGGGTCTGGGGCCCCTGGCTGGGGGTCTGGGCTATGGGGGGGGTCTGGGGTCCCTGTCTGGGGATCTGGGCTGTGGGGGGGGGTCTGCGGCCCCTGGCTCGGGGTGGGCTCTGGGGGGGGGGTCTGGGGCCCCTGGCTGGGGGTGCGGGCTCTGGTGGGTGTATGGGGCCCCTGGCTGGGGCTAGGTTCTGGGGGGGGGTCTGGGGGCCCCTGGCTGGGGGGTGTGGGCTCTGGGGGGGTTATTGGGCCCCTGGCTGGGGGTGTGGGCTCCAGGGGGGGTCTGGGGCCCCTGGCTGGGTGTGGGGGCTCTGGGGGGGTTCTGGGGCCCCTGGCTGGGGGTGTGGGCTCTGGGGGGAGTCTGGGGCCCCTGTGTGGTAGTGTGGGCTCGGGGGGGGGGGTCTGGGGACCCTAGCTGGGGGTCTGGGCGCTGGGGGGGGTCTGGGGCCCCTGGCTGGGGTTGGGCTCTGGGGGGGTCTGGGCTCAGGGGTGGGTCTGGGTCCCCTGGCTGGGGGTGTGCGCTCTGTGGAGGGACCTGGGGCCCCTGGCTGGGGGTGTTGGCTCTGGGGGGGTCTGGGGCCCCTGGGAGGGGGTGTGGGCTCTGGGGGGGGGTCTGGGGCCCCCGGCTGGGGGCTGGGCTCTGGGGGGGGGTCTGGGGCCCCTGGCTGGGGGTGTGGGCTCTGTGGGGGGGTCTGGGGCCCCTGGCTGGGGGTGCGGTCTCTGGGGGGGGGTCTGGGGCCCCTGGCTGGGGGTGTTGGCTCTGGGGGGGGTCTGGGGCCCCTGGCTGGGGGTGTGGGCTCTGAGGGGGGTCTTGGGCCCCTGGCTGGGGGCTGGGCTCTGGGGGTGTCTGGGCTCTGGGGGTGTCTGGGTCCCCTGGCTGACAGCCCCTCAGCATCTGGTGGGGGTACACCACCCGGGGCCTGACCACAATTCTCAATCCTGGGGTCTTGCCACCCCGTGAATGTCTCTCCATTGACCATCACCTTCCGCTCCCACTGGGGTCCATAGGGCTTGAGTCCAGGGCCAGGAGTGGAAATCCGTCCACCATCCCATGCATCTGGCTGGTGGAGTTTATGGCCTTGGGACCCAGCAAGGGGGTTAGATTCCGGGGCTTTTCCGCAGGGTCTCCCTGGTTCCAATCACCAGCCTGCTCCAAGGCAGTGAGGTGGGCCTCCACATCCCCACCCTCCTTAACCAGGGGCAGCAATTTAGGATCGAGGTTCCCTGCAGAGCTGGCACCCCGGGATCTATCCCCACTTACCCCTGGCCAGTCCCCTATGCCTCTCCGTTCCACCACCGTCAGTTCACGCTGCTGCTTCTCCTGTAGCCCTTTCTCGGGCTCTCGCTGTCTCTCACTGTCCTCTTGCTCTCTCGGACTCAGCTCCAGTCCCATCCATCTCCGATCCCCTGCTGGGGAACCCGATCGTGAAGACCCCCGTCTGGTTGGGGACCAGACTCTTGGGGATGCCAGGCTATCACTCCCGCTGCTCCCAGATCCTGCTGTAGCCCCATTGGGGTCAGGAATCTGCTCCCTGGAATGGTCATCCTCCTCCAGCCGCGTGATTAACTGGGCTTTAGTGAGCTTCCCAATGTGTAGCCCTCTCTTTTTGCACAGGGTTACAATGCACTTCTTAAGGAGAAGGCGATAGGCCATCACTTCACTGCTCCCAAGTTGCTGTGGATCCGCAGGCCTGTGTGCTCTTAGCTCCCCACGGTTTCCAGGAAGAACCCCAAGTGTGCCAGCCCTTCTCCAGGTCACCGCCTCTTTGCCAGGGTCGAGCTGCAACTCCTCCGCCCCTGGGTCCACTCACGGCACCCCCAGGGGAACCCTGTCACTGCAAAATTCCTTCTCTCTCCCAGGGCCAAGCCGCAGGCTCCTCCGCCCCTGGGACTGCTCACTGCATCCCCCAGGGGGACCCCATCATTGCACAGTCCTTCTCGCTGGTCACACACTCCCAGGGGTTAAGCGTAGCTCCTCCGCTCCCCGAAACCGCTCCTCCGTGAGCCTTCAGCACGCCTGGTCCTCGTTAGCACCCCTTCGTTCTACTGCTCCCCAGTTACTTACTGCAGGAAGCGCCGTTCACGGGGTGCAGAACATCCCACCACTGCCACCAGTTGTCACGGAGTATAGGGGAGTCCGGCCCTGCACCCCTCTTCCCCGGATTCACTTGGAGTCTCAGCCAGCCAGTAGAACAGAAGGTTTATTAGAGATGCCAGGAACACAGTCCAACCAGAGCTTGTCAGTACATCCAGGACCCCTCAGTCGGGTCCTTCTGGGGGGCAGGGAGCTTAGACCCCAGCCTGGGGGCTCCCTGCATTTCGCCCCACAGCTCCAAATGGGGCAGGGAGGCCAGACCCTGTCTGCCCCCCTCCCCTCCTCTTCCCAAGCCAGCTCCAAACAGAAACTCACCAGCCCCTCCTCCCCCTTTGTCTGCTTCCCGGGCCAGGAGGTCACCTCATCCCTTTGTTCGAACACCTTCAACTCATACCTTTGCCGGGGGAGGGGCCGGGCCATCTCTTGCCAGGAGACAGAGCCATTCTCTGTGTCCAGGCCTCTGCCTTCTAGGGCTTTGTAACAAACATGCACCGTTGTCCCACCACCTAGATACTCAAGCCCCGCATAGGGGAAACCGAGGCACCCACACAGTACTCAGGGAAACCTTAACAACAGTCCTAGTTCGTCACACCTGGACCCCGGCGGCCAGCAGGGGATCTTCCCGGAGGAGCTCCCCATCCCAGCAGTGGAGGCGGCTGGATTGGGGGAGGGAGATAAAACTGAAAGAGCTCGAGTTGAGACAGCAGGAACTGAAGGAGGAGCGGGAAGAACCGGAAAAACAACGTCAGCACGAGGAGAAACAACGCCAGCATGAGCTGGAGGAGAAGAAGAAACAACACCAGCATGAGCTGGAGGAGAAGGAGAAACAACACCAGCATGAGCTGGAGCTGGCCAGGCTGAGGAGCAGTGAGGCCCCGGCTGCGGTGAGTGAGGGGGACCCAAGACTACAGGGAAGTTTGATCGTAACTTCCTGGCCCGGCGTAAGGAAGGGGAAGACATAGACAGCTTCCTGGCGGCCTTTGAGAATGCCTGCAGGTTGCACAAGGTTGACCCTGCAGACAAGATCCAGTATCTCACCCCCATTACTAGACCCTGCAGGCCTGGACGTGTACGGCGAATGAAAGAGACGGAGACTGGGGACTATGAACTGTTCAAAAAGGCCCTGCTCTGCGAGCTTGGGCTGACTCTCGAGATGTACCGTCAAAGGTTCCGGGATCAGCGAAAAACCCCTGAGATCAGGTATCTACAACTGGCCAACCTGATACATGTATATGCCCGCAAGTGGACCGCTGGGGCCCAAACTATGGAGCACCAGCTCGAACTATTCGTACTGGAACAACTGTATGAACTGTGCCCATCAGACCTGAAGGTATGGTTGATGGACAAAAATCCAGGGAGCCCGCAGCACACAGGGCGGCTGGCCGACGAGTTCATGAACAGTCGGTCAAGGGGTGGCAGGGCGGAATCCTCAAAGGAGCAGGCCCACCCTGAGGCAGCAAGAGAGTCACCACGGGACCCCCCAAAGGGGAAATAGGGAGAACCCCCTCCCGAGGGGAACCTCCGACACCAGAACCAACCGACCTGCTCGAGGGGACCAACGGGACATGAGCTGCTATCACTGCGGCCAGAGGGGCCACTTACGGTCCCAATGCCCCAAGATCAGAGACAGACTGAGCAGACCAAACCCACACCGGGTTAACTGGGTAGGGACCCAGCCGGACGAGGGGCCGACAGCCCAGAAGAGGGGGCTGGCAGCTTATCAACGGCTCCGGAGGGAGGAAGGCCCCAGACCAGCTCCTCGGGGGGGCTGGATGCCCCGGACTCAGGTTCTCGGTTTATAGGGTGGCCGCGGGGCTGTCCTTTGGAGAGACTGCATGTTCCCCTGGAGATAGATGGGAGGGAAGGTCACTGGATACTGGGATACGGGCGCGGAGGTGACGCTGGCCCGGCCCGAGGTGGTGGCCCCAGATCGGGTGGTACCCAACACCTACCTGACCCTAACAGGGGTGGGCGGGACCCCGTTCAAGGTACCTGTGGCGAGGGTACACCTGAAATGGGGGGCCAAGGAGGGCCCCAAGGACATTGGGATGCACCAGCATTTGCCCACTGAGGTGCTGATGGGGGGGGGGACCTAGAAGACTGGCCCAGTGAGTCCCGGGACACCCTGGTCGTGACCCGTAGCCAGAGCCGGCAAGGGGCGCTACGCCCGGGCCTCGGAGAGGATGCCTTGCACGGGGCGCAGGACCCTGGCCCAGTGGGGAGGGAATACCCCAGGACCAGGCGCAGAGAGGCTGCGACCTCAGACACAGACAGCACGAGGGAACAGGTTCCCATTCCTTCCCCAGCGGCTGAGTTCCAGGCCGAGTTACAGAGATATCCCTCCTTGTGGAAGCTCAGGGACCTGGCCGACCGCAGGGAGGTGCGGACCATGTGGAGAGGTTGCCAGGAGAGGTTCCTGTGGGAGAAGGGGTTCCTGTACCGGGAATGGGCTCCCCCCGGTGAGATGGAGACGTGGGGGATCAGGAGGCAGCTGGTGGTCCCCCAGAAGTATCGCCGCAAGCTACTGTACCTGGCCCATGACATCCCTCTCGCAGGGCACCAGGGAATCCGGCACACCAGGCAGAGGCTGCTACAGAACTTTTACTGGCCTGGGTTCTTTACAACTGTCCATCAGTACTGCCGGTCCTGTGACCCCTGCCAGCGGGTCGGGAAGGCCCGGGACAAGCGGAAAGCGGCTTTGAGGCCTTTGCCCATCATAGAGGAGCCCTTCCAGAAGGTGGCCATGGACATAGTGGGGCCTCTCAGCAAGACAACCCGGTCGGGGAAGAAATACATTCTGGTGGTGGTAGATTTCGCCACCCGTTACCCCGAGGCGGTGCCCTTATCCTCCATTGAAGCAGACACCGTGGCGGATGCGCTGCTGACCATTTCAGCCGAGTGGGGTTCCCCAAGGAAGTCCTGACAGACCAAGGGTCCAACTTCATGTCGGCCAGGCTCCGGTGCTTGTGGGAGAAATGTGGGGTCCGGCACAGCTGGGCCTCAGCATATCATCCCCAGTCCAATGGGCTGGTGGAGAGGTTCAATGGGACGCTAAAGATGATGCTGAAAACCTTTATGAACCAGCACCCGCAAGACTGGGACAAGTACCTACCGCACCTGCTGTTCGCGTACAGGGAAGTGCCCCAGGAGTCTACCGGATCTCGCCCTTCGAACTGTTATACGGCAGAAGGGTCCGGGGGCCCCTGGACCTGATGAGAGACGAATGGGAGGGGGAGGCGGCCCCCGAGGGAGAGTCAGTGGTGGAGTATGTCCTGACCTTCCGAGAGAGACTTGCTGAGCTCATGGGCCTGGCCAAGGGAAATCTGGCCAGAGCCCAGAGGGAAGCAAAAGGTCTGGTATGACCGCACGGCGCGGGCCCGCGCCTACGCCACGGGGGATCAGGTGATGGTTCTCATTCCCGTGAGGAAAAACAAGCTGCAGGCCGCTTGGGAAGGACCTTTCAAGGTTGTCAAGCAGCTAAATGAGGTAAATTATGTGGTGGAGCTGTCTAACCGGGCACACCACTGCCGGGTGTACCATGGCAATATGATGAAGCCATATTATGACAGGGGGAATGTGGTGCTGGCCGTGTGTGGACATTGGGAGGAGCAGGGAAGTGATCCTCTAGGTAGATCTATTCCCTGAGACAGGAGCTGGCTCCTCCCAGAAACGATCCCCCTCTCTGATCAGCTAACCCCTACCCAGCAAGCTGAGATCAGAGGGGTGCTGCATCCGTACCAACAGCTGTTTTCCAACCAGCCGGGTCGCACTAATCTGACTGTCCACCGGGTGCAGACAGGAGCGCACCAACCTATAAGATGCTCCCCCTTCCGAGTCACAGGGAAAGATAGCTCGGGACCTGGAAAGAGAGGTCAAGGACGTGCTGGCTTTGGGGTGATCCAGCCGTCGTCCAGCCCTTGGGCCTCGTCGGTGGTGCTGGTCCCCAAAAAGGATGGGTCGGTCCGGTTCTGTGTGGACTATCAGAAGCTCAACACCATCACTGTATCTGATGCTTTGACGAACTAGGACTGTTGTTAAGGTTTCCCTGAGTACTGTGAGTGCCTCGGTTTCCCCTATGCGGGGCTTGAGTATCTAGGTGGTGGGACAACGGTGCATGATTGTTACAAAGCCCTAGAAGGCAGAGGCCTGGACACAGAGAATGGCTCTGTCTCCTGGCAAGAGATGGCCCGGCTCCTCCCCCGGCAAAGGTATGAGCTGAAGGTGTGGGAACAAAGGGATCAGGTGACCTCCTGGCCCGGGAAGCAGACAAAGGGGGAGGAGAGGCTGGAGAGTTTTGGAGTTTGGAGCTGGCTTGGGAAGAGGAGGGGAGGGGGGCAGACAGGGTCTGGCCTCCCTGCCCATTTGGAGCTGTGGGGGGAAATGCAGGGAGCCCCCAGGCTGGGGTCTAAGCTCCCTGCCCCCGGAAGGACCGACTGAGGGGTCCTGGATGTACTGACAAGCTCTGGTTGGACTGTGTTCCTGGCATCTCTAATAAACCTTCTGTTCTACTGGCTGGCTGAGACTCCCAGTGAATCCGGGGAAGAGGGGTGCAGGGCCGGACTCCCCTATACTCTGTGACAGATGCCTACCCCATGCCCCGGCCGGACGAGCTCCTAGACAAGCTGGGAGGGGCTCGGTACCTTACCACCATGGATCTTACAAAGGGCTACTGGCAAGTGCCACTGGATGCAGATGCCCAGCTGAAATCTGCCTTCATTACCCCTCTGTGGCTCTACGAGTTCCTGACCCTGCCTTTTTGGCCTCAGGGGGGAACCAGCCACCCTCCAGCGCCTGGTGGATCAGCTACTGAAGGGGATGGGAGCTTCGCTGTGGCGTATATCGATGACATCTGTGTCTTTAGCCAGACCTGGGAGGACCATGTGTCCCAAGTTAAACAAGTGCTGGACCGACTCCGGGAGGCTGGGCTGACCGTAAAAGCGGAGAAGTGCAAGGTGGGGATGGCTGAAGTGTCCTACCTGGGACACCGGGTGGGGAGCGGCCACCTAAAGCCAGAACCAGCCAAGGTGGAGGTGATCCGGGACTGGCCCGCTCCACAAACTAAGAAGCAGGTCCAGGCCTTTATTGGGATGGCAGGGTGTGACAAACTAGGACTGTTGTTAATGTTTTCCCTGAGTACTGTGTGGGTGCCTCGTTTCCCCTATGCAGTGCTGAAGTATCTAGGTGGTGGGACAACGGTGCATAATTGTTACAAAGCCCTAAAAGGCAGGGGCCTAAACACAAAAAAATGGCCCTGTCTCCTGGCAACAAATGGGCCGGCTCCTCCCCCAGCAAAGGTATAAGCTAAAGGGGTTAAAACAAAAAAATCAGGTAACCTCCTGGCCCAAAAAGCAAAAAAAAAAAAAAAAGGGGGGGCTGTAAGTTTCAGTTTAAAGCTGGCTTAAAAAAAAAGGGGAGGGGGGCAAACAGGGTCTTGGCCTCCCTGCCCCATTTGGAGCTGTGGGGCAAATGCAGGAAGCCCCCAGGCTGGGGTCTACGCTCCCTGCCCCCCGAAAAAACCCAACTAAGGGGTCCTAAATGTACTAACAAGCTCTGGTTAAACTGTGTTCCTGGCATCTCTAATAAACCTTCTGTTCTACTGGCTGGCTAAAACTCCCAGTATAAATCCGGGAAAAAGGGGTGCAGGGCCGGACTCCCCTATACTCCGTAACACAGGGTACTATCGAAGATTTGTGCCCCACTTTAGCACCATAGCCACCCCCATCACTGAGCTATGCAAGAAGGGGAAGCCAGACAAGTGGTCTGGACCGAGGAGTGCCAGAGGGCTCTCTGTGCACTGGAAGGAGGCTTTGATCAGGGGCCCGGTTCTGGCAAACCCAGACTTTGACAAGCCCTTTCTGGTGTTCACCGACGCCTCAGACATGGGTCTGGGGGCGGTGTTAATGCAGGAGCATGAAACGGGGCAGAGACACCCCATCGTGTATTTAAGCAATAAGCTGCTACCCCGAGAGCAGAATTATGCGGCCATCGAGAAGGAATGCCTCGCCATGGTGTGGGCCCTCAAGAAACTAGAGCCGTATCTATTCGGGCGACACTTCACCGTGTACACCGACCACTCGCCCCTGACCTGGCTACACCAGATGAAAGGGGCCAACGCCAAGCTCCTGAGGTGGAGCCTGCTCCTGCAGGATTACTACATGGACGTGGTCCATGTGAAGGGAAGTGCCCAACCTGATAGAGGATGGGGAGGGATAGCTCAGTGGTTTGAGCATTGGCCTGCTAAACCCAGGGTTGTGAGTTCAATCCTTGAGGGGGCCATTTGGGGATCTGGGGCAAAAATTGGGGATTGGTCCTGCTTTGAGCAGGGGGTTGGACTAGATGACCTCCTAAAGTCCCCTTCCAACCCTGATATTCTATGATTCTATGCGTTGTCCCGGAGAGGGGGCCCTGAACTTCCTCAGTCCACTGGTCAGAGTGACCCCGCTCAGTTCAGTCTCAAAGGGGGGAGAGATGTGACGGAGCAGAGAGCGAGATGGATCTGACCGGAGGGAAATGCTGCATCGGGAATGAGACTTTACCTGAGGCTGTAACATGAGCCAGGACGGGGGTGGGGAGGTGACACCTTTGGCTGGGAGAATGATAACAGGCGAGAGGAGGGGCCCCGGGGGAGAGGAAGAGAGGCTGCTGGAGGTTTGGCTGTTTGTTTTCAGTTTGGAGCTGGGTGGTGAAACGCAGGGAGCCCCAGAGCTGGAGTCTAAGCTCCCTGCCCCCAAGAAGGCCCAGCTGAGGGGTCCTGGTCATACTTACAAGCTCTGTTTGGACTCTTTCTTGGCAACCCTAATAAACCTTCTGTTCTACTGGCTGGCTGAGAGTCACATTGAATACTGGGAAGAGGGGTGCAGGACCTGACTCCCCACACTCCGTGACAACCCCCCCCAGAGCCCAGACCCCCAGCCAGGGGCCCCAGACCCGCCCCAGAGCCCAGACCTCCAGCCAGGGGCCCCAGAACCCCCCAGAGCCCAGAACCCCAGCCAGGGGCCCCAGACCCCCCACAGAGCCCAGACAACAGCCAGGGGCCCCAGACCCCCTGTGACGGAGTAGAGAGTGAGATGGATCTGACCTGGGAGGCTGCATCGGGAATGCGAGACTTTACCTCAGGCTGTAACATGAGCCAGGACGGGGGTTGGGAGGTGACACCTTTGGCTGGGAGAATGGTAACAGGCTAGAGGAGGGGCCCCGGGGGAGAGGAAGAGAGGCTGCTGGAGGTTTGGCTTTTTGTTTTCAGTTTGGAGCTGGCTTGGGAAGAGGAGGGCAGGGGGCAGACAGGGTCTGGCCTCCCTGCCCCATTAGGAGCTGAGGGGCGAAATGCAGGGAGCCCCCAGGCTGGGTCTAAGCTCCTGCCCCCAGAAGGAACCGACTGAGGGGTCCTGGATGTACTGACAAGCTCTGGTTGGACTGTGATCCTGGCATCTCTAAATAACCTTCTGTTCTACTGGCTGGCTGAGACTTCCAGTGAATCCGGGGAAGAGGGGTGCAGGGCTGGACACCCTATACTCCATGAAACCCCCCCAGACGCCAGACCCAGAGCCAGGGGCCCCAGGACCCCCAGCCATGGGCCCCAGACCCCCCCCCGAGCCCAGACCCCCAGCCAGGGGCCCCAGACCGCCCCCAGAGCCCACACCCACAGCCAGGGGCACCAGACCCCCCCCCCAGAACCCACACCCCCAGCCAGGCATGCCAGACACCCCCCAGAGCCCACACCCCCAGCCAGGGCCCAAGACCCCCCCCCCCAGAGCCCAGACCCCAGCTAGGGGCCCCCAGACACCCCCAGAGCCCAGACCCCCAGCTAGGGCCCCAGACCCTGCCCAGACAGGGGCCCTAGACTCCCCCAGAGCCCACACCCCCATCCAGGGGCCCCAGACCCCCAGCCAGGGCCCCAGACCCTCCCCGAGCCCAGAACCCCAGCCAGGGGCGCCAGACCGCCCCCAGAGCCCACACCCACAGCCAGGGGCACCAGACCCCCCCCCAGAACCCACACCCCCAGCCAGGGATGCCAGACCCCCCCCAGAGCCCACACCCCCAGCCAGGGCCCAAGACCCCCCCCAGAGCCCAGAGCCCAGCTAGGGGCCCCAGACACCCCCAGAGCCCAGACCCCCAGCTAGGGGCCCCCAGACCCTGCCCAGACAGGGCCCTAGACTCCCCCCAGAGTCCACACCCCCATCCAGGGGCCCCAGACCCCCCAGCCAGGGGCCCCAGACCCCCCATCCAGGGGCCCCAGACCCCGCCCAGAGCCCAGGCCCCGAGCCAGGGGCCCCAGACCCCCCCAGAGCCCAGAACCCCAGCCAGGGGCCCCAGACTCCCCCATATCCCAGACCCCCAGCCAGGGGCCCCAGACCCCCCCAGAGCCCATACGCCAAGCCAGGGGCCCCAGACCCCCCTGCAGAGCCCATAAGCCCAGCCAGGGGCCCCAGACCCCACCCAGAGCCCCACCGCCAGCGAGGAGCCCCAGACCCGCCCCCAGAGCCCAGACCCCGCCAGAGCCCAGCCCACAGCCAGATGCCCCAGACGCCCCCCAGAGCCCAGACCCCCAGCCAGGGGCCCCAGCCCCGCCCCAGAGCCCAGCCCCCCAGCCAGGGCCCCAGACCCCCCCCCAGAGCCCAGACCCCCAGCCAGGGCTCCAGACCCCCCCAGAGCCCAGACCCCAAGCAGGGGCACCAGACCCCCCAGAGCTCAGACCCCCAACTAGGGGCCCCAGACCCCCAGCCAGGGGCCCCAGACCACCCCCAGACCCCAACCCCCAGCCAGGGGCCCCAGAACCCCCCCAGAGCTCAGACCCACAGACAGGACCCTGAGACCCCCCTCAGAGGCCAGACCCCCATCCAGGTTCCCAGACACCCCCCAGAGCCCAGACCCCCCCAGAGCCCAGACCCCCCAGCCAGGGGACCCAGAGCCCAGACCCCCCCCAGAGCACAGCCCCCAACCAGGTACCGCAGACCCCCCCCAGAGCCCAGACCCCCAGCCAGGGGCCCCAGACCACACCCAGAGCCCAGACCCCCATCCAGGGGCCCCAGACCCCCCCCGAGCCCAGACCCCCAGCCAGGGGCCCCAGACCGCCCCCAGAGCCCAGACCCCCAGCCACGGGCCCAAGAAGCCCCCCCGAGACCAGACCCCCCCAGAAACTAGCCCCCAGACAGATCCCATACCCCCAGCCAGGGGCCCCAGACCGCCCCCAGAGCCCAGCCCCCAGCCACGGGCCCAAGAAGCCCCCCAGAGCCCGACCCCCCAGAAATCAGCCCCCAGCCAGAATCCCATACCCCCAGCCAGGGCCCCAGACCCCACCCAGACCCCAACCCCCAGCCAGGGCCCCAGAACCCCCCCCAGAGCTCAGACACCCAGCCAGGGGCCCCAGACCCCCCAGAGCTCAGACCCCCAGATAGGACCCCGAGACCCCCGTCAGAGGCCAGACCCCCTTCCAGGTTCCCCAGACACCCCCCAGAGCCCAGGACCCCCCCAGAGCCCAGACCACCCAGCTAGGGGCCCCAGAGCCCAGACCCGCCCCCAGAGCCCAGCCCCCAACCAGGTACCGCAGACCCCCTCCCAGAGCCCAGAACCCCAGCCAGGGCCCCAGACCACACCCAGAGCCCAGACCCCCAGCCAGGGCCCCAGACCCCCCCCGAGCCCAGACCCCCCAGCCAGGGGCCCCTGACCCCCCCAGCCAGGGGCCCCAGACCCCTCATCCAGGGCCCCAGACCCCCCCAGAGCCCAGACCCCCAGCCAGGGGCCCCAGACTCCCCCATATCCCAGCACCCAGCCAGCGGCCCCAGAACCCCCCCCAGAGCCCATAAGCCCAGCCAGGGCCCCAGACCCCCCCCCACAGAGCCCATAAGCCCAGTCAGGGGCCCTGACCCCACCCAGAGCCCCCACCCCCCAGCGAGGGGCCCCAGACCCGCCCCCAGAGCCCAGACCCCGCCAGAGCCCAGCCCCCAGCCAGATGCCCCAGACGCCCCCCAGAGCCCAGACCCCCAGCCAGGGGCCCCAGCGCCCCCCCCAGAGCCCAGACCCCCAGCCAGGGGCCCCAGACCCCCCAGATCCCAGACACCCAGCCAGGGGCACCAGACCCCCCAGAAGCTCAGACCCCCAATAGGGGCCGCAGACCCCCACCCAGGGGCCCCAGACCCCACCAAGACCCCAACCCCCAGCCAGGGGCCCCAGAACCCCCCAGAGCTCAGACACCCAGCCAGGGCCCCAGACCCCCCCAGAGCTCAGATCCCCAGACAGGACCCCGAGACCCCCTCAGAGGCCAGACCCCCTTCCAGGTTCCCCAGACACCACCCAGAGCCCAGACCCCCCAGAGCCCAGAACCCCCAGCCAGGGGCCCCAGAGCCCAGACCCCCCCCAGAGCCCAGCCCCCAAACAGGTACCGCAGACCCCCCCCAGAGCACAGAACCCCAGCCAGGGGCCCCAGACCCACCCAGGGGCCCAGACCCCCAGCCAGGGGCCCCAGACCCCCCCCAAGCCCAGACCCCCAGCCAGGGGCCCCAGACCGCCCCCAGAGCCCACACCCACAGCCAGGGGCACCAGACCCCCCCCCCAGAACCACACCCCCAGCCAGGGGTGCCAGACCCCCCCCAGAGCCCACACCCCCAGCCAGGGGCCCAAGACCCCCCCCCAGAGCCCAGACCCAAGCTAGGGGCCCCAGACACCCCCCAGAGCCCAGACCCCCAGCTAGGGGCCCCAGACCCTGCCCAGCCAGGGGCCCCAGACCCCACCCAGAGCCCCCACCCCCAGCGAGGGGGCCCCAGACCCGCCCCCAGAGGCCAGAACCCGCCAGAGCCCAGCCCCCAGCAAGATGCCCCAGACGCCCCCCAGAGCCCAGACCCCAGCCAGGGGCCCCAGCGCCCCCCCCAGAGCCCAGACCCCCAGCCAGGGGCCCCAGACCCCCCCAGAGCCCAGACCCCCAGCCAGGGCACCAGACCCCCCCAGAGCTCAGACCCCCCACTACTGGCCCCAGACCCCCACCCAGGGGCCCCAGACCCCACCCAGACCCCAACCCCCAGCCAGGGGCCCCAGAACCCCCCCAGAGCTCAGACACCCAGCCAGGGGCCCCAGACCCCCCCAGAGCTCAGACCCCCAGACAGGACCCCGAGACCCCCCTCAGGGGCCAGACCCCCTTCCAGGTTCCCCAGACACCCCCCAGAGCCCAGACCCCCCCAGAGCCCAGACCCCCCAGCCAGGGGCCCCAGAGCCCAGACCCCCCCCAGAGCCCAGCCCCCAACCAGGTACCGCAGACCCCCTCCCAGAGCCCAGAACCCCAGCCAGGGGCCCCAGACCACACCCCGAGCCCAGACCCCCAGCCAGGGGCCCCAGACCGCCCCCAGAGCCCACACCCACAGCCAGGTGCACCAGACCCCCCCCCCAGAACCCACACCTCCAGCCAGGGATGCCAGAGCCCCCCCAGAGCCCACACCCCCAGCCAGGGGCCCAAGACCCCCCCCCCAGAGCCCAGACCCCAGCTAGGGGCCCCAGACACCCCCCAGAGCCCAGACCCCCAGCTAGGGGCCCCAGACCCTGCCCAGACAGGGCCCTAGACTCCCCCAGAGCCCACACCCCCATCCAGGGGCCCCAGACCCCCCAGCCAGGGGCCCCAGACCCCCCATCCAGGGGCCCCAGACCCCGCCCAGAGCCCAGGCCCAGAGCCAGGGGCCCCAGACCCCCCCCCAGAGCTCAGACCCTCAACTAGGGGCCACAGACCCCCCCCAGACCCCAACCCCCAGCCAGGGGCCCCAGAACCCCCCAGAGCTCAGACCCACAGACATGACCCTGAGACCCACCTCAGAGGCCAGACCCCCATCCAGGTTCCCCAGACACCCCCCAGAGCCCAGACCCCCCCAGAGCCCAGACCCCCCAGCCAGGGGCCCCAGAGCCCAGCCCCCCCCCCACAGCCCAGCCCCAACCAGGTACCGCAGACCCCCTCCCAGAGCCCAGACCCCAGCCAGGGGCCCCAGACCACACCCAGAGCCCAGACCCCCAGCCAGGGGCCCCAGACCCCCCCCCGAGCCCAGACCCCCAGCCGGGGGCCCCAGACCGCCCCCAGAGCCCAGACCCCCAGCCACGGGCCCAAGAAGCCCCCCCGAGACCAGACCCCCCCAGAAACTAGCCCCCAGACAGATCCCATACACCCAGCCAGGGGCCCCAGACCGCCCCCAGAGCCCAGCCCCAGCCACGGGCCCAAGAAGCCCCCCAGAGCCCAGACCCCCCAGAAACCAGCCCCCAGCCAGATCCCATACCCCCAGCCAGGGGCCCAGACCCCCCCCCCAAAAGCCCCTGTCTGGGCGGGGTCTGGGCTCTGGGGGGGGTCTGGGGCCCCTGTCTGGGGGTGTGGGCTATGGGGGGGGGTCTGGGGCTCCTCGCTGGGGTGTGGGCTCTGGGGGGAGTCTGGGGCCCCTGTCTGGGGGTTGGGACTCTGGGGGGGGGTCTGTGGCCCATGTCTGGGGGTGTGGGCTTTGGGGGGGTTTGGGCTCTGGGGAGGGTCTGGGGCCCCTTGCTGGGGGTGTGGGCTCTGGGGGGGTCTGGGGCCCCTGGCTGAGGGTTTGGGCTATGGGGGTGTCTGGGGTTCCTCGGCCGGGGTTGTGGGCTCTGGGGGGAGTCTGGGGCCCCTGTCTGGGGGTGTGGGCTCAGGGTCGGTCTGGGGCCCATAGCAGGGGTCTGGGCTCTGGGGGGGGGTGTGGTGCCCTAGCTGGGGGCCTGGGCTCTGGGGGGGTCTGGGGCCCCTGGCTGGGTGTGTGGGCTGTGGGGGGATCTGTGGCCCCTGGCTGGGGGTGTGGGCTCTGGGGGGGGGTCTGGGGCCTCTGGCTGGGGGTGTGTGCTATGAGGGGGTCTGGGGCCCCTGCCTGGGGGTCTGGGCTCTGGGGGGGGGTCTGGGGCCCCTGGCTGGGGATCTGGGCTCTAGGGGGGGTCTGCGGCCCCTGGCTGGGGATCTGGGCTCTGGGGGGCTCTTTGGAGGAGCATTGCAGGTGAAATTTGGCTGTAGCTGTGAACAGAATTGAAATGTTTTGTGAGGAATTATCGACACCTAATAGAACAAAAAGCGCTGTAGAAAATCTAACGTGCGTGTCAAAGAGGCTTCCAGAAGAAATTTAGAAATTCCAGTGAACAGATTTGAATTGTCCATTGTGAGATATTCTCACGAGCGGATCTGCACCAAAATCTCAGCATTACATTTAAATAGCTTTTGGAGGAGGATTCCAGGAGAAGTTTGGCAGTAGCAGTGAACAGGGTTGAAATATTCATTCGGAGGTAATCTCACGAACGGAACTTTACGATAAGCCAACCAGTGCAGCATAATTGATTTGGAGGAGGATTCCAGGGGAAATTTAGTTGTATCAGTGAAACAATTGTAATGCTCTTTGTGAGGAATTTTCACGAATCGATCTGTGAAAGAAGCGCAGCATCACACCTAAATGGCGTTTTTAAGAGAATTCGAGGATAAATTTGGAAATTGCTGTGAACAGGATTGAATTGTTCATTGCGAGGTATTCTCACGAACGGATCTGTACCTAAAGCCAACCACTGCAGAATAATGGCTTTTGGAGGAGGATTCCAGGTGAAATTTGTCTCTAGCAGTGAACAGAATTGAAATGCTTTGTGAGGAATTTTCATAAACTGATGTGCACAAAAAGCGAAGTAACACATCTAAAAGAATTTGGAAATTGCAGACAACAGGATTGAATTGCTTGTAGTGATGTATTCTCACTTATCGCAGCAGTACATTTAACTTGCTTTTGGAGGAGGATTACAGGAGAGATTTGGCATAGCAGTGACCAGGGTTGAATTGTTCATTGTGAGGTATTCTCACGAACGGATCTGTACGATAAGCCAACCAGTGCAGCATAAGTGCTTTTGGAGGAGGATTCCAGGAGAAATGACGTTGTATCAGTGTAATAATCCAAATGCACTTTGTGAGGAATTTTCTTGAACCAATGTGTAAAAGAAGCTCATCAACACATCAAACTGGCGTTTGGAAGAGGAATCCAGGAAAAGTTTGGAACTTACAGCGAACAGGATTGAATTATTCATTGTCAGGCATTCTCCCGAACGGATCTGTACCAAAAGCGCAGCAGTACATCTAAAACGCACACACCCCCACCACGTCCGTTACGCTCACCGTCACCCCCATCCAACCGCCCCACCTCTTCCCCACCATTAAAGGGTGGGTTGGGGTGGGGGTGGGGGTGAGGGGTGGTTGAGGGTGGGGGTAAGGGTGAGGAAGGGGGTCTGTGTGATGTAAGGCTGGAGTTGGGCGTACGTGTGAGGGTAAGAATGAGGCTGAGGGTATTTTGGGGGGTTGGGGGTAATGGTGGGGTTGTGTTGGGAGTTAGGATGGGATGCGGGTATGGGTGAGGGAGGGGTTGGGGGTGGGGGAGAGGCTGAGGGTGACGGTGATTGTGGAGGCTGGGGTAAGGGTAAGGTGACGGTTAGGTTAGGGGTGGGGAGGGGATTGGGGGGTGGGTCAGGGGGAGGGTGATGATGAGGGTGGGGTTTGGGGGTGAGGGTTAGAGTGGCGGGGGGTGGGGGGATGTGGGGTTTGGTGAGGGTGAGGTTGAGGGTTGAGTGTGTGGGTAAGGGTGAGGGTGCCGGTGAGAGAAGGGGTTGGGAGTGGGGGTGGGGGTGAGGGTCAGGGTGGGCGTGGGGGTGGGGGTGAGGAGAGGGTGGGGGTGGGAGTGAGGGTGAGGCTGAGGGTAAGTGTAGGGTTATTGGTAAGGGTGGGGGTGGGGAGTGGGGGGTTGGGTGGGGCTGAGTGTGAGGGTTAAGGTTGACGGTGGATTTGGTGATTAGGATGAGGGTGTGGGTGAGGGTAGGGTTGGGGTTGGGGGTTGGGGTGAGCGTGAGGGTTAGAGTTAGGGGTGAGGGTAGGGGTGAGGATGATGGTGACGGTGGGTTTGGGGTTTAGGTTGGTGGTGGGTGGGGCTAGGGGTTGAGGTTATGGAGAGGGTGAGGGTGGGTGTCGGTTTAGGTGAGGATGGGGGTGTTGGTGGTGGCGAGGGTGGGACTTAGTGTGAGGGTGAGGGTGAGGGTGGGGGTGGGGGTGAGGGTGAGGGTGGGGGTGTGGGTAAGGGTGAGGGTGGAGGTGGGGGTGGGGGTGGGGTTGGGGGTAGGATTGAGGGTGAGGGTGAGGGTAAGGATGAAGGTGAGTGAGGATGAGGGGTTGGGGTGGGGGTGAGCGTGTGGATGAGGGTGAGTCTTGGGGTGGGGGTGAGCGTGAGGGTTGGCGTGGGGCTGAGGGTGAGGGTGAGGGTGAGTGTGAGGGTGGGGGTGGGTGAGCGTGAGGCTGAGGGTAAGTGTAGTGGTGGGGTAAGGGTGAGGTGTGGGAGTGGGGGGTTGTGTGGGGGTGAGGGTTAAGGTTAACGGCGATTAGGATGAGGGTGTGGGTGAGGGTAGGGTTGGGGGTGGGTGAGCGTGAGGGTTAGAGTTAGGGTGAGGGTAGGGGTGAGGATGATGGTGACGGTGGGTTTGGGTTTAGGTTGGCAGTGGGTGGGGCTAGGGGTTGAGGTGTTATGGAGAGGGTGAGGGGTGGGTGTCGGGTTTAGGGTGAGGATGGGGGTGTTGGTGGTTGCGAGGGTGGGACTTAGTGTGAGGGTGAGGGTGAGGGTGGGGGTTTGGGGTGAGGGTGAAGGTTGGTGTGGGGTTCGGGGTTAGGGTTAGGGTGAGTGTGAGAGTGATGGTGAGGGTGAGGCTGAAGGTGAGGGAGAGAGTGAGGTTGAGGGTGGGGCTGGGGGTTGGGGTCGGGGTGAGGGTGAGTATTGGTGTGAGGGTGTGGATGAAGGTGAGGGTGAGTCTTGGGGTGGGGGTGAGCGTGAGAGTGAGCGTGGTGGTGAGGGTGGGGTTTAGTATTATGGTGAGAGTGAGGGTGAGTGTGAGGGTGGGGGTGGGGTTTCGGGTTGGGTTGAGGGTTGGGGTGGGAGTGGGGGGTGAGGGGCCCCTGGCTGGGGGATCTGGGCTCTGGGGGCGGTCTGCGGCCCCTGGCTGGGGCTGGGCTCTGGGGGGGTCTGGGTCCCCTGGCTGGTGGTCCGGGCTCTGTGGGGTGGGATCAGGGTGAGGGTGATGATGAGGGTGGGGTTTGGGGTGAGGGTTAGAGTGGCGGGGGGGTGTGGGATGTGGGTTTTGGTGAGGGTGAGGTTGAGGTTGAGTGTGTGGGTAAGGGTGAGGGTGCCGGTGAGAAAAGGGGTCTGGAGTGGGGGTGGGGGTGAGGGTCAGGGTGGGAGTGTGGTGGGGGTTAGGGTGAGGGAGAGGGTGGGGGTGGGAGTGAGGGTGAGGGTGGGCGTGGTGTGAGCGTGAGGCTGAGGGTAAGTGTAGGGGTATTGGTAAGGATGGGGGTTGGGTGGGCTGAGGGTGAGGCTTAAGGTTGACGGTGGATTTGGTGATTAGGATGAGGGTGTGGGTGAGGGTAGGGCTGGGGTTGGGGGTTGGGGTGAGCGTGAGGTTAGAGTTAGGGTGAGGGTAGGGGTGAGGATGATGGTGACGGTGGGTTTGGGGTTTAGGTTGGTGGTGGGTGGGACTAGGGGTTGAGGTTATGGAGAGGGTGAGGGTGGGTGGTCGGGTTTAGGGTGAGGATGGGGGTGTTGGTGGTGGCGAGGGTGGGACTTAGTGTGAGGGTGAGGGTGAGGGTGGGGGTGGGGGTGAGGGTGAGGGAGAGGGTGGGGGTGTGGGTGAGGGTGAGGGTAAGGATGGGGGTGGGGGTGGGTTGGGGGTAGGATTGAGGTTGAGGTTGAGGATGAAGGGGAGGGTGAGTGAGGATGAGGGTTGGGTGGGGGTGAGGGTGTGGATGAGGGTGAGTCTTTGGGTGGGGGTGAGCGTGAGGGTTGGCGTGGGGGTGAGGGTGAGGTTTGGCGTTACGGTGAGGGTGAGGGTGAGTGTGAGGGTGGGGGGTGGGTGTGAGCGTGAGGCTGAGGGTAAGTGTAGGGGTGGGGTAAGGGTGGGGGTGGGAGTGGGGGTTTGGGGTGGGGGCGAGGTTAAGGTTGACGGCGATTAGGATGAGGGTGTGGGTGAGGGTAGGGTTTGGGGGTTGTGGTGAGCGTGAGGTTAGAGTTAGGGTGAGGGTAGGGGTGAGGATGATGGTGACGGGTGGTTTGGGGTTTAGGTTGCGGTGGGTGGGGCTAGGGGTTGAGGTTATGGAGAGGGTGAGGGTGGGTGTCGGGTTTAGGGTGAGTATGGGGGTGTTGGTGGTGGCGAGGGTGGGGACTTAGGGTGAGGTGGGGTGGGGTGGGGTTTTGGGGTGAGGATGAGGGTTGGGGTGGGGTTCGGGTGAGGGTTAGGGTTAGGTGAGTGTGAGAGTGATGGTGAGGGTGAGGGTGAAGGTGAGGGAGAGAGTGAGGTTGAGGGTGGGGCTGGGGGGTTGGGGTCGGGGTGAGGGTGAGTATTGGTGTGGGGGTGAGGGTGTGGATGAGGGTGAGGGTGAGTCTTGGGGTGGGGGTGAGCGTGAGGGTTGGCGTGGGGAATGAGGGTGTGGTTTAGCGTTACGGTGAGGGTGAGGGGTGAATGTGAGGGTGGGTGTGGGTGAGTATGAGGGTAAGGGTGGGAGTGGGGGTGTGGGTGGGAGTTGAGGCTGAGGTTAGGGTGGGGATCAGTGAGAGCGGGAAGGTAAGGGTTAGGTTAGATTAAGCTTTGGGTGGAGGGGGAGGGTGTGTGTGTGGGTGGAGTTAGGGTGAGAAATGAGGCTGGGGTCGGAGTGGGGGTCGGGGGTGAGGGTGGGGTGGGGGTGAGGGTGAGGGAGAGGGTGGGGTCAGGGTGGGGGGTGGGGGTTAGGGTTATAGTAAGGGTGGGGGTGGGGGTGAGGCTGACGGTGATGGTGAGGTAGGGGTTGGGGGTGGGGGTTGGGGTGAGGGTGAGGGTGGTGGTGGGGGTGGGGGTGAGGGTGGGAGTGGGGGGGATGAGTGAGGGTGAGAGTGGGCGTGGTGTGGGTGTTGGGTTTAGGGTGAGGGTGAGGTGAGGATGGGGGTGGGGTGGTGGTTGGGGTGAGGGTGGGAGGGTGGGGTGGGGGTGAGTGAGGGTGAGAGTGGGTGTGGGTGTTGGGTTTAGGGTGAGGGTAATGGTGAGGGTGAGGGTGGGGGGGTGGGGGTGGTGGTTGGGGTGAGGTTGAGGGTGGGGGTGAGCGCAAGGGTGGGCGTGGGCGTGGGTGTCGGATTGAGGGTGAGGGTGAGCATGATTGTGGGGTTGGGGTTAAAGGTGAGGGTGAGGGTAAAGTTGAGGTGGAGGTGGGGGGAGGTGAGGTGAGCGAGATGGTGAGGGTGGGGTTTGGGGTTAGGGTGTGTGATGAACTAGGACTGTTGTTAAGGTTTTCCCTGAGTACTGTGTGGGTGCCTCTGTTTCCCCTATGCAGTGCTTGAGTATCTAGGTGGTGGAACAAGGATGCATGAGTGTTACAGAGGGCCTGGACACAGAGAAGGGCTGACACTCGGTCTAGCAACAGATGGCCCCGGGCTCTCCCCTGCAAAGGTATGAGCTGAAGGTGTTCGAACAAAGGGATCAGGTGACCTCCTGGCCCGGGAAGCAGACAAAGGGGGAGGAGGGGCTGGATTAGTTTTCAGTTTGGAGCTGGCTTGGGAAGAGACGGGAGGGGGGCAGACAGGGTCTGGCCTCCCTGCCCCAGTTGGAGCTGTGGGGGGAAATGCAGGGAGCCCCCAGTCTGGGGTCTAAGCTCCCTGCCCCCCGGAAGGACACGACTGAGGGGTCTGGATGTACTGACAAGCTCTGGTTGGACTGTGTTCCTGGCATCTCTAATAAACCTTCTGTTCTACTGGCTGGCTGAGACTCCCAGTGAATCCGGGAAGAGGGACAGGGCCGGGACTCCCCTATACTCCGTGACAGGGTGAGGATGAGGGTGAGGGTCTGGGTTGTGGTGGGGGTTGGGGTGAGGCGTAGGGGGAGGGATAGGGGAAGGGTGACAGGGAGGGTGAGGTTGGGGGTGGGGGTGAGGGTGAGCGTAAGGGAGGGCGTGGGTGTCGGATTGAGGGTGAGGGTGAGCGTGATTGTGGGGTTGGGGTAAGGGTGAGGGTGAGGGTAAGGGTGGTGGAGGTGGGGGGAGGTGAGGGTGAGGGAGATGGTGAGGGTGGGGTTTGGGGTTAGGGTGAGAATGAGGGTGAGGGTTGGGGTTGGGGTGGGGGTTGGGGTGAGGGTGAGCATAAGGGTGAGGGGGAAGGTTAGGGTGAGGGTGAGGTTGGGGTGGGGGTGGGGTGAGGGTGGAGGTGGGGGTGGAGGGTGAGGTTGTGGGTGGGTTTGTGGGTGGGGGTGGGGGTGAGGGTGAGGGTGGGGTTTGGGGTGAGGGTGAGGGTTGGGGTGGGGTTCGGGTGAGGGTTAGTGTTAGGGTGAGTGTGAGACTGATGGTGATGGTGAGGGTGAAGGTGAGGGAGAGAGTGAGGTTGAGGGTGGGGCTGGGGGTGGGGTCGGGGTGAGGGTGAGTGTGAGTATTGGTGTGGGAGTGAGGGTGGGATGAGGGTGATGGTGAGTCTTGGGGTGGGGGTGAGCGTGAGAGTGAGCGTGGGGGTGAGGGTGGGGTTTAGTAGTGAGGGTGAGTGTGAGGGTGGGGGTGGGGTTTCAGGTTGGGTTGAGGGTGAGGGTTGGGGTGGGAGTGGGGGTGAGGGGCCCCTGCCTGGGGATCTGGGCTCTGGGGGGGGTCTGCAGCCCCTGGCTGGGGGCTGGGCTCTGGGGGGGTCTGGTCCCCTGGCTGGGGGGTGGGCTCTGGGGGGTGGTCGGCGGCCCTGGTTGGATTCTGGGCTCTGTGGGGTCTGGGGACCCTGGCTGGGGTGTGGGCTCTGGGGGG
>JBAIAC010000375.1:32500-35000 GCA_037349315.1 Chelydra serpentina
CCCTAACCCTAACCCTAAGTCTAACCCTAACCCTAACCCTAACCCTAAGTCTAACCCTAAGTCTAACCCTAACCCTAACCCTAACCCTAAGTCTAACCCTAACCCTAACCCTAAGTCTAACCCTAACCCTAACCCTAACCCTAACCCTAAACCTAAGTCTAACCCTAACCCTAACCCTAACCCTAACCCTAAGTCTAATCCTAACCCTAACCCAAACCCTTACCCTAACCCTAAGTCTAACCCTAACCCTAACCCTAACCCTAACCCTAACCCTAACCCTAACCCTAACCCTAACCCTAACCCTAACCCTAACCCTAACCCTAAGTCTAACCCTAACTCTAACCCTAACCCTAACCCTAAGTCTAACCCTAACCCTAACCCTAACCCTAACCCTAACCCTAACCCTAACCCTAACCCTAACCCTAAGTCTAACCCTAACCCTAACCCTAACCCTAACACTAACCCTAAGTCTAACCCTAACCCTAACCCTAACCCTAACCCTAACCCTAACCCTAACCCTAACCCTAACCCTAAGTCTAACCCTAACCCTAACCCTAACCCTAACCCTAACCCTAACCCTAAGTCTAACCCTAAATCTAACCCTAACCCTAACCCTAACCCTAACCCTAACCCTAAGTCTAACCCTAACCCTAACCCTAACCCTAACCATAGAATCATAGAATCATAGAATCTCAGGGTTGGAAGGGACCTCAGGAGGTCATCTAGTCCAACCCCCTGCTCAAAGCACGACCAACCCCAACTATATCATCCCAGCCAGGGCTTTGTCAAGCCTGACCTTAAAAACCTCCAAGGAAGGAGACTCCACCACCTCCCTAGGTAACCCATTCCAGTGCTTCACCACCCTACTAGTGAAAAAGTTTTTCCTAATATCCAACCTAAACCTCCCCCTCTGCAACTTGAGACCATTACTCCTTGTTCTGTCATCTTCTACCACTGAGAACAGTCTAGATCCATCCTCTTTGGAACCCCCTTTTAGGTAGTTGAAAGCAGCTATCAAATCCCCCCTCACTCTTCTCTTCTGCAGGCTAAACAATCTCAGTTCCCTCAGCCTCTCCTCATAAGTCATGTGCTCCAGCCCCCTAATCATTTTTGTTGCCCTCCGTTGGACTCTTTCCAATTTATCCACATCCTTCTTGTAGTGTGGGGCCCAAAACTGGACACAGTACTCCAAATGAGGCCTCACCAGTGCCGAATAGAGGGGAATAATCACGTCCCTCGATCTGCTGGAAATGCCCCTACTTATACAGCCCAAAATGCCGTTAGCCTTCTTGGCAACAAGGGCACACTGTTGACTCATATTCAGCTTTTCGTCCACTATAACCCCTAGGTCCTTTTCTGCAGAATTGCTGCCCAGCCATTCGGTCCCTAGTCTGTAGCAGTGCATGGGATTCTTCCGTCCTAAGTGCAGGACTCTGCACTTGTCCTTGTTGAACCTCATCAGATTTCTTTTGGCCCAATCCTCTAATTTGTCTAGGTCCCTCTGTATCCTATCCCTACCCTCCAGCGTATCAACCACTCCTCCCAGTTTAGTGTCATCTGCAAACTTGCTAAGGGTGCAGTCCACACCATCCTCCAGGTCGTTGATGAAGATATTGAACAAAACCGGCCCCAGCACCGACCCTTGGGGCACTCCACTTGATACCGGCTGCCAACTAGACATGGAGCCATTGATCACTACCCGTTGAGCACGACCATCCAGCCAGTTTTCTATCCACCTTACCGTCCATTCATCCAGCCCATACTTCTTTAACTTGCTGGCAAGAACGCTGTGCGAGACTGTATCAAAAGCTTTGCTAAAGTCAAGAAATAGCACATCCACTGCTTTCCCCTCATCCACAGAGCCAGTTATCTCATCATAGAAGGCAATTAGGTTAGTCAGGCATGACTTGCCCTTGGTGAATCCATGCTGACTGTTTCTGATCACTTTCCCCTCCTTTAAGTGGTTCAAAATTGATTCCTTGAGGACCTGTTCCATGATTTTTCCAGGGATTGAGGTGAGACTGACTGGCCTGTAGTTCCCCGGATCTTCCTTCTTCCCTTTTTTAAAGATGGGCACTACATTCGCTTTTTTCCAGTCATCCGGGACCTCCCCCGATTGCCATGATTTGTCAAAGATAATGGCCAATGGCTCTGCAATCACATCGGCCAACTCCTTTAGCACCCTCGGATGCAGTGCATCCGGCCCCATGGACTTGTGTTCGTCCAGCTTTTCTAAATAGTCCCGAACTACTTCTTTCTCCACAGAGGGCTGGTCACCTCCTCCCCATACCGTGCTGCGGAGTGCAGCCGTCTGGGAGCTGCCCTTGTCTGTGAAGACAGAGGCAAAAAAAGCATTGAGTACACTAGCTTTCCCCACATCCTCTGTCACAAGGTTCCCTCCCTCATTCAGCAAGGGGCCCACACGTTCCTTGACTTTCTTCTTGTTGCTAACATACCTGAAGAAACCCTTCTTGTTACTCCTAACATCTCCGGCTAGCTG
>JBAIAC010000376.1:0-41850 GCA_037349315.1 Chelydra serpentina
TGGGGGTCTGGGCTCTGGGGGGGGTCTGGGGCCCTGGCTGGGGGCTGGGCTCTGGGGGGGTCTGTGCTCTGGGGGTGTCTGGGGCCCCAGGCTGGGGGGCTGGGCTCTGGGGGGCTTTGGGGCCCCTGGCTGGGGGGCTAGGCTCTGGGGGGGGTCTGGGGCCCCTGGTTGGGGGGCTGGGCTCTGGAGGGGGTCTGGGGCCCCTGGCTGGGGGGCTGGGCTCTGGGCGGGGTCTGGGGCCCCTCGCTTGGGGCTGTTCTCTGGGGGAGATCTGTGTTCTGGGGGGGGGGTCTGGGGCCCCTTGCTGGGGGTGTGTGTTCTGGGGGGGGGTCTGGGGTCTCTGGGAGGGGGTCTGGGGCCCCTGGCTGGGTGGCTCGTCTCTGGGGGGGGAGTCTGTGGCCCCTGGCTGCGGGTCTGGGCTCTGGGGGGTGTCACGGAGTATAGGGGAGTCCGGCCCTGCACCCCTCTTCCCCGGATTCACTGGGAGTCTCAGCCAGCCAATTGAACAGAAGGTTTATTAGAGCCCAGCCTGGGGGCTCCCTGCATTTCGCCCCACAGCTCCAAATGGGGCTCCTCCTCTTCTCCGGCCAGCCCCAAACTGAAACTCTCCAGCCCCTCCTCCCACTTTGTCTGCTTCCCGGGCCAGGAGGTCACCTGATCCCTTTGTTCCCCCACCTTCAGCTCATACCTTTGCCGGGGGAGGGGCCGGGCCATCTCTTGCCATCAGACAGAGCCATTCTCTGTGTCCAGGCCTCTGCCTTCTAGGGCTTTGTAACACTCATGCACTGTTGTCCCACCACCTAGATACTCAAGCTCCGCATAGGGGAAACTGAGGCACCCACACAGTACTCAGTGAAACCTTAACAACAGTCCTAGTTCGTCACAGGTAGATGGACGTATTGGCAGAGGGAAGGGGAAGGGGCAAGGGTCAGAGGGTCAGGGGGGAGGAGAGAGGCAGGGCAGGTGGGTAGATGGACGTATTGGGAGAGGGAAGGGGAGGGTCAAGGGTCAGAGGGTCGGTGGGAGGAGAGAGACAGGGCAGGTGCGTACACGGACATATTTGGAGAGGGATGGGGAGGGGCAGGGGTCAGAGGGTATGGGGGGGGAGAGTGGCAGGGCAGGTGTGTAGATGGACATATTGGGAGAGTGAAGGGGGAGGGGCAGGGGTCAGATGGTTGGGGGAGGAGAGAGTCAGGGCAGGTGGGTAGATGGACGTATTGGGAAAGCGAAGGGGGAGGGGCAGGGGTCAGAGTGTCAGGGAGGGGGAGGAGAGAGGCGCCGCTGGTGGGTAGATGGACGTATTGGGAGATGGAAGGGGGAGGGGCAGGGTCAGAGCGTCGTGGGACGGGGAGAGAGGCAGGGCAGGTGGGTAGATGGACGTATTTGGAGAGGGAAGGGGGAGGGGCAGGGGTCAGAGGGTCTGGCGGGGAGAAGAGAGGCAGGGCAGGTGGGTAGATTGACATATAGGGAAAGGGAAGGGGGAGGGGCAGGGGTCAGAGGGTCGGGGGGAGGAGAGACAGAGGGCAGGTGGGTAGATTGATGTATTGGGAGAGGGAAGCGGGAGGGGCAAGGGTAAGAGGGTTGGGGGGGAGGAGAGAGGCAGGGCAGGTGGGTAGATTGACATATAGGGAAAGGGAAGGGGGAGGGGCAGGGGTCAGAGGGTCGGGGGGAGGAGAGACAGAGGGCAGGTGGGTAGATGGATGTATTGAGAGAGGAAAGGGGGAGGGGCAGGGGTCACAGGGTTGGGGGAGGAGGAGAGAGGCAGGGCAGATGGGTAGATTGACGTATTGGGAGAGGGAAGAAGGGAGGGGGAGGTGTAGGGGCAATTTTTCCCCGTGGGTGCTCCAGCCCCGGAGCACCCACGGAGTCGGCGCCTATGGACGCAGGGACATGCCGGCCACTTCTGGGAGCGGCGCGGCATGGAGGGAGGGAGGCAGAGTGGGCAGGGAGCCACCTTAGCCCTGCTGGGACGTCTCTGCACACCCGTTTGCGGGGGGGGGGGGATTAACTATTTTGACCGTTGGGCAGCAGAAACTGTCTCTGAAACTCTAAGTCCTGGTATTAAGGGCCTGGCTACTGAAGGAACAGCACAGCAGTGACAATGTGCAGGCGCGGCTAAACCTTTCAACCAACCACAAGTAAAAATGAATAAACTAATTTCAGGAGACGATATGAAGACAAGGAAAAACCATTTTGTAAAGAAATTATTTGTCCTGCTTAGCAGAGTTATATAGAAACTACCATAGCAATTCACGAGAGAACATTCAAAAACAAGAGAGAGAACGTTGCCTAAGCTTATTAGTAATAAACATCTAATGGGCATTTCCCTCAGAGTACAATATAACAATAGGGAAGTGGCAATGTGTCCAATTGCTAAAACAAATTCCCTGTTAGGACCAGTCCCAATCCGGGGTCAGTGACTCTGCATCCGAACTGAGGTACATGTTATTCAAAACAGTCTTGTTCACTGGCCAGTTCCCCCTATTGAATGCAGACAGCCATATTCGATGCATTGGTTACTCTCCATTCAGCAGGTTATTTACTACTTATTCATAACTACTGAAGCTGCTCTAAGCGGATGGGAGGGAGCTGTCCCATTTGTGTAGTTAACCCACCTCCCCGAGAGGTGGGAGCTATGTCAGCGGGAGAAGCTATGTCGGTGGGTGTGCAAGCTGTTCTGTTTACACTTATATATAATGTTTAATCAACTGCCCACAACATGGGGGTATAACTCAGTGGTAGAGTGTTTGACTGCAGATCAAATGGTCCTTGGTTCCCATCCAAGTGCACCCTTTGAAACCTGATCCTTCAACAAAAAATGTTGCATATCCATTTCCATTCTGTTCAGGATTCCCTGAATGGGGATGCCTTAAATGGATGGAAACACTCAACGTTTTTCTGTGCAAATGCATAAAAACCGAGCAAACACGTCCCTCGGTGCATCTATACTGTGATAACAGCCCTGCGGCCCGGCTGGCCTGGATCATCTGACTTGGACGTCTAGGTCTCTGGTTGTGGGACTAAAAACTGCAGTGGGGACATTTGGCTCAGGCTGGAGCCCGGCCTCGGAGACCCTCACCCCTCGTGGGATCTCAGAGGCTGGGCTCAAGCCCAAGCGTCTACACTGTAATTTTATAGCCCTGCAGCACAAGCCCCACAAGCCTGGATCAGCTGAGCCAGGGTTTGAGAACAGTGACTTGGGTGTGTTAATGGCAGTGTAGACGTAACGCTAGGCTATGTCCACACTGCAATGAACACCCAGGGCTGCCCTGTGCCAGCTCAGGCTCCCAGGGCTGGGCTGTGGGGTGGTAAATTTGCAGTGTAGACATCTCGGCTCAGGCTCAGTACCGGGCTCTGGGACCCCACAAGGTTGGGAGGGAGTTTAGCAAGCGACAAAGGGAAATTGGCCGTGGAGTATTACCCTGGGCTCACTGGCAGTTCCCCATTGGTCCATCTGCTTTGGGGCAGGGACCATAACACGTCCTGCTGCATTCGTTATTTCAAAGGGTGGTTTAGGATTTTCAGTCTCAGACACGGTGCACAAAGCAGGACTCCACCCTCGGCGTAAACTAAATGAGCCGCCCACAGATTCTGGCAGCCACAAGGAGCCATTTGGTGTGAGAGTCAGACCTGCCCCTGTCCCAGAGGGAGGGGTTGTCTGGGAGGGGACTGGAACACGGACCTGTCGGCTCTTAACTCCCAAACTTTCAGTAACTCTGTTATCAGCGCCTGGGAGTGTAATTTAAACCATAAAAACAGCCACACTGGGCTAGGCCAAAGGCCCATCTAGCTCTGTATCTTCTCTTCTGACAGTAGCCAATGCCAGGTGCCCCAAAAGCCACTCAACAAGGCACCACTGGGAGTTGAACCCAGGATCTCCTGTTTACAAGGCATGTGCATTAACCAGCTAAGCCATGGTGCCTGCCTGTAACTAGTGTCTGGTGTCTGCCCACACCTGACTCCCTGCCAGACCCCACCTGGGCCTTTGCTTGTGTTTGGATTCTGCAAAGCAGAGGAGCAGGGGAAGTTTTCCTTGCAAGCTGTGTGTGTGTGAATCCTTGGCCAGGTCTGCACTACAAAGTTATTTCAGCATCATTATATTTCTCAGGCGTGTGAAAAACACACGACGCTCCCTCAGTCAGGTGCACACACGGCAATGCCACGTCCGGCAACAAAACTGCCCTGTTTGGGCGACATAATAAAACCACCTCGACGAGAGGCCTAGAGCTTTTTGCAGCAAATTTAAAGTGACACATACCCAGCCCCCCACACCCCATACCCTGACTCCTGCACCCCCTTCACCCCCCCATCCCCCAGCCCTGACTCCTGTACCCCCCCACGACACCAGTCCTGACTCCTGTACCCCCCCACGACCCCAGTCCTGACTCCTGCACCCCCACACATCCCCACCCCCACCCTGCGCACCAAACAGGAGCTCCTGCACCCCCCGCCACATTCCTACCTGCCCCCCTCGCACCAAACGGGAGCTGCCCCAGGTCAGCGCTCCACACCCCAACCCCCTGCCCCAACCCTGAGCCCCCTCCCTCACCCTGGCTCCTGGACAGACCCTGCACCCCAACCCCCAGCCTGCTCCTGCCCCTAACTCCCTCCCAGACCCTGCACCCCCAGCCCTGTGCTCAGTGCACCCCCAGCCCTGTGCTCAGTGCAGAGAGAGACGCAGAGAATGGGCTAGAACCAGGGAGAAGGTAGGTACCCGCTCTATGTGGGCAGGGGTGGGGGGGATCCTGTTTACCCCTCCCCAGCCCTGCTGTGCTTGAGTTTACCCCCAGCCCCTCCCTTGCTCTAGGGACCAGCCCTAGCTCCCGCCCCGATGTGCTATTGACCTGGCCCCTGCCTTGCTCCAGTCAGCAGGGACTAATCCTCCCCCCATGTCCCACTGTGCTCATCTGGCCCCTGACCCCTGCCCCTCTCCAGCTGGGGACCAATCCTTCCCGCCCTGTTCCTGCCCCACCGTGCTCTTGCCCCTGGCCCCTTCATTCCACAGGGGGGCCCAGAAATATGTTTGGCGCCAGGCCCACAAAAACTAACCCAGCCCTGGATACCAGACTGGGATGGGGATTGCATTGGCCTTTATTTGTATTCCCAATGGCATTTCTGTCTGTGATTTCGTTTTTCTTTGTCGAACGACATTTTCTCCTGGATCTGAGATTTAACTAGAAAAAGACTTTTTTGCCTTTGTTTTACCTGCTCGCTCTTGTGGTGGAAGGGGGCAGCTGCACTCACTGAACTGGGCTAGTTTAGTCAGTAAAGCATCCAGCTCTTAGTCTGGGGTTTGACCCCATGTCTGGGCTCTCAGCTTTATAAGTTGCCTTGTGTGCCAGGAGCCAAATGATTCCTGGTCATGTCCAGAGCGCTCAGGGGAGGTGGTGAGCTGGGGTGGGGACCGGTTCCTCTGTCCTCCCCCCAAGGGTTACATCCTGCAGCCCTACCTGCCCCCCCACCCCAGATCACCTCCGTTCCGCCTCTGCCTCCTCCCTTGAGCGCACCACCACTTCTCCTCCTCCCTGCCTGGGAGGGAGGGAGGTGGAGGGGAAATGTGGCACACCCAGGGGAGGGGGCAGAGATTTGGGGAAGGGGTTGGAATGGGGGCGGGGCCAGGGGAGGAGTTGGGGTGGGGGCGGGGGGGGCACGAGCAAGTCGAGTCGGTGCCTGTGGAAAGCCCTGGCTCAGGCTAGAGACACAGGGAGGTTTTGCTGTTCATGGAGCAAAGGAAATTCTGTCTGTGTGTGAAATGGAGGGAAACGAAACACCCACCCGATGACGCAAGGCCCAAAGGCACGAGGGTGAAGGAATCAGGCTGAGGAATGACTGAAGTGGACTCACCTGGGATTGAAATGACATTTGTTTCTGTCAAGTCGTGAGGAATGTGGCATTAATTCACATGTGGGGTTGAGGCTTCTTTAGCTCCTTGTAGAAACTTGAACTGGATTTCCCAGAAGGGAGAAAGGGAAAGTCCTGGAGCTGCCTTTAGTCCCTGGCTGGAGTCTCCTGGGCAGTGGAAAACGTTCCTTGTTTGCTGATGACAAGGGGATCGTTGAGAGCTCCGATGTCCCTCAGTGGGGATATGACGGGAAAGGGACTGTCTGAATTATCAGACAATATTCCTCCGCTGGGGGGGAGGGATAGCTCAGTGGTTTGAGCATTGGCCTGTTAAACCCAGGGTTGTGAGTTCATTCCTTGAGGGGGTCATTTGGGGATCTGAGCAAAAATTGGGGATTGGTCCTGCTTTGAGCAGGGGGTTGGACTAGATGACTTTCTAAGGTCCCTTCCAACCCTGAGATTCTATGATTATCAAGGTAGGAAATGGACAACAATCTACAGCAACGTCAGTAACGGGAAACTGCTGAATTGTAATTAATATGCAAACTAGATACCATTACCTTAGGCTTGAATATTGACAGTGAATGGCTCGGTCATTAGGTTAATTGAATTTATTTCCCCTCCTTAAATACCCTTAACATCTTTGTGTCAACTGTCTATAATGGGCCATGTTGATTATCACTTCAAAAGTTTCTTTCCTACTGATAACAGTCCCTTTCAACTAATTAGCCTCTTAACGTTGATATAGACACTCCCACCTTTTCCTGTTTCTCAGAATGTATAAATATCTGCTTACTGTACGTTCCATTCCATGCGTCTGATGAAGTGGGTTCTTAACCCACGAAAGCTTCTGCTGAAATAAATGTGTTAGTCTCTAAGGTGCCACAGGTATTTTTCTTATTTTCTTTTTATTAACCAAAAACACACTCTCATCATGCTCCAGCCAGCAGGGAAATGAGCAGGAATTCTTGCTGTTCAGCCATGGACACACTTACACAAGGGCACGGCAGTGAGTGTGTTGTGGAAGCTGGTCTGAGGAAACAATAGGAAACGATCACTCAGTGAGAACAGAACTAGAGTGTAGTGAGAAACTTGTGGTTCTTTAGTTTCAGTCCCTGAGCATCCTTGGTGTCAAGGGGAGCTGGGTCTTGTCTCACTCTCAGGCTGTGTCCACACTACAGAGTTACGCTGCTTTAGTTGAAGGGTTTCAATTAAACACTCTGCTCCTTGTGTCACCAGAGCGCATCCACTCTAGCAACTCTTGGGTCGCCCCAAAGAGCAGTGCATTGTGGGTAGCTATCGCACTGTGCAACTGGCCGCAGGGGGCTGTGGGAGGGGTTTGCAATGGCTCATGGGCCGGTGCAGCATCACATGATGCAGGTTGCTCTGTCCCATTGTTCCATGGGCTAGATTGCCATTACTAGATTGCCAGTTGCTTGTCAACTGAAGTGTGTGTGGCAGGGCAGAGAGTGTGTGACAGAGTGTGTGTGTGTGTGTGTTGGGGAAGAGTGAGTGTGTCGCACGCTGTCTCTAAGCTCAGACAGCTGCTGGAAGCCACCAGTCCTGAGGCAGGGGGAGGGGGACACCCCAGTAATGAGATAGGGGAAGCTTCCGCCCCCCAGCTCCGTGGTCGCCGTGCGGGGGAGCAGCATCCCCGGCAGTGATTTGCTCCTTGCTGCCGGAGCAGAGCAGCAGGCTCAGCCGTCAGAACTTCCCGGAGCGATGAGAGGGGAGGGGCCCAGCCTCTGGAGCAGGAACGCTGGGCAGGGAGTTCCCGGCGGGCATTGTGGGATACTGGCGGAGGCCAGTTCTGGTGATATAGTGACCAGCAGCGTTTACACCAGTGGTCTCAAACTCAAATTACCACGAGGGCCGCATGAGGACTAGTGCATTGGCCCGAGGGCCTCATCACTGACCCCGCCCCCTCGCTGCCCCCGACCCGCTCCCACTCCACCCCTTCCATTAGGCCCTGCCCCTTCTCCGCCTCTGCCCCTGTGAGCACGGCTTCCCGCTCCTCCCCCCTCCCTCCCAGAAACCACAAAGCTCTTCCCTGTAGGGAGTCAGGTGTGGGAAGACACAAGCGGGTAGCCATAGGCAGGCACCATGGCTTAACTGGTTAAAGCACCTGTTTTGTAAACAGGAGATCCTGGGTTCAACTCCCAGTGGTGCCTTGTTGAGTGGATTTTGGGCACCTGCTATTGGCTACTGTCAGAAAACAAAAAACAAAAGTAGATAGGCCTTCGGTCTAGCCCCGTGTGGCTCTTTTTATGGTTTAAATTACACTCCCAGGCACTGATAACAGAGTTCCTGAAAGTTTGGGAGTTAAGAGCTGATAGGTCAGTGTGCCAGGCCCCTCAAAAATGACCCCCTCCCTCTGGGACAGGGGCAGGTCTGACTCTCACACCAAATGGCTCCTTGTGGCTGCCAGAATCTGTGGGCGGCTCATTTAGTTTACGCCGAGGGTGGAGTCCTGCTTTGTGCACCGTGTCTGAGACTGAAAATCCTAAACCACCCTTTGAAATAATGAATGCAGCAGGACGTGTTATGGTCCCTGCCCCAAAGCAGACGGACCAATGGAAAGCTGAGAATCATAGAATATCAGGGATGGAAGGGACATTAGGAGGTCATCTAGTTCAAAACCCTACTCAAAGCAAAGCCAATCCCCAATTTTTGCCCCAGATCCCTAAACCACCCACTGAAAGATTGAACTCACAATCCTGGGTTTAGCAGGTCAATGCTTAAACCACTGACCTATCCCTCTCCCCGTAAAGCTAAAGATTTACTTTTCTCGGGTCCCTTAGCTGTCCAGCAAGGTGCTCCCCTTTTTGCCACTGGGATAACCCCAACCCCTGCAGGACAGAAGGTGGGGAAATGAGCTGAGAAAGCGTGCTGGAGAAAGCTGTTGTTTCCTGCCCTTTTTTTCTTGTTTAGTTTCTCTTCTACATCAAACTTGCAAGCTCTTTGTGTGTTCCTGGCTAGCTCAGTTGGTCGAGCATCAGACTTTTAATCTGAGGGTCCAGGGTTCAAGTCCCTGGTCAGGTGTAAAAAAGATCATTTCCCCCAGAAACTTCAGAAGTCAGCTCTTCAGTAGCCTCTTCGATGTTACTCTTTTCTTTTCAGGACTTGGGCTTTCCTAGGAAGAGCCATTCTCTGCCTGGGACTGAAGGGGCGACTTCCTCACATGCCCACTAGCGTCCCAGTCTGGAGGAAGAAAGGCTTCTGGGTCTACAGCAAACCGCTGCGTGCCGACTTGTTGAGCAAATACAGCACTGACCAGAGAGGCCAGAGAGGCCTTGAGCAAGGAAGGCAAATTATTGTCCGCTCAGGCTCTTCTGCACCGGAAGTCAGACAAACACGGGGTGTTCTCCCATGGTGTAAGGGCAGCACTCAGCACTTTGAATCCTGCAATCCAAGTACAAGTCTTGGTGGGACCTTGGAGCAGCTCTTCTGCCACCTAACACTCAGTAGCGTTGCCCTGTGTGGAGCAGAGATAGCGGCTGCTCCCTCTCTGAGCAGAAGCAGCTTCTTAAAAAAATTTTTTTAAAGGGGAACAGAGCTAAAAAAAAGCGCCTCCCCTTGCACTCACCCGTCGACACTGTTCAGCAAAAATTCAGCGGTGGGTCCTTCACTCGCTCCAGGTCTTCGGCAGCACTTCCGCGGCGGGTACCACTGAAGACCCGGAGCGAGTGAAGGGACGGGACCCGCCACCAAAGTGCCGCCGAACGGCTGGAGCTCCGCCGGGTGAGTACAAGGGGAGGCGCCTTTTTTTAGCTCCGCTCCCCCTGTGCTCTGCACCTGGGTACGCCACTGTTAACACAACTGGGTGTTCCAAGACTTCGTCTTGCTCTCTCCAATGACGTGGGAGCCTGTCTTTTGCCTGCTCGCTGTTGTGATTTGAGCGCCAGAGGGGACGTTTGATCCATAAACCTGGCCATGCCTGGAGTCCTGTAGGTAGGGGGTGCAAGCTCCATTTCCTCTGAGTCCTGAAGCCGGGCTGCAGCTTGGCCTAGGAGGGAACCTGATTGTTTGACCATGTTAAAGAAAACTACGATTGATAAATCGCTTGACTAACAGTGTCAGTCTGGCCGAGTGATCTAGGGCATCAGACTCAAGGCTTTGTCTTTTCATCATAGGTTGTTCTGGGCTCCATATAGAGGTGTGTGTTCACATCCCACTCCTGACACAATTATTGTTGTCTTCCACCTGAAGAAACAGCCTCAATTCCACCTCACCTGTAACATGACACCACCAACTGCTTAGCATTTGTATGAGAGAAGTCACCTGTGGGGCAATGCACACAGCGTCTCTCTCAGAGAGCAACAGTGACACGGGTGGCCACGTGGGGTAACGCACACAGCGTCTCTCTCAGAGAGCAACAGTGACACTGGGTGGCCACGTGGGGTAATGCACACAGCATCTCTCTCAGGGAGCAACAGTGACACGGGGTGGCCACGTGGGGTAACGCACACAGCGTCTCTCTCAGAGAGCAACAGTGACACCGTATGGCCACGTCGGGTAATGCACACAGCGTCTCTCTCAGAAAGCAACAGTGACACCGGGTGGCCACGTGGGGTAACGCACACAGCGTCTCTCTCAGAGAGCAACAGTGACACCGGGTGGCCATGTGGGGTAATGCACACAGCGTCTCTCTCAGAGAGCAACAGTGACACCGGGTGGCCACGTGGGGTAATGCACACAGCGTCTCTCTCAGAGAGCAACAGTGACACCGGGTGGCCACGTGGGGTAATGCACACAGCGTCTCTCTCAGAGAGCAACAGTGACACCGGGTGGCCACGTGGGGTAATGCACACAGTGTCTCTCAGAGAGCAACAGTGACACCGGGTGGCCACGTGGGGTAATGCACCCAGCATCTCTCTCAGAGAGTGACAGTGACACCAGGTGGCCACGTGGGGTAATGCACACAGCATCTCTCTCAGAGAGCAACAGTGACACCAGGTGGCCACGTGGGGTAATGCACACAGCGTCTCTCTCAGAGAGTGACAGTGACACCAGGTGGCCACGTGGGGTAATGCACACAGCGTCTCTCTCAGAGAGCAACAGTGACCCCGGGTGGCCACGTGGGGTAATGCACACAGCGTCTCTCTCAGAGAGCGACAGTGACACCAGGTGGCCACGTGGGGTAACGCACACAGCGTCTCTCTCAGAGAGCAACAGTGACACCGGGTGGCCACGTGGGGTAATGCACACAGCATCTCTCTCAGAGAGCAACAGTGACACCGGGTGGCCACGTGGGGTAATGCACACAGCATCTCTCTCAGAGAGCAACAGTGACCCCGGGTGGCCACATGGGGTAATGCACACAGCATCTCTCTCTCAGAGAACAACAGTGACACCGGGTGGCCACGTGGGGTAATGCACACAGCGTCTCTCTCAGAGAGCAACAGTGACACCGGGTGGCCATGTGGGGTAATGCACACAGCGTCTCTCTCAGAGAGCAACAGTGACACCGGGTGGCCACGTGGGGTAATGCACACAGCGTCTCTCTCAGAGAGCAACAGTGACACCGGGTGGCCACGTGGGGTAATGCACACAGCGTCTCTCTCAGAGAGCAACAGTGACACCGGGTGGCCACGTGGGGTAATGCACACAGTGTCTCTCAGAGAGCAACAGTGACACCGGGTGGCCACGTGGGGTAATGCACCCAGCATCTCTCTCAGAGAGTGACAGTGACACCAGGTGGCCACGTGGGGTAATGCACACAGCATCTCTCTCAGAGAGCAACAGTGACACCAGGTGGCCACGTGGGGTAATGCACACAGCGTCTCTCTCAGAGAGTGACAGTGACACCAGGTGGCCACGTGGGGTAATGCACACAGCGTCTCTCTCAGAGAGCAACAGTGACCCCGGGTGGCCACGTGGGGTAATGCACACAGCGTCTCTCTCAGAGAGCAACAGTGACACTGCGTGGCCACGTGGGGTAATGCACACAGCGTCTCTCTCAGAGAGCGACAGTGACACCAGGTGGCCACGTGGGGTAACGCACACAGCGTCTCTCTCAGAGAGCAACAGTGACACCGGGTGGCCACGTGGGGTAATGCACACAGCATCTCTCTCAGAGAGCAACAGTGACACCGGGTGGCCACGTGGGGTAATGCACACAGCATCTCTCTCAGAGAGCAACAGTGACCCCGGGTGGCCACATGGGGTAATGCACACAGCATCTCTCTCTCAGAGAACAACAGTGACACCGGGTGGCCACGTGGGGTAATGCACACAGCGTCTCTCTCAGAGAGCAACAGTGACCCCGGGTGGCCACGTGGAGTAATGCACACAGCATCTCTCTCTCAGAGAGCAACAGTGACGCCGGGTGGCCACGTGGGGTAATGCACACAGCGTCTCTCTCAGAGAGCAACAGTGACACCAGGTGGCCACGTGGGGTAATGCACACAGCATCTCTCTCAGAGAGCAACAGTGACACCGGGTGGCCACGTCGGGTAACGCACACAGCGTCTCTCTCAGAGAGCAACAGTGACAGCGGGTGGCCACGTGGGGTAATGCACACAGCGTCTCTCTCAGAGAGCAACAGTGACACCGGGTGGCCACGTGGGGTAATGCACACAGCGTCTCTCTCAGAGAGCAACAGTGACCCCGGGTGGCCACGTGGGGTAATGCACACAGCATCTCTCTCTCAGAGAGCAACAGTGACACCGGGTGGCCACGTGGGGTAATGCACACAGCGTCTCTCTCAGAGAGCAACAGTGACACCGGGTGGCCACGTGGGGTAATGCACACAGCGTCTCTCTCAGAGAGCAACAGCGACACCGGGTGGCCACGTGCGGTAATGCACACAGCGTCTCTCACAGAGAGCAACAGTGACACTGGGTGGCCACGTGGGGTAATGCACACAGCATCTCTCTCAGAGAGCAACAGTGACACCAGGTGGCCACGTGGGGTAATGCACACAGCGTCTCTCTCTCAGAGAGCAACAGTGACACCGTATGGCCACGTCGGGTAATGCACACAGCGTCTCTCTCAGAGAGCATCAGTGACACCGGGTGGCCATGTGGGGTAATGCACACAGCGTCTCTCTCAGAGAGCAACAGTGACACCGGGTGGCCACGTGGGGTAATGCACACAGCGTCTCTCTCAGAGAGCAACAGTGACACCGGGTGGCCACGTGGGGTAATGCACACAGCGTCTCTCTCAGAGAGCAACAGTGACACCGGGTGGCCACGTGGGGTAATGCACACAGTGTCTCTCAGAGAGCAACAGTGACACCGGGTGGCCACGTGGGGTAATGCACCCAGCATCTCTCTCAGAGAGTGACAGTGACACCAGGTGGCCACGTGGGGTAATGCACACAGCATCTCTCTCAGAGAGCAACAGTGACACCAGGTGGCCACGTGGGGTAATGCACACAGCGTCTCTCTCAGAGAGTGACAGTGACACCAGGTGGCCACGTGGGGTAATGCACACAGCGTCTCTCTCAGAGAGCAACAGTGACCCCGGGTGGCCACGTGGGGTAATGCACACAGCGTCTCTCTCAGAGAGCAACAGTGACACTGCGTGGCCACGTGGGGTAATGCACACAGCGTCTCTCTCAGAGAGCGACAGTGACACCAGGTGGCCACGTGGGGTAACGCACACAGCGTCTCTCTCAGAGAGCAACAGTGACACCGGGTGGCCACGTGGGGTAATGCACACAGCATCTCTCTCAGAGAGCAACAGTGACACCGGGTGGCCACGTGGGGTAATGCACACAGCATCTCTCTCAGAGAGCAACAGTGACCCCGGGTGGCCACATGGGGTAATGCACACAGCATCTCTCTCTCAGAGAACAACAGTGACACCGGGTGGCCACGTGGGGTAATGCACACAGCGTCTCTCTCAGAGAGCAACAGTGACCCCGGGTGGCCACGTGGAGTAATGCACACAGCATCTCTCTGAGACAGCCACAGTGACACTGGGTGGCCATGTGGGGTAATGCACACAGCATCTCTCTCTCAGAGAGCAACAGTGACGCCGGGTGGCCACGTGGGGTAATGCACACAGCGTCTCTCTCAGAGAGCAACAGTGACACCAGGTGGCCACGTGGGGTAATGCACACAGCGTCTCTCTCAGAGAGCAACAGTGACACCGGGTGGCCACGTCGGGTAACGCACACAGCGTCTCTCTCAGAGAGCAACAGTGACAGCGGGTGGCCACGTGGGGTAATGCACACAGCGTCTCTCTCAGAGAGCAACAGTGACCCCGGGTGGCCACGTGGGGTAATGCACACAGCATCTCTCTCTCAGAGAGCAACAGTGACACCGGGTGGCCACGTGGGGTAATGCACACAGCGTCTCTCTCAGAGAGCAACAGTGACACCGGGTGGCCACGTGGGGTAATGCACACAGCGTCTCTCTCAGAGAGCAACAGCGACACCGGGTGGCCACGTGCGGTAATGCACACAGCGTCTCTCACAGAGAGCAACAGTGACACTGGGTGGCCACGTGGGGTAATGCACACAGCATCTCTCTCAGAGAGCAACAGTGACACCAGGTGGCCACGTGGGGTAATGCACACAGCGTCTCTCTCTCAGAGAGCAACAGTGACACCGGGTGGCCACGTGGGGTAATGCACACAGCGTCTCTCTCAGAGAGCAACAGTGACACCGGGTGGCCACGTCGGGTAATGCACACAGCCTCTCTCTCAGAGTGCATAGCTCACCTCTCATACCGGGTGGAGAAACTGGAGAAAGTGGTGGCAGCTCTTCGATGGGTCAGCTGGTAGAGCAAAGGTCTGGAGCTGGTGCTCAGGAAGTCATCCTTACCTCGCCCTTGTGACTCCAGCTTGAAGGGGAGCTTCTTTTCCTTCTCCTTGCTGAGAAAGAGCAAGTGAAAACAGGAAGCTCACATGGGCCAACTGGGTTCACAAGCACATGCTGCTTTTCCCTGCTGTGGGGCATGAAATAAGGGACTCATGGCAGGTAAAGCCACTGCTGCCCTTCCAGAAAACAGCCCAGCCCTGCGCCCAAAGAGCAGGCTAAAGCCTGGGGGTGAACTAGGGTCCTCTAGATCATCAGTCTAATGCTCTCCTCACTGAGCTACTTCAGCATCTACAAGTGACTATTTGGACATGCTGCTTCTGTGTCTGGGATGTTTTTGTCAGTCCTGGCACACAAGAAGGATGTCATTGCGAGACGCCCATGAGGGGAAGATGAATCTTTGCCGGCCTTACTCAGCCCTGTGAAGTATTACCTTGGACTCAGCTCTCCACTGGTCTGTCTGCTTTGGGGCAGGGACCATAACACGTCCTGCTGCATTCGTTATTTCAAAGGGTGGTTTAGGATTTTCAGTCTCAGACACGGTGCACAAAGCAGGACTCCACCCTCGGCGTAAACTAAATGAGCCGCCCACAGATTCTGGCAGCCACAAGGAGCCATTTGGTGTGAGAGTCAGAGCTGCCCCTGTCCCAGAGGGAGGGGTCATCTGCGAGGAGACTGGAACACGGACCTATCAGCTGTTAGCACCCGAACTTTCAGTAACTCTGTTATCAGCGCCTGGGAGTGTAATTTAAACCATAAAAACAGCCACTGGGCTAGACCAAAGGCCCATCTAGCTCTGAATCTTGTCTTCTGACAGTAGCCAATACCAGGTGCCCCAAAAGCCACTAAACAAGGCACCACTGGGAGTTGAACCCAGGATCTCTTGTTTACAAGGCAGGTGCTTTAACGAGCTAAACCATGGTGCCCACCAGTGACTAAACCATAGTGTCTATCCACACCTGACTCCCTGCCAGACCCCACCTGGGCCTTTGCTTGTGTTTAGATTCTGCAAAGCAGAGGAGCAGGGGAAGGTTTCCTGGCAAGCTGTGTGTGTGTGAATCCTTGGCCAGGTCTGCACTACAAAGTTATTTCAGCATCATTATATTGCTCAGGCGTGTGAAAAACACACAACGCTCCCTCGGTCGCCAGCTTTTGGCTGGTGCACACACGGCAATGCCATGTCTGGCGACAAAACTGCCCTCTGTTGGCGACAAAATAAACCCACCTCGACGAGAGGCCTGGAGCTTTTTGCAGCAAACTGAGAGTGACAAAGTGTCGGTGTAGACGCTGCTGGTCATTACATCACCAGAACTGGCCTCCGCCAGTATCCCACAATGCCCGCCGGGAACTCCCTGCCCTGCCTTCCTGCTCCACAGGCTGGGCCCCTCCCCTCTCATCGCTCCGGGAAGTTCTGACGGCTGAGCCTGCTGCTCTGCTCCGGCAGCAAGGAACAAATCACTGCCGGGGGATGCTGCTCCCCCGCACGGCGACCACGGAGCTGGGGGGCGGAAGCTCCTTACAGTGGGGGGGGGCCACCGGCATCCGAACTGTGCTGCCCCCATGACGCCCCTTTCCCCCAAGGACCTGCACTCACGCCTCCCCTTCTCCCTGGGGCCCCAACCCTACACCGCCCCGTCTCCCTGAGACCCCAACCCTACACCGCCCTGTCTCCCTGAGGCTCCATCCCACACTTCCCCCGAGGCCACAAACACAGAATGCCTCTTCTCGTCAGGCCTCCGTCCTGTTCCCCCCTCCACTGTTCGTCCTTACGGCTGGTAACCCCCCTGTTCCGCCCCCCTGACACAGAGCCAGGCAGGCAGCAGCGTGTGTGTGTGTGTGAGAGAGAGAGAGGGAGAGACACTGCTGTGCAGTGCTGAGCTGAACCAGTGAGGGAAGCGGGAGCTGATGTCAGGGGTGTTCCCCTCCCCTTGCTTCAGGACTGGGGTGTCCCCCTCCCCCTGCCTCAGGACTGGGGTGTCCCCCTCCCCCTGACTCAGGACTGGTTGGTTCCAGCAGCTGTCTGAGCTTAGACACAGTGTGCCAGCACACTCTCTCTTCCCCAACGCACAGACTGGCTCTCCACACACACACACACAGACACACACTCTGTCACACACTCTCTGCCCCGCCACACACACTGCAGTGGAGAAGCAGCTGGCAATCTAGTAGGCTGCCCATGGAACAATGGGACAGAGAAACCTGCATCATGTGATGCTGCACCGGCCCATGAGCCATTGCAAACCCCTCCCAACGCCCCCTGCGGCCAGTTGCACAGTGCGATAGCTACCCACAGTGCACTGCTCTTGGGGGCATTTCAAGGGCTGCTGGCGTGGATGCGCTCTGGTGACACAAGCAGCATAGTGTGGACATGCAACAGCAGTTTAATTATAATGCTTTAACTAAAGCAGCATAACTCTGTAGTGTAGACACAGCCTGAGAGTGAGACAAGAGAAGACCACCTAGCCTCTCACTGCCACAAAGGATGCTCAGGGACTGAAACTAAAGAACCACAAGTTCCTCCGTAGTTGACAGGGTTTGAACCTGTGCAGGGAAACCCCAATGGATTTCTAGTCCTTCGCCTTAACCACTCTCAGAAGTGTCCCAACAAAGACAGCATCGTTACAGCTGCGCAAAGGTCTTGGCTGCCTCATGCCTCCTCAGGGGAGTGCGGCCATGCTGCCCACGCCCGAGTCACGTCCGCAGCCTGGCCCGCCCCGGCTGACGGCGTGCAGAGCCACGCAAGTCAATGGCAGGTGGAGTCGGGAGCCTCGGCTCTTTCCCCCGACAGCCCCACGGAGCTGCCGAGCATCCCGAGATCCTCCTCGTGTTCTCCCGCAGCAGCCGCCTGCCGGGGTGGGTGGGAAAAGGGGACGAGGACGCGCTGCTGCCTCAGGCCGGGACGGGAGCCCTCACCACGCACAGGCCTGCAGGTTTTGCAGTGGGGAGCAGGGCCAGGCAAGTGGGGCTGTCTCAGGAGTCCCAGGGGGCTTGGCCAGTGGGGAGGGTCTAGGGCACATGTCGGGGGCAGGGTGGGGCATTAGGGATACAGGATGTGAGACTGGTTAACATGAAACCGCACAAAACACCTCCCGCTTTGCTCCAGCTAAAGGCCCTGCTTTGGCCTGTCCCCGTTTCATGAAAATCTCCATCTCTCCCCCGGCTCTCAGACACCCCCTTTCCCCCAGGGGCATTGTCACCATTTCTTCCTTTTTTCATGAGCTCGTACAAATAGTTTTGCCATGGAAATGATCCAGTACATTTAAAATGAGAAAACCAATCCCACAACACGTGTGTATCTCCTCCCCCAGACAGAGTGTGGGTCTGAATCTTTCTACTGACCAGTCTGGGCAGGCAGAGTCACCCCCACATTCACTGCACGTCGGGCCCAGGACTTGCGCCCAGCAGTTCTTGGGGCTGTGGGGAGAACCGAGCGTCACGGGCAGCAGCGAGGGAGGGCGGCTGGGACTGAGCTGTCTGGGGAATATTTTAACCCGTAGCTGTTTATCGGAGGATTAAATCAATGTGGCTTCTACTGCTCCGTCTCGCCCCAGGAAACAACGGCTCTGTGCCAGGTGCCCAAACCTGCTAACAGTAAGAAGTGAAATGAAATGGCCACATGATGGCGACAGAACCTAGGAAATGAGAAGCCAGGTTGTTGGTCAATGTGCTTTGAAGGTGAAAAGGGAGATGTTTCCTCTTTGACCCCTCGGCCCCCCCTCTAATCCACTAGACCCCCCGTTCCTCCCACAGCCAGGAGTAGAACCCAGGAGAGAGAGAGAGAGAGATTAGCTAGTGGTTCTAGATCAAATTGTTAAACGTGGAATCGTGTTTTGTCCCCTGAAACAATCCTGTGTAGTTTTGTCTGTATAACATCTACCGGTGCCCCTCACTCCCGACCCGCAGCCCCTTCTATCCCAGCCCCGAGCTCCCCAGTCACTGCTCTGCCGGTGCCCCTCACTCCCGACCCGCAGCCCCTTCTATCCCGCCCTGAGCTCCCCAGTCACCGCTCTGCCGGTGCCCCTCACTCCCGACACGCAGCCCCTTCTATCCCGGCCCTGAGCTCCCCAGTCACCGCTCTGCCGGTGCCCCTCACTCCCGACCCGCAGCCCCTTTTATCCCAGCCCTGAGCTCCCCAGTGACCGCTCTGCCGGTACCCCTCACTCCCGACCCGCAGCCCCTTCTATCCCAGCCCTGAGTTCCCCAGTCACCGCTCTGCCGGTGCCCCTCACTCCCGACCCGCAGCCCCTTCTATCCCAGCCCTGAGTTCCCCAGTCACTGCTCTGCCGGTGCCCCTCACTCCCGACCCGCAGCCCCTTCTATCCCGCCCTGAGCTCCCCAGTCACCGCTCTACCGGTGCCCCTCACTCCCGACCCGCAGCCCCTTCTGTCCCAGCCCTGAGCTCCCCAGTCACCGCTCTGCTGGTGCCCCTCACTCCCGACCCGCAGCCCCTTCTGTCCCAGCCGTGAGCTCCCCAGTCACTGCTCTGTCGATGCCCCTGTCGGGCGATTCTCTGGAACTGCTCCCTACGAAGCCAATCAGGACTCTGGAGGAGCCTCCTCGCTGAGCCGACTGTCTCCAGGGCAAGAAGCTTCCCCAGCTTCGACCTTCCTGGGTCTGACCCTGGAGCATTCAGCATCCCCTTCTTCACCCAGCGGGGCTCGTGGGGAAGCCAGAGGGCCCTGCCCCCCAACTCTGCCGTCAGACGTGACTGTCAGCCAGCCAGTGAAACAGAAGGTTTATTACACAACAGGAACAGAGTCTAAACCAGAGCTAGTAGGTACAGAGAACAGGACCCCTCAGTCAGGTCCATCTTGAGGGGTGGGGAGGCCAGAGCCCATCTAGACCTCCCTCCATGTGCCCAGCCAGCTCTGAACTCTCCAGCCCCACCTCTGCCTTTGTCTCCTTCCCGGGCCAGGAGATCACCTGGTCCCTTTGTTCCCCAACACCTTCAGACAGCACCTTTGCAGGGGAGGGGCCCAGGCCAGCAGTTGCCAGGAGACAGGGTGTTGGCGATTCTCTGTCATTACACTGGCCCTCTAGGGCTTTGCAACAATCACACCCCTCATCCCACCACCTAGAGACTTAAGAAATGCATAGGGGAAACTGAGGCATAGGGGAAACTGAGGCACACACTCAGTATTCAGAGGAAACATTAGGAACAGTCCCACTTCGTTACACCCTCCCTGAATGTTTGTTTAAATCAGTTGGTGGTGGCAGCGTACCGTTCAAGGACAAATGTGCCTTGGGGACGTTTTTATCCTAAACTGGTAAAAATAAGCTTAGGGGAGGTCTTTCATGCAGGTCCCCACATCTGTACACTAGAGTTCAGAGTGAACCCTGACAACCTCCTTCCCAGGGCTCTAGCTGAACCCAGAGCATTGGCCAGAGTGGCCAAGAAGAGGCTCCAGCCCTGAAGGGAGCAGGACTTTCAGCATAAAGAGAAAACTTCACAAGCACAACTGCGAAGGGACTCGAACCCTCAATCGTCTGATCCGAAATCAGACGCCTGACCCATTAGGCCATGCGGTCACACGGGAAAAGTCTCTCCAAGCCACTTCTTTAGAAAAGACGGACACTGTGTTTGTCGGGTCATCTACGGAGGGGGCAGAGACACTCTGGGCACAAGGAGTCGAGTTCCCAGCGAGATGTGAGACTGAGTTCTATGAAGCCAGGGGCAGGATTTGGTGGGGAGGCTTAAACAAGGGGGTTTGGGGGGCAGAGGACGGACCGGCTGTCTAGGTGCGGAGATTTAGTCGCACTGGGGCACAGGAGGGAGGAGCAGGAGGAATCCTGCTGATGGGCTGTGGCCATGGAGAAAAAGAGGAAGGGCTCCTGGGACTTTTTTTTGCCTCTGTTTTACCCGCCTGCTCTTGTGGTGGAAGGGGGCAGCTGCACTCACTGAACTGGGCTAGGTCAGTCAGTAGAGCATCAAGCTCTCAGGCGGGGGTTCAAGCCCCATGTCTGGGCTCTCAGCTTTTTAAGTTCCCTTGTGTGCCAGGAGCCAAATGACTGCTGGTGGTGTCCAGAGCCACCCCCGGGTTCCCAGAAGCCCTGGCCATTTCCTGGTCAGGCCCCTTGCTCCTGCTGAGTCCTTAGGGCCGCATGTTGTGCAGGCCTGGTCTAGGGCCTGGCTTATACAGGAGGTGTGACTGGATGCACATAATGGTCCTTTCTTACCTTAACATGTGTCAATCTCTACAATTAATGCAGAGAAGCAGCAAAATTCGTCACACATGTGACTGGTTGTGACTTATTTACTTGGTCTTAAAAGAGAACAACAAGGACCCGAGTCTCCTCCCTGTCAATAACTCCCTGCTCAGCCAATCAGGGTAGAGACTGAGGGGGGGGAGGCTGAGGGTTCTCACCAGAGGACCCAAAGGATGGCCCAGGTCACCGGTGGGGATCACTGTCCGAGCACTATTTCAGCCCCACATTTTTGGGTAGACCACCCACAATGGGAGCTGCAGAGCACCCCCACCAGACACACACACACCCCTACACCTCGCCTGGTGCTGGGAGGGGAACAGGGGAAAGGACAAAAGAAGTAAGAGATGAAGAGAAAGGAGGGAGGGATGGAGGAAAAGGTCAAACAAAAATGACAAACCCTAATGTCCCCAGTGATTCTGAGGGACAAAATCCCAAGTGGGGAATAAAATTCTGCCACCTGAAGCGACTGTTTTCCATGCCTGGAATTCAGCTGGCACCAGATGGATCAGACTGAACAGGTTCCAAACCTCTCGGAGGCTCTTACCGTCTAACCAGGGACGTCTGTTTTCTAGGGAAGTGCGTGAAAGGAAAGGAGAAAACTCCAAAGAGGTTCCTCCTGGCGCTCACGTCCGTGAACCCTAATACTCTCTCAGTCCTCCGAGAGAGACCCGACAAGGAGACTTGCTGAAGCAAAGCCACGGGGGTCTCCGAGGTTTCCCTGGCCCTGCGCCCCTGGCCTGGCCTGGCTGATGTCAGCATGTCTCTGTGAGGTCACCGCCTCCCACCACCTTTGACCAATAGGCCGAGGTCCTGCAAAAGGCCTTTGTGATGTCACTGCCTCACCCACCCCTCCCCTGCAGTGCTAATGTCCTGCCGCTGGCCAGACACAGATTGTATAGGGCCACTTCCGCTATTTGGGGCTTTGTCTTATATAGGCAGCAATTACCCCCCACCGAGGGTGACCAGACAGCAAGGGTGGAAAATCGGGACGGGGATGGGGGTGGGGTAATAGGAGCCTATATAAAAATAGATCCCAAAATTGGGACTGTCCCTATACAAGTGGGACATCTGGTCACCCCACCCACCCCCTGTCCTGGTTTTTCCCACATGTCTCTGGTCACCCTGTCCCCAGCCCAGCCAGCTGGGGGTGGTAATTCCAGCCGGCCCCTGTTGCTTGGGCTGGCTGCCGAGGAAGTGACTTACTTTCATTTTTACTTCCTCAGCACGCAGCCCCCCCCCCGCCCCCAGCACCTCACCCAACCCAGCCCTGCCGGAGGGGAGGGGGGAGAGAGGGGTGCTCCGTGGGGGGAGGGGAAAGGGGGGTGCTCTGCGTGGGGGGGGAGAAGAATGGACGTTATGGGGGGCAACAAAGGACACTGCCAGAGCCGCCCAGCCTGCCTCCCCTCACGCCGGGGGAGAGTCACACTCACAGGTGAGCTCCTCCCCCCCTTCCCAGAGACCCCAGCAGCCAATCCCCTCCCCAGACTGTGCTGCAGGCAGCGCATTGGGCTCTCTCTAGGACCCAGCGCTGCTCTTACCTGCCCCATGGCTTCCCGTCCCTCCCGGCTCCCGGCAGAGTGTCTGGTGCCCCAGGCAGAGCGGTGCCCTACGTGCCCGTCTGTTCTGCCCATGGCTAAGGACGGCCCTGCCCCCACCTCTGGGAGATCTGCGGCTCCTTCCTGCAGCTGGGGATGGACCGACACGCCCTGAGCTGCTCCAGCTGGTTCAATCTGCCCCACAGGTCACCCCAGTACCTGCTCCCTGCTCTGCCCCACAGGTCACCCCAGCACCCGCTCCCTGCTCTGCCCCACGGGTCACCCCAGCACCCGCTCCCTGCTCTGCCCCACGGGTCACCCCAGCACCCGCTCCCTGCTCTGCCCCACAGGTCACCCCAGCACCCGCTCCCTGCTCTGCCCCACAGGTCACCCCAGCACCCGCTCCCTGCTCTGCCCCACAGGTCACCCCAGCACCCGCTCCCTGCTCCGCCCCACAGGTCACCCCAGCACCCGCTCCCTGCTCTGCCCCACGGGTCACCCCAGCACCCGCTCCCTGCTCCGCCCCACGGGTCACCCCAGCACCCGCTCCCTGCTCCGCCCCACAGGTCACCCCAGCACCCGCTCCCTGCTCTGCCCCACAGGTCACCCCAGCACCCGCTCCCTGCTCCGCCCCACGGGTCACCCCAGCACCCGCTCCCTGCTCCGCCCCACAGGTCACCCCAGCACCCGCTCCCTGCTCCGCCCCACAGGTCACCCCAGCGCCCGCTCCCTGCTCTGCCCCACAGGTCACCCCAGCACCCGCTCCCTGCTCTGCCCCACAGGTCACCCCAGCACCCGCTCCCTGCTCTGCCCCACAGGTCACCCCAGCACCCGCTCCCTGCTCTGCCCCACGGGTCACCCCAGCACCCGCTCCCTGCTCTGCCCCACGGGTCACCCCAGCACCCGCTCCCTGCTCTGCCCCACAGGTCACCCCAGCACCCGCTCCCTGCTCTGCCCCACGGGTCACCCCAGCACCCGCTCCCTGCTCTGCCCCACGGGTCACCCCAGCGCCCGCTCCCTGCTCTGCCCCACGGGTCACCCCAGCGCCCGCTCCCTGCTCTGCCCCACGGGTCACCCCAGCGCCCGCTCCCTGCTCTGCCCCACGGGTCACCCCAGCGCCCGCTCCCTGCTCCGGTTCTTCTCACAGAGCCCAGGGCCAGGCTCCAGCTTCTGTCCAAACCGTCTCCACCAGGGAGCTCGTCCCTTCTCCTGCCACCACGACTTCTCCTGCCACCAGCGTCTCACCAGCTCACCCAGACAGGGAGGCTTTTCCGTACAGGAGCCAGAGCTCCCCCCGGAGCTGTGGAACTCACTGCCACATGACAGAGGAGACCACAGGCCGGAATGACATGCAAAGCTCAGTTCTTCCACGGAGCCATCCTCAGCCAGCGATTCCCCCTCACCGACAGCCCCAGCAAAACCCTTTGAGCCACCAGCCCGCTTCTCCCACAGCTGGGAGGGACGGCCGGCAGGGCGGCACCGAAGGCCCCAGACAGCCAAGCAGGTGAGAAAGCACCAGGTGTTAAAGCCAGGCCTGTGGCAGCAGCCACATCCCGCCCGCTGCCAGTGAGCCTTACAGAAATGTCGTCATCCCCTGTCAACGAGGCAACTGGGCAGGTCGCTGACAGAGCTGAGCCCCACCTTACTGCAGCCATCTTTAGAGAAGAACCCCATCCCAGAGTCACCCCTACCTCCGTCAGCACCCCCACGGCTGTGGCTCTGAGTGGCAGTAGGGTGATTAGGGGGCGAATCCAGGGCTGGAAGCGGGGTCAGGTCAGCCTGTGAGGAGTGACCAGGTGGGGCAGACCCAGGGTGAGGCTGTGGGCTGCTGGTCGGTCGTTGGGATCAGAGCTCTAGATCAAAGCTGCACAGCGACCTGACACCCAGGGTTACAAGGCCGACATAGCGACCCCCTTACCGGCCTCGTGAACCCCAAACCCTAGTTACTCTGGGCACTTAGGAGTCTCTGTCCCTTAATCACTTCTGGGAGCTCCCCAGCAGGCTGCGGGCGTCAGCCGCCTCCTGCCTCACAGGTGAGACTCTTGGCGCTGTGCAAGCCGCCCCCTCGCTTGCAGGCCCAGGGTAGGAAGCGGGAGGCCCGGTGCTCGCAGAAGAGGGTTTGATTAATCCACCTCTGTGTTATGGGCGCAGCACAGTTCCCCGGGGTCCCTCTGCTGGCTTTTCGTAAGCAGCACCCAGCGGCCCTGGCTCCAGGCTGGTGCCTTGCGAGCTCTGGCCCTGGCAGGGAGCGGTGCAGGGGGCTGGGCCGGGGCCCTGGCAAACCAGCTGCTGGGAGGCGTTTTTGAGGCAGCAAAACAGGGCCCTTAAGAAGCAAAATCAGATTATTACCATCCCTGGGTGGGCTCGAACCACCAGCCTGTCGGTTAACAGCCGAACGCGCTGACCCATTGCGCCACAGAGACACACAGAAACAAAACTGCTGTTACCAAGGCTGCTCCGAGCAGCCGGCGCATCTCCCTGCCAGCGCTGGAGCTCACAGGGCGCTAGGCCGGATGCTGGAGCTGGGGCTGCAGACCCAGCAGCGGGGCGCAGCAGAAGTGGGCTGGGCCGAAAACCCAGTGGCTGATGGATCAAAACCATTGTGTGTTAGACCTGCACGTCTTCCTTTTTGCTCTGGGCAATCCAGCAAGGAGCAATCAGCAGAGGGCCGAGAGCCTAGGCCATGGGGCAAGAGGTGGCTGAGGCGGCGGCCGGCCAGGGAGTTAAATCAGCCCAACCCCCCGAGTCTGGATCAATGTCACAAGGTCCCAGTGTCTCCATGGAAGACAATTTGTTAAATCCCAGATGAGTGGAGTTAAATCGGTTCTCAGCCTGAGTCCTTTGCTCTTAATCCTGAGGATATTGTCCCACCATGGGGCCATTTCCCGCCTCTCTTTCAGACAGAAGCACCATTTTCTCTGCACAGACCCAGGAACAGCGAGATCTGTCTCTGTCCCTTGTGCAAAGCAGGGGGGCAAATTCCCTAGACCCGTCCTCTTCTGCAATGGAACCAATGGACGAGCAGGGGGCCCTGGGCCCATCCAGCCCTGCCAGTGAGATGTTCCCTCCCCTTCTCCTTAGTGCTGCTGTTGTTATTTCATGGAGTGTCTGGGCTGGGGGAAAAGCTGAGTTCACTCCAGGTGGACGGAAAAAAGGACCCTGAAAATCTCAGGCCCTCAGGGAAAACCCAACCGCTGCTACTGGGGTCGCTGAGGTGCTGGAGATCTGCACGGGACAGGGACTGTGTGAACTGTCCAGGTGGGGAATGAATAACAATCTACAGCTAGATCCACCTCATTCACCACCGACACAGGCTAATCATGCTGCAGAGAGACGGGAAACCGGGAGCGATTCTTTGCTGTTCAGCCATAGAAACAGTGACCCAATTGCACCGCAGTGAATGTGCTGGGGAAAGCCGGACTTTACAGGCCGGTGGAAATAGCCGATCCTAGAAACACCTGGAGCTCCCCACCCCACTTCTGCCACCAGGGGCAGGTGTTGAGCTGCTCACAGTGCCCCTCACCACCATGACCTTCCAGCAGGGGGTGGCAGCACCCCCCCAATACAGGGGAGAGGCTGAGTGTATCTCTGCACCCTGAGTCCAGGGCACGACTCTCTCTCCCCACACATAGAATCTGGCCCTGCTGCAAAGTGACCCCAAAGAACCAGCAGCCTCCAGGACAGCAGGATCGGCCTCAGAGCAGGGACTGTGTCCCCCATGCTGCTGTGAGGCCACTGGATGCTCTGGAGACAGGAGGGCTCTGAGTGTAACTCAGCAGAAACACAGCCCAGCAGGGGATGTAGCTCAGTGGTGGAGCGCATGCTTTGCATGTATGAGGCCCTGGGTTCAATCCCCAGCATCTCCAAGTTCTCTTTTCACCCTGCTGGTTTGCTCACGCCCAGAGGGGAGGCTCCCCAGCGGTCTCCCTGCAGGAGTTTCAATCCTGCTCAGTGAGGGGCAAGTGCCAATTGCAGGGAAGCTCTGTGGGGGTTTCTGCTCCTAAGTCACCTGGGTACTTTTAAGATTCCCACCCACTGTGCTGCTTGGGATGATGCGGATGAGGGAGGAGAAGGGAATGGGAGGGGAAAGTCCCATCTGCATAGACTGAGAGGCCAGGAAAAGGATGGGCAGTCAGTGCTCAGAGAGGAGAGAGGTCAGTGATGCAGACTCTCTGAGACACAGACTGACTGGGGCTCCTCTCGGCACGGCCCCAATGGGGAAGGAAAGAGACCAGTGGGGGGAGGGGAAGTAGACAGGCAGAAGGAGTCAAATGGGGCTAATGGGGCTAAACCGGAATAGAGATTTTCTTCCAGTTAAAATGTCCTGCAGTCTTGTCGCTGAAAAGCCCCATCTGGAGCGAGGTGTGAACCAGCAGCCTGTCAATGCCCAGGCAAAGGGGTGACCCCCAGAGACTGAGAGCTGCCGACATCCCCACTCGGGCTAAGACGCACCTGCCGTGGTGCCCCTGGTTGGTGCAAAGGAGACTCTTGCCGGGGTGCTGAGTTCAGGCCTGACCCGGAGCCCTGGTGTCTATTCCCCATGTAGCTTCCCCACTTGCTTTGCCTCATTCCCGTGGAAAGTGCCGTACCAGGGTAATGGGAGTAAGTTCTAAACTGGGGAGGTTGGTGCAAAGCTTGGGAACTCCCCTCCCCCCGCCCCCCTGTGCTGCCGTTAGCTCTGGGTGGGTTGTTCCCGGGCAGGGAGAATCGATTTATTTCCTGCTGAGAAAGCTGCCAGGACAGGTCTGTGGGCACCAGATCTCCCGGCTCCTCCCAGCACAGCCCAGGCTCCATCCCTGCCCCAGTCACTGCTGGAGGAGGGTCCTAGACGCACTGAGCCTGAGGCTTTTCCCAGCCTTCTAAGCGCAGTCGGCAGCGCGTCAGTCTCATAATCTGAAGGTCCTGAGGTCAAGCCTCAGAGACGGCAGCTGCTTTTGCTCCCGGCTTCACATTTTCTAAAGGAAATCAGAGAAAAGAGACTAGAGCGGAGTGGTTTCTAGGCCCCTCCCATCCAGCTCACACACACACAGACTTTTCAAAGGCGTTAACTTTTCCTTCTCCTTTCTGACTCTTCACTGCAGCTGGAAATAGGGATTCGTAGAGGCCCCGTTCCCAAAGCTCACACCCACAGGGCCATGGGAACGCTGGGGGCTGCCAGGTTGCTGTGGGCAAGTCGTGAAAGTGACACACAAACAATCCAGTGGGGCCAGTGCCCCCCATGCTCCCCCCCAAGCAGCTTTGTCTCTTGCTGAGTGTGATGCTGAGACTCCCCGGCCTCCGCATCCTCGACCCCCACTGGAGGCCGGTTCCTTCGACCCCTGTTCAGAGTTCAGCCCCCAGCCGGTGCAGCCCGGCCCAGCCACTCACCCTCTGCCCCAGGAGAGCCAGCGGGTGGGCTGCACCCACAGGCAGAGACCTGATACCGCTCCCCTCCGAGCAGCAGCCGCAGCTGTGGGCAGCTAATCCCCGTCTGGCTGCCAGGGGATCCAGCTAGGAGAGGAGCTGGGGGATCTGCAGGTTTTGCAGTGGGGAGCATGGCCAGGCCAGTGAGGCTGTCTCAGGAGTCCCAGGGGGCTTGGCCAGTGGGGAGGCTCTAGGGCACATGTTGGGGGCAGGGTGGGGCATTAGGGATACAGGATGTGAGGCTGGTTAACATGGAACTGCACAAAAACCTCCCCCTTTGCTCCAGCTAAAGGCCCTGCTTTGGCCTCTCCCTGATTCATGAAAATCTCCATCTCTCCCCCGGCTCTCAGACACCCCCTTTCCCCCAGGGGTATTTTCATGGGTTCTTCTTTTTTTCATGGGCTCGTACAAATAGTTTTGCCATGGAAATGATCCAGTACATTTAAAATGAGAAAACCAATCCCACAACACGTGTGTATCTCCTCCCCCAGACAGAGTGTGGGTCTGAATCTTTCTACTGACCAGTCTGGGCAGGCAGAGTCACCCCCACATTCACTGCACGTCGGGCCCAGGACTTGCGCCCAGCAGTTCTTGGGGCTGTGGGGAGAACCGAGCGTCACGGGCAGCAGCGAGGGAGGGCGGCTGGGACTGAGCTGTCTGGGAATAGTTTAATCTGTAGCTGTTTTTCAGAGGATTAAATCAATGCAGCTTCTACTGCTCCGTCTCTCCCCAGGAAATAACTGTTCTGGGCGAGGTGCCCAAACCCAACTACCAGTATGAAGTGAAATGAAATGGCCACACGATGGCGACAGAACCTAAGACACGAGAAGCCAGGTTCTTGGGCAATGTGCTTTGAAGCTGACAAAGGAGATGTTTCCTCTTTGACCCCTCGCCCCCCCCTCTAATCCACTAGACCCCCCCCCGTTCCTCCCACAGCCAGGAGTACAACCCGGAGGGGGAGAGAGAGAGAGAGAGAGATTAGCTAGTGGTTCTAGATCTAATTGTTAAACGTGGCATCTTGTCTTTTCCTCTGAAACGATCCTGTGTAGTTTTGTCTGTATAACATCTGCCGGTGCCCTCACTCCCGACCCGCAGCCCCTTCTATCCCAGCCCTGAGCTCCCCAGTCACCGCTCTGCCGGTGCCCCTCACTCCCGACCCGCAGCCCCTTCTATCCCGGCCCTGAGCTCCCCAGTCACCGCTCTGCCCCTGTCACGGAGTCCCCGGGCGATGCTCTGGAACTGCTGCCTACGAAGCCAGTCAGGACTCTGGAGGAGCCTCCTCGCTGAGCCGACTGTCTCCAGGGCAAGAAGCTTCCCCCAGCTTCGACCTTCCTGGGTCTGACCCCGGAGCATTCAGCATCCCCTTGTTCACCCAGCGGGGCTCGTGGGGAAGCCAGAGGGCCCTGCCCCCCAACTCCGCCGTCAGACGTGACTCTCAGCCGGCCAGTGAAACAGAAGGTTTATTACACAACAGGAACAGGGTCTAAACCAGAGCTTGTAGGTACAGAGAACAGGACCCCTCAGTCAGGTCCATCTTGGGGGGTGGGGAGGCCAGAGCCCATCTAGACCTCCCTCCATGTGCCCAGCCAGCTCCAAACTCTCCAGCCCCACCTCTGCCTTTGTCTCCTTCCTGGGCCAGGAGACCACCTGATCCCTTTGTTCCCCAAAACCCTTCAGGCGGCACATTTGCAGGGAAGGGGCCCAGGCCAGCAGTTGCCAGGAGACAGGGTGTCGGCCATTCTGTGTCATCACACTGGCCCTCTAGGGCTTTGCAACAATCACACCTAGAGACTTATTCCACCACCTAGAGTCTTAAGAAATGCAGAGGGGAAACTGAGGCATAGGGGAAACTGAGGCACCCACACAGTATTCAGAGGAAACATTAGGAACAGTCCCACTTTGTTACACCCTCTCTAAATGTTTCTTTAAATCACTTGGTGGTGGCAGCGTACCGTTCAAGGACAAAAGGGATTTGTGCCTTGGGGCAGTTTTTATCCTAAGCTGGTAAAACTAAGCTTCGGGGGTCTTTCAGGCAGGTGCCCATGACTGTACCCCAGAGTTCAGAGGGAACCCTGACAACCTCCTTCCTGGGGCTGTAGCTGAAGCCAGAGCGGCCAAGAAGAGACTCCAGCCCTGAAGAAAGCGGATATTCAGGACAATGCAGAAAGTACAACCGTGAAGGGACTCGAACCCTCAGTCTTCTGATCCGAAGTCAGACGCCTGATCCATTAGGCCACACGGTCACATGGGAAAAGTCTCTCCAAGCACTTCTTTAGAGAAGATGGACACTGTGTTACTCAGGTCATCTACGGAGGGCAGAGACACTCTGGGCACAAGGAGTCGAGTTCCCAGCGAGATGTGAGACTCAGTTCCATGGAGCCAGGGGCAGGATTTTGGTCGGGAGGCTTAAGCATGGGGGATTGGGGGGCAGAGGACGGACCGGCTGTCTAGGTGCGGAGATTTAGTCGCACTGGGGCACAGGAGGGAGGAGGAGGAGGAATCCTGCTGATGGGCTGTGGCCGTGGAGAAAAAGAGGAAGGGCTCCTGGGACTTTTTTTGCCTTTCTTTTACCTGCCTGCTCTTGTGGTTACAGCAGGTAACTACACTCGCTAAACTGGACTAGTTCTGTCAGTAAAGCATCAAGTTCTTAGTCCAGGGTTCAAGCCCCATGTCTGGGCACTCAGCTTTTTAAGTTCCCTTGTGTGCCAGAAGCCAAATGATCCCTGGTGGTGTCCAGAGGCCACCCCCGGGTTCCCAGAGGCCCTGGCCATTTCCTGGACAGGCCCCCTTGCTCCTGCTGAGTCCTTAGGAGTCAGGAGAGAGGCTCAAACCCACAGGAGAAGGCCCAGACAGCGCAGTCTGGGGCTGGCAGGAAGCGCTGTGGGGCCAGGTGCTGAGAGACCCGAGGGGAGAGAGGGAGAGAAGCGATGAGGACAGAGTGCCAGTGTAAAGGGGGTTTGTGACAAACTAGGACTGTTGTTAAGGTTTCCCTGAGTACTGTGTGGGTGCCTCGGTTTCCCCTATGCAGTGCTTGAGTTTCTAGGTGGTGGGACAACGGTGCATGATTGTTACAAAGCCCTAGAAGGCAGAGGCCTGGACACAGAGAATGGCTCTGTCTCCTGGCAAGAGATGGCCCGGCCCCTCCCCCGGCAAAGGTATGAGCTGAAGGTGTGGGAACAAAGGATCAGGTGACCTCCTGGCCCGGGAAGCAGACAAAGGGGGAGGAGGGGCTGGAGAGTTTCAGTTTGGAGCTGGCCGGAGAAGAGGGGAGAGAGGCAGACAGGGTCTGGCCTCCCTGCCCCGTTTGGAGCTGTGGGGTGAAATGCAGGGAGCCCCAGGGCTGGGGTCTAAGCTCCCTGCCCCCCGGAAGGACCCGACTGAGGGGTCCTGGATGTACTGACAAGCTCTGGTTGGGCTGTGTTCCTGGCATCTCTAATAAACCTTCTGTTCTACTGGCTGGCTGAGACTCCCAGTGAATCCGGGGAAGAGGGGTGCAGGGCCGGACTCCCCTATACTCCGTGACAGGGTCCTGGTCCTGCTAGTGTAGCAAACTTTCCTGGCTTATCCACGACCCCGGTGGAATGGGCTAGTGAAAAGACCTGAGTCCCCACTCCCACTCTCTCACCCAGAGGCAGCCTGACCTCGAGGACTCTCTGTCTACTCTCGTGTGTGGCAGAGTCCTTGTGACCCCAACAAGGCTGGGCCCAGGACCCCTGGGGGGCTCGACCCCCAGTCTTGTTGTGGTCACTTAGTGCAGGGGCTGGGGTGTCCCCACTCTGGGGTTCTCTCTCCGCTCTGGATGCTTCCCTGACCCACTAATCGTTGCATGTGCTTCAAGCAAATCCAATGGATTAAAGAGCAATCGATTAAACCATAAGGAAAATGGGAACGGTTCAAGGGAAACACGTCACCTTCGTTCTGTGGCTCAGGGATATCGCAAACAGCGTGTCTGGGACAGACGGGACGTTCACAGTCTCCCCCTCACATGTCCCAGGCCCTGGCTGTGCTGCAGGGATGCCACCGGTCGGACACGTGCTCTGGCGGTGGCCCCATGCCCTCAGGCTCTAGATGGCAGGACCCTTCCTCCCAGCTTCGGCCCCCATGTCGGGGTTCTGATCCCACATTGAGGGCACGGAGGGAGCCCCACTCAGCCCTCGTCTGCCCCAGCTCTTGCCCAACCCTACCCTCAGCCTGGGCCCCTGGGTCCTGGCCCAGCCTCGTTCCCCTTACCCCTGTCCGCTCCCCTCTCCCTAGGAAGCCATGGCGCTGCTCTCAGCCCCGGTTCTCGACTGCGGCTTCCGAGGGGCCGCAGACACGGACAAGACGGCACAGTGTGAAAAGTTTGGGGACCACTGGATTAGGGTGACGTCCTCAATCACTTCTATGCAGTGCAATAAAAGGTATTTCTCACCCACGTTGCCCCGCCGTCAGGACGGACTCGGTATGTTCTGCCGCCCTTCACTCGGACAGGAAGGAGAATAACATTTCATTCCACTCAATGCTACAGTGATTTGTAACTCAACACCAGCCAGAACTGGTTCCTTTGGCAAAGCGACCCCAGCATGCTGCATTCCCAGGCCGAGTAGGGGTGTCTGGGCACACATGGCCTGGTCCTGACGTCTTTCCCCAGCTCATCACTCGATGTGAGGGGGGAGCTCATCCAGACCCTGCTTACACTTGGTATTTAAAAACTCCTGAGTAGCCCTATCTCTACTGCTCTTAGATTTCTCCTCCTGTCCTTTTTTTGACAACTCACATGAGGTGGCCGAGTGGTTAAGGTGATGGATGCTAATCCATTGTGCTTTGCACGCATGGGTTCGAATCCATCCTCATCGGATGCATTTAATCTTCTCCTTCCTTTAGAAGCAACCATCTCCCCTTATGGCACAATGAGAGACCAAAGGGTAGGAATAAATGGTACATTTTCTCAATGGAGAGGGGTAACTAGTGGTGTTCCCCAAGGGTCAGTCCTAGGACCAATCCTATTCGACTTATTCATAAATGATTTGGAAGAAGGGGTAAACAGTGAGGTGGCAAAGTTTGCAGATGATACTAAGCTGCTCAAGATAGTTAAGACCAAAGCAGACTGTGAAGAACTACAAAAGATCTCACAAAACTAAATGATTGGGCAATAAAATGGCGAATGACATTTAATGTGGCTAAATGTAAAGTAATGCACATTGGAAAAAATAACCCCAACTATACATACAATATGATGGGGGCTAATTTAGCTACAACTAATCAGGAAAAAGATCTTGGAGTCATCGTGGATAGTTCTCTAAAGATGTCCATGCAGTGTGCAGCGGCAGTCAAAAAAGCAAACGGGATGTTAGGAATAATTTAAAAAGGGATAGAGAATAAGACGGAGAATATCTTACTGCCCCTATACAAATCCATAGTGCGCCCACATCTTGAATACTGCGTACAATTGTGGTCTCATCTCAAAAAGGATATACTGGCATTAGAAAAGGTTCAGAGAAGGGCAACTAAAATGATTAGGGGTCTGGAATGGGTCCCATATGAGGAGAGATTAAAGAGGCTAGGACTTTTTAGCTTGGAAAAGAGGAGACTAAGGGGGGTATGATAGAAGTATATAAATTTATGAGTGGTGTGGAGGAAGTGAATAAGGAAAAGTTATTTACTTGTTCCCATACTATAAGAACTAGGGGCTGTGTGCATTACCCCACGTGGCCACTGGTGTCACTGTCGCTTGTTCGTTGGGGCGGGGCGAGAGCAGAAAGTTGTGGGGGTTGCAGAACAGGGTTTAGTTAATTTCACGTCACGATCCCCCCAGGCCCTTTCCCTGCAGACACACACCCGACATTCTGCCATGCTGGGGAAACGCTTCGTCTCTTTACTACAGTGGGGACCTGGCCCCTCCTGCCCGGGGCTGAGCCCAGAGACATTTTCCAGCCTCCCCAGTAATAAAGTCTGTGAAGGAAACGCTAGAAAGGAGCAGAAGCAAAGGGGCTGGGCAGGCTCCATAGGGGACACCGGCTCCCCCTGTTCCCTCCTGGGCCCCGGCCAAGCCCTGCTGCTGGCAGAGAACAGCCGCCCCATCACCACCCTGAGGCAGCCACGTCTCGGGGCTCCCCAAACAGCCCCCCCAACCCCGACCCCCTTTGGGGAGTGACTCGGGGCAGCAATTCCCCACCCGAACGAGGACAAAGGGCTGCAGATAAACTGGGGGGGGGGGAACATCCCAAATCTGGGGAGAATGTAAATGGCCGTTGGAGACTGATGGAGAAAATGGGGCAAAAGAAGAGACGGGAGAGTCCGTCATTGTGGGATTTCTGTAGCCACATGTGGTGAGGGAGAGCGAAGGGGAAGAAGCGGAGAGAGAATTGTGATCAGTGTGTGAGAGGGACGTGGCACAAGGATGCAAATAGCAACACACACACACACACACACACAATGACACACACACACACTGACACTTTCTTCTCCCCTGGCACAAGGATGCAAATAGAGCGCAGACACACACAGACACTGACACACACACACAATGACACACACACTGACAGATACACAATGACACACACACACCGACTCACACACACGGACACACACACACACACTGACACACACACACACAGTAACACACACACATGACAGATACACAATGACACACACACACCGACTCACAAACACACAGTAACACACACACACTGACAGATACACAATGACACACACACACACAGACACACACACACAGTCAGACACACACACACACCGACACACACGCACACACACACACACACACACACACTTTTTCTCCCCCGGACTTTCCTGGCTCCCAGGGGACGCTCCACCCCCCACGTGTCCCACTGTCCTTCCCCCGCCCGCAGCTCCGGCTCGTCCCCCCGCCGCCCCCGGCCCCACACAGGGGAACCCCCCGGCCCCAGGCTCTGTCCCCACCCGGGTCCCGGCGGGGCCGGGGCCGGGGCCGAGCCCGGCTGCAGCTGAGCCCAGCAGCTCCGCGATCGCCCCGGCGGCTCCAGCGCTGCCGGCAAACACGGGACCCCCCGGGAGCCGCTGCTCAGCCCCGCTCCCAATGGAGCCCGAGCCCTGCCCCCAGGCGCTGCCCCGCCCCCGGCCTGGGACTGAGCCCCGCCCCCAGGAGCTGCCCCGCCCCCGGCTCCGAATGGAGCCAGAGCCCGCCCCCAGGAGCTGACCCGCCCCCAGGCTGTGCAGAGCCCCGCCCCCAGGAGCTGCCCCGCCCCCGGGCTGTGCCAGAGCCCCGCCCCCAGGAACTGCCCCGCCCCCGGGCTTTGCCAGAGCCCCTCTCCCAGGAGCTGCCCCGCCCCCGGACTGTGCCAGAGCCCCGCCCCCAGACACTGCCCCGCCCCCAGGAGATGCTCCGCCCCCGGGCTGTGCCAGAGCCCCGCCCCCCAGGAGCTGCCCCGCCCCCGGGCTGTGCCAGAGCCCCGCCCCCAGGAGCAGCCCCGCCCCCGGGCTGTGCCAGAGCCCCGCCCCCCAGGCGCTGCCCCGCACCCGGGCTGTGACAGAGCCCCGCCCCCAGGATCTGCCCCGCCCCCGGGCTGTGACAGAGCCCCGCCCCCGGCTCCCAATGGAGCCAGAGCCCCGCCCCCAGGAGCTGCCCCGCCCCCGGGCTCTGGGCTTTGTTCTCCCGGCTCCCTGGCCACAGCACTGAGCATGCGCAGTAACAGCTGTTAACACGCTCCCGGAGCTGCGCTGAAGCGGGCGGAAGCGGCCCCGGGGCAGGCTGGGAGATGTAGTTCCTGGCGCTCCTGAAGGGACCGGAAGTGACGTAACGAACGCGCCATTGAAGAGTTTTGTGTCTCGCGGCTCTGGGCATGCGCAGATCGGGGCGGGGGAGAAGAGCCGGTGACCCCCGAGGGGGGGGGAAGCTGAGACCCTCGCTCGGATTTACCGCTGCCCCCGGCCCTGGGGACCCCCCGCCCCCTTTCTCCCTAGAGAGCCACGAGCCGCACCCAGGGTGACCCCCCCTCCCCCCCCTGAGCAGGTCTCTGCCCCTCCCCCACCGCGCCCCATTGTCTCCCCCTCCCCCCATGGGGGGCTCTAGGGCCCCTGGCTGGGGGCTGGGGCCCCTGGCTGGGGGGCTGGGGCTGGGGCCCCTGGCTGGGGGTCTGGCGGGGGGCTGGGGCTGGGGGTCTGGGCTCTGGGGGCGTCTGGGGTCCCTGGCTGGGGGTGGGGGTCTGGGGGAGTCTGGGGCCCCTGGCTGGGGGTTGGGCTCTGGGCGGGTCTGGGACCCCTGGCTGGGCTCTGGGGGTCTGGGGCCCCTGGCTGGGGGCTGGGCTCTGGGGGGGGTCTGGGGCCCCTGGCTGGGGGTCTGGGCTCTGGGGGGGGTCTGGGGCCCCTGGCTGGGGTAAGGGGTCTGGGGCCCTGTGGCTGGGGTTCTGGGGCCCCTGGCTGGGGGCGGGGGTCTGGGGCCCCTGTCTGGGGGCTGGGCTCTGGGGGGGGGTCTGGGGCCCTGTCTGGGCTCTGGGGGGGGGGTCTGGGGTCCCTGTCTGGGGGCTGGGCTCTGGGGGGGGGGTCTGGGGTCCCTGGATGGGGGCTGGGCTCTGGGGGGGTCTGGGGCCCCTGGCTCGGGGTCTGGGCTCTGGGGGGGGGTCTGGGGCCCCTGGCTGGGGGACGGGCTCTGGGGGGGTCTGGGGCCCCTGGCTGGGGGCAGGGGTCTGGGGCCCCCTGGCTGGGGGCTGGGCTCTGGGGTGGTCTGGGGCCCCTGGCTTGGGGTCTGGGCTCTGGGGGGGTCTGGGGCCCCTGGCTGGGGGCTGGGCTCTGGGGGGGGGTCTGGGGCCCCTGGCTGGGGGTCTGGGCTCTGGGGGGTCTGGGGCCCCTGGTGGGGACTGGGCTCTGGGGGGGGTCTGGGGCCCCTGGCTGGGCTCTGGGGGGGTCTGGGGCCCCTGACTGGGGTCTGGGGCCCTGGCTGGGGTCTGGGCTCTGGGGGGGGTCTGGGGCCCCTGGCTGGGCTCTGGGCGGGTCTGGGGCCCCTGGCTGGGGGCTGGGCTCTGGGGGGGGTCTGGGGCCCCTGGGCTGGGCTCTGGGGGGTCTGGGGCCCCTGGCTGGGGGCTGGGCTCTGGGGGGGGTCTGGGGCCCTTGGCTGGGCTCTGGGGGGGTCTGGGGCCCCTGACTGGGGTCTGGGGCCCCTGGCTGGGGGTCTGGGCTCTGGGGGGGGTCTGAGGCCTCTGGCTGGCCTCTGGGGCCCCTGGCTGGGGGTCTGGGCTCTGGGGGGGGTCTGAGGCCCCTGGCTGGGCTCTGGGGGGTCTGGGGCCCCTGGCTGGGGGCTGGGCTCTGGGGGGCGTCTGGGGTCCCTGGCTGGGGGGGGGGTCTGGGGGGGTCTGGGGCCCCTGGCTGGGGCTCTGGGCTCAGGGGAGGTCTGGGGCCCTGTCTGGGCTCTGGGGGGGGTCTGGGGCCCCTGGCTGGGGGCTGGGCTCTGGTGGGGGTCTGGGGCCCCTGGCTGGGGGTCTGGGCTCAGGGGAGGTCTGGGGCCCTCTCTGGGCTCTGCGGGGGGGTCTGGGGTCCCTGGCTGGGGGTCTGGGCTCTGGGTGGGTCTGGGGCCCCTGGCTGGGGGTCTGGGCTCTGGGGGGGGTCTGGGGCCCCTGGCTGGGGTCTCGGCTCTGGGGGGGGTCTGGGGCCCCTGGCTGGGGGCTGGGCTCTGGGGGGGGTCTGGGGCCCCTGGCTGGGAGTCTGGGCTCTGGGGGGGTCTGGGCCCCTGGCTCGGGACTGGGCTCTGGGGGGATTCTGGGGCCCCTGGCTGGGGTCTTGGCTCTGGGGGGGTCTGGGGCCCCTGACTGGGGTCTGGGGCCCCTGGCTGGGGGTCTGGGCTCTGGGGGGGGTCCGGGGCCCCTGGCTGGGGGCTGGGCTCTGGGGGAGTCTGGGGCCCCCTGGCTGGGGGTTGGGCTCTGGGCGGGTCTGGGACCCCTGGCTGGGCTCTGGGGGGGTCTGGGGCCCCTGGCTGGGGGCTGGGCTCTGGGGGGGGTCTGGGGCCCCTGGCTGGGGGCTGGGCTCTGGGGGGGTCTGGGGCCCCTGGCTGGGGGTCTGGGCTCTGGGGGGCATCTGGGGCCCCTGGCTGGGGGTCTGGGCTCTGGGGGCATCTGGGGCCCCTGGCTAGGGGCTGGGCTCTAGGGGGGGTCTGGGGCCCCTGGCTGGGGGCTGGGCTCTGGGGGGTCTGGGACCCCTGGCTGGGGGTCTGGGGCCCCTGGCTGCGGGCTGGGCTCTGGGGGTGTTTGGGGCCCCTGGCTAGGGGCTGGGCTCTGGGGGGGTATGGGGCCCCTGGCTGGCGGCTGGGCTCGGGGGGGTCTGGGGCCCCTGGCTGGGGTCTGGGGCCCTGGCTGGGGGTCTGGCGAGGGTCTGGGGCTGGGGCCCCTGGCTGGGGGTCTGGGCTCTGGGGGGCGTCTGGGGTCCCTGGCTGGGGGTCTGGGGCCCCTGGCTGGGGGTGGGGATCTGGGGGGGTCTGGGGCCCCTGGCTGGTGGTCTGGGCTCAGGGGAGGTCTGGGGCCCTGTCTGGGCTCTGGGGGGACTCTGGGGTCCCTGGCTGGGGGCTGGGCTCTGGTGGGGGTCTGGGCCCCTGGCTGGGGGTCTGGGCTCTGGGGAGGTCTGGGGCCCCTGGCTCGGGGTCTGGCTCTGGGGGGGTCTGGGGCCCCTGGCTGGGGGTCTGGGCTCTGGGAGGGTCTGGGGCCCCTGGCTGGGGGGACAGGCTCTGGGTGGGGTCTGGAGCCCCTAGCTGGGGGTCTGGGGCCCCTGGCTGGGGGCTGGGCTCTGGGCGGGTCTGGGGCCCCTGGCTGGGGGCTGGGCTCTGGGCGGGTCTGGGGCCCCTGGCTGGGGGTCTGGTGGGGGGCTGGGGCTGGGGGTCTGGGCTCTGGGGGGCGTCTGGGGTCCCTGGCTGGGGGGTCTGGGCCCCTGGCTGGGAGGGGGGGTCTGGGGCCCCTGGCTGGGGCTGGGCTCTGGGGGGGGTCTGGGGCCCTGTCTGGGCTCTGGGGGGGGGGTCTGGGGTCCCTGGATGGGGGCTGGGCTCTGGGGGGTCTGGGGCCCCTGGCTGGGGGGCTGGGCTCTGGGGAGGTCTGGGGTCCCTGGCTCGGGGTCTGGGCTCTGGGGGGGGTCTGGGGCCCCTGGCTGGTGGTCTGGGCTCTGGGGGGCGTCTGGGGCCCCTGGCTGGGGGTCTGGGGCGGTCTGGGGCCCCTGGCTGGGGGACAGGCTCTGGGGGGGTCTGGGGCCCCTGGCTGGGGGTCTGGGGCGGTCTGGGGCCCCTGGCTGGGGGACGGGCTCTGGGGGGGTCTGGGGGCCCTGGCTGGGGGCAGAGGTCTGGGGCCCCTGGCTGGGGGCTGGGCTCTGGGGTGGTCTGGGGCCCCTGGCTTGGGGTCTCGGCTCTGGGGGGTCTGGGGCCCCTGGCTGGGGGCTGGGCTCTGGGGGGGGGTCTGGGGCCCCTGGCTGGGGGTCTGGGCTCTGGGGGGGTCCTGGGGCCCCTGGCTGGGGACTGGGCTCTGGGGGGGGTCTGGGGCCCCTGGCTGGGCTCTGGGGGGGTCTGGGGCCCCTGACTGGGGTCTGGGGCCCCTGGCTGGGGTCTGGGCTCTGGGGGGGTCCGGGGCCCCTGGCTGGGGGCTGGGCTCTGGGCGGGTCTGGGGCCCCTGGCTGGGCTCTGGGGGGGTCTGGGGCCCCTGGCTGGGGGCTGGGCTCTGGGGGGGTCTGGGGCCCCTGGCTGGGCTCTGGGGGGGTCTGGGGCCCTGACTGGGGTCTCGGGCCCCTGGCTGGGGGTCTGGGCTCTGGGGGGGGTCTGAGGCCTCTGGCTGGGCTCTGGGGCCCCTGGCTGGGGGTCTGGGCTCTGGGGGGGGTCTGAGGCCCCTGGCTGGGCTCTGGGGGGGTCTGGGGCCCCTGGCTGGGGGCTGGGCTCTGGGGGGGGTCTGGGGCCCCTGGCTGGGCTCGGGGGGTGTCTGGGGCCCCTGACTGGGGTCTGGGGCCCCTGGTTGGGGTCTGGGCTCTGGGGGGGGGTCTGGGGCCCTGTCTGTGCTCTGGGGGGTGTCTGGGGCCCCTGGCTGGGGGTCTGGGCCTCTGGGGGGTCTAGGGCCCCTGGCTGGGGGACGGGCTCGGGGGGGGGGGGTCTGGAGCCCCTGGCTGGGGGTTTGGGGCCCCTGGCTGGGGGCAGGGGTCTGGGGCCCCTGGCTGGGGGCTGGGCTCTGGGGTGGTCTGGGGCCCCTGGCTTGTGGTCTGGGCTCTGGGGGGTCTGGGGCCCCTGGCTGGGGGCTGGGCTCTGGGGTGGTCTGGGGCCCCTGGCTTGGGGTCTGGGCTCTGGGGGGTCTGGGGCCCCTGGCTGGGCTCTGGGGGGGTCTGGGGCCCCTGGCTGGGCTCTGGGGGGTCTGGGGCCCCTGGCTGGGGGTCTGGGCTCTGGGGGTGTCCGGGGCCCCTGGCTGGGCTCTGGGGGGGGTCCGGGGCCCCTGGCTTGGCTCTGGGGGGTTCTGGGGCCCCTGGCAGGGCTCTGGGGGGGTCTGGGGCCCGTGGCTGGGGGTGTCCGAGTCCCCTGGCTGGCCTCTGGGGGGGTCTGGGGCCCCTGGCTGGGGGCTGGGCTCTGGGCGGGTGTGGGGCCCCTGGCTGGGCTCTGGGGGGGTCTGGGGCCCCTGGCTGGGCTCTGGGTGGGGGTCTGGGGCCCCTGACTGGGGTCTGGGGCCCCTGGCTTGGGGTCTGGGCTCTGGGGGGGTCCGGGGCCCCTGGCTGGGGCTGGGCTCTGGGGGGGTCTGGGGCCCCTGACTGGGCTCTGGGGGGGTCTGGGGCCCCTGACTGGGGTCTGGGGCCCCTCGTTGGGGGTCTGGGCTCTGGGGGGGGTCTGGGGCCCTGTCTGGGCTCTGGGGGGGGTCTGGGGCCCCTGGCTGGGGGCTGGGCTCTGGGCGGGTCTGGGGCCCCTGGCTGGGCTCTGGGGGGTCTGGGGCCCCTGGCTGGGGGCTGGGCTCTGGGGGGGGTCTGGGGCCCCTGGCTGGGCTCTGGGGGGGTCTGGGGCCCCTGACTGGGGTCTGGGGCCCCTCGTTGGGGGTCTGGGCTCTGGGGGGGGTCTGGGGCCCTGTCTGGGCTCTGGGGGGGTCTGGGGCCCCTGGCTGGGGGACGGGCTCTGGGGGGGGTCTGGAGCCCCTGGCTGGGGGTCTGGGGCCCCTGGCTGGGGGCAGGGGTCTGGGGCCCCTGGCTGGGGGCTGGGCTCTGGGGTGGTCTGGGCCCCTGGCTGGGGTCTGGGCTCTGGGGGGGTCTGGGGCCCCTGGCTGGGGTCTGGGGCCCCTGGCTGGGGGTCTGGGGTCTGGGGGGGGTCTCGGCCCCCTGGCTGGGGGTCTGGGGCCCCTGGCTGGGGGCTGGGCTCTGGGGGGGTCTGGGGCCCCTGTCTGGGCTCTGGGGGGTCTGGGGCCCCTGGCTGGGGGCTGGGCTCTGGGGCGGTCTGGAGCCCCTGGCTGGGGGTCTGGGCTCGGGGGGGGGGGTCTGGGTCCCCTGGCTGCGGTCTGGGCTCTGGGGGGTCTGGTGCCCCTGTCGGGGGGTCTGGGGCCCCTGGCTGGGGGTCTGGGCTCAGGGGGTATCTGGGGTCCTGTCCGGGCTCTGGGGGGGGGTCTGGGGCCCCTGGCTGGGGGTCTGGGTTCTGGGGGGTGGGTCTGGGGCCCCTGGCTGGGGGCCCTGGCTGGGGGTCTGGGCTCTGGGGGTGGGGTCTGGGGCCCCTGGCTAGGGGCTGGGCTCTGGGGGGTCTGGTTCCCCTGGCTGGGGGTCTGGGCTCTGTGGGGGGTCTGGGGCCCCTGGCTCGGGGTCTGGGCTATGGGGGGGTCTGGGGCCCCTGCCTGGGGGTCTTGGCTCTGGGGGGGTCTGGGGCCCCTGGCTGGGGGTCTGGGCTCTGGGGGGGGGTCTGGGGCCCCTGGCTGGGGTAAGGGGTCTGGGGCCCCTGGCTGGGGGCTGGGCTCTGGGTGGTCTGGGGCCCCTGGCTTGGGGTCTGGGCTCTGGGGGGTCTGGGGCCCTGGCTGGGGGCTGGGCTCTGGGGGGGGTCTGGGCTCTGGGGGGGTCTGGGGCCCCTGGCTGGGCTCTGGGGGGGTCTGGGGCCCCCTGGCTGGGGGGTCTGGGCTCTGGGGGTGTCCGGAGCCCTGGCTGGGCTCTGGGGGG